>CAHIKZ030001529.1:510000-640000 GCA_903632075.3 Acanthosepion pharaonis | reverse complement strand
ATTTAAAGTTTTCAATTTTTAAATAAACTTGATTAAAAATTTACTTCTGATTTTTTTTTTTCAGGTGTTTGTCATTATTCAAAAGTAATCGAAAATGCAGCTGAAACAGCCATATTTGATGAGGTAAGTTTTCAATGCTTATAAAATCCTGATTCTTGTGCATATTGTACAATTGTAGACTAGCTTAAAAGTTGTCAGAATAACACAGAAACCATGCAATTTCATGTTACTTAATTCTCTTTAGGTTGTCATTTAAACACTTTGCTTGTGTGTATCTCTTAATGATATTCACAGATTTTAACTTAATTTGCCACAAAACCAGAGGAGGAAATACGGAACAGGAAAATTGTATTTTCGTTTATCTTCCAAGTGTGTAATAAAGATTTTAAAATATTGATTTTTTTTCCCCAAGGTGGATAGTTATCTTTCTTTACAATATTAACTCTTCGACTACAATCTGTGGTTATTATAACAATGTCCTCTAGCCTTCATCAGGTATGTTTTAATCTTCAGAGAATTTCAAAATGAATTTTTTATTTAATTTATGAAAACAGAGTCAAGTGGTTGGTTCCAATCTAGTCGAATGTGTATTTATTGTACTGAATAATACAAATTTGGCACAAGGCCAATGGGTTGAGGCTGATCTTCACTATTCCAAACCTAGCTAATCTTATTCTGTAGTGAATTACAGCAGAGGGTAAAGAGGTTGCATGTATTTTGTGCAACACTAGAATAAAATAACTTGCCTCCAGCATGAGCAAAGATTCAAATGTGCCTCGCGTGTAAACTGTCCATAGGAGGAAGAAATGGCAGCTTCACAGGTTACACATTTAGAATAGCTAGATCTCGGAGTAAGATGCTCTCTCACGAGATTATCTTTGCACATAGGCAAATTCTGTCAATGACACATAAAAATTGGAAGAACGAAGCAATGCGTAGAAAGGAAAAACAAAAATGGTTGACTGCTATGTTGAACTGATGGCATGTGTTGCAGATGAGAGAGAAGCTTATTTTAGGCATTGGTTGCAAGAAAAGTTTAAAGCTTTTTTGTTACAGCGGCCGGCTATGGATAATTAGCAGGACAGACCGGGTTCTATAGCCTTGGATGGCAACTGGTCTACCACAGAAAGAAATGGCAATCTACTGTAAGGGAGTGGGGGGAATCTTCCTTGTCAGTCATGTATCAAAAGATACATGATCGCATAAGCGTGTATCACGCATGGCACACAACTGAACTGAACGAACAAGCAGAATTATATGTTGGGTTTGAAATTCCATTAATCTTAACAGGCAAGGGCAGCAAGAAGAATGGCAAAAACAGTGAGGTTATAATGACCAAAATAAGAACACCAGTTGGAATAAATCCGTGCATTATTATTACGGTATTGTTAAAACATTCCCGATAAAAATCAATGCTTGTAGAAACTGTCAGATACTCAAAAACAAAATACCTGCTTTCTCTCATCTAAACTTAGATGGTTCCTTCTTGTCTCATTTAAAATTCAACTTTACCTCCATTTGTCTTTTCATCCTCTGGAGAAATCAATACAAATTTCTTCATTTGTTTTCACTTTTTCATTTTAATTTTGATCTTTGTCTTCTCCAGAAACACATTTTTTTTCTCAAATTCAAATTTTATTATTGATTTGAAAATTGATTTAGTATTTAACACAATTTTCTAATTGAGCAATTTTTAAAAAAATGTACGAGCCTTTTACAATGTCTGTAGATGTATTACTCATCTTTTTTTCTTTTTTTTTTAAGTAACCCATTTCAACTCTTTCGATTCCCCCATAACTTTAATTGACAAGAGATTTAACAATAGAAAAGCTAGGATTGAATATTTCTCTTGTCATGGATTATTTGTAAATCCATGATTTAACTTTAATTGTCAATAAAATAAAATCTAGAAATATAATTATTTTATAGTACAAGATTATTTTATTCTGTTGTTTTGCAGTGCTGTTATCATTCCAAGAATTGTTCAGACTATTGTAACCATTATTTCTGTTGCTGTGGTAACAACAAATTGTTACCAGTGTTTCACTTGGTCTGTTCTATGCCTCTACGTTCTATAATTTTGAGAAGTGCCATCATCATTCCAAGATTTTAACTAAACCATTCTTTTGCTGTCTGTAATTTTGATGCAAGTCCTTATTGCTCTAAGAGTTGTTTAAAAAAAAAAAGGAAATTAATAACTTTATTCTTTTATGCCGCTTTCATTATTAAGACATTTTCACCAATCCATTCTATGGATAGTTGGAGGCATAATATAGTAATGGGTTGCTGCTTGGACTGAGGATTTGGAGAGCTGAGTTTGAATTTCCAGTCAAGTTCATTACATTGTTAGGTGCTAATACTCTTGGGCAAGATATGAATCCTCTTTTTCCTCCAGCTATGGGCAAATAGGACAGATTGGGTTCTATAGCCTTGGGTGGCAACAGGTCTAGAAGAAGGAAAACTCTGAATTCAAAACTGTATGTAGCCCTTGTGAGGCACATTATGCAGCTAATGAAAGGATTGTGTCACATTGACACAATTATTATTACTACAGTCGAATCCTTCATTCAATGTTCTTTAGAAGGGCAATGGTAACTTTGGTAATTTTGAGAAATTATCAATCATTTGTCAAGTATTTTGCCTTAGTTGTTAAAATGATGTTTCAAGCGACCTATGGTCTTTATCAGGTGTATAATCAGACTGAAGAAAAGAAAGCTATATCTAAAAGTGAAACAAGAAGGTTTTGTCTTACATACCATGAATGATGTGATACCCATTATCATCAGTAGGTATGCTGCAACAACTTTTTTTCTTTAATTCTCCTTCGACAGACCACACAAAACATGAGCTCTTTTTGAGGCAGGTGAGTTTTTCTTGCACCCTAGTTCGGCAGACCCAGGACAGAGCAAAGTATTTAGAAACAGGATTTTTTTTTTTTTTTTAGAAATAAGTTTACTGGACTGATATGTGATCTCAGTCCTCCTATAGGAAAATAAATGCTGAACAATCTCACCACAAAGGAAAAAAAGAAGTGAGGTGAGAGAAATATGGCTCTACAGAAGGATGCTGAGAATACCATGGACTGAACATATGAGCAGTGATAAAATTTTATAGAACATGGAAACGTAAAGGATACTTATATGTAGCCTCAGAAATAGTTGAAATTTCTAGGGTTCATCATGAGGAAAGAGAGCAGTGAAAATTTGACACTCACAGGGCATATAGAATACAGAGACAGAGGAAGCCATCTATAACTTACCTAATGAGAATGTAAATGTATGGCAGAACAAGAAATGATAGGGATAGTAAGACGAACATTGCTAAGGGCTACAAAGGACAGGAAATTATGGAGAACTATGAACATAATGAAGAAGTATGGCACGTAGAATGAGAAAGTTTTGTCTAATTATTTCGACCAATCAGAATGTGTGTCAACATTTTTATGTTCAAGTACTCTATACCTGAACAAGAATTTTAAATGGACTCACCAGTATATATTGCAAATTAGAATCAACCCTCAACAAAGAAAAAGGCGGGAAACATTTTTAAATATAAAATATTTTTATTTTTGTGTTTTTACAACTAAATTTTTCTTAGTGTATTTAAGCTCTTAAAGTCCTTGTTTGTAGTTGTTTACTAAGATGAAAATAAATGTGATTTCTTTGCATGTAAGTGTGAGAAAAATGAGGCAAGGGAGAAAATGAGGAAGTGTAAGTGTTGTGTAGCTTGTTCAAAGGGATCACAAGGCATCTTTTTTTATAGTTTGTGGGAACATGCCCCATTACATTGAATAATGTTAAACATTTATTTTTAAAGGATTAATTTATTAACCAGAAGGATGCGCAGATCCTACGACACAAACGATTATTTTTGTCAATTGACGATTGACTGTCTGGTGTTCATTTCCGTTTTTGCTCCTCATACATTGTGATAACAACAAAAGTATTAAAAAGAATAAGTTTAATAAACGAAACTGTTCTTGGAGATTAATTCATATTTTGGAAAAAATAAAAATGGAGATGATCCATGAAAGATGAGTTCTTGTGAGTTCAAGCCCTACTACAGTCTACTTTTTTCTTTCATCATTTGTTCCAGTTGTCAAAGAATTGATTGCTACAATGTGTTACATCAAAAAGTCGCAACAATAAAGATGGGTGGGGGGGGAACGAACAATAAAATAAAAAGGAAAATTCTGAGGTTAGCCATATTCTTTTTACATTCAATATTCATCAACCGAACAGTTAGCATTAAGGGTGAAATTTACAAAAAATTTTCTCTTAGAGCAGTTTTTCGAGAAAATATGCTTCTCAAGTCTACTGCTATAGCTATTTCCAGTATTAATAGGAAGTCAACATCAGGATTTTATCATTACTTTTCCTTTCCAGCTATCTATGCTATCCATTTAAGTTGTTGCTGTTATTGGAAGTCTTCAAGTGATATGATTAAGAGAGTGCTAGGCAAGAAAGAATATTTCCAGTTAATATTTCTCCATTCAAGGCATTATTATATTTGTGATACAGTAACAACTTATGGGCATGTGGACAAGAGGTTAAAATGTTTGCTTTCTGATATCCATGTTTGAATCTCACCATGGTTGATTTGTCAAGAAGGTGACTTCTTGATGGTATCATTATGTGGGAGGCAATCCCAGCATGCATCACCTTTGCAAAGAGTCTGAAAACCATACCACAGGTAGCAAAATTGCATAGACAGAACTCTTTGGAATTCGTTGATGTTTGTGCTAGAATGAAGTCACAAGTCATCGTGACTGAGTGTTTGAGCATGCTGGCTTATTCAGACTGTTCATCATGTTAGATAATGCACTCTCTCCCAGAAACTGTAACTAAGGTCCACTCAGTATAGTTTCAGTATAAACCATGGGGGCTCTCTCAATAAATACAAATCTACCTAAGCACACATCTGTAACCGGGATTAGCTAGCCACCCTTGTAGACAGGTATCCTTAGATATGAGTGGCTAGCCATTATTAATACATAGATGGAAAGAAATGGCTGAAATGACAAATCTGTATTATTCTCAAAGGTATTTTATATACCACTATGTCATAGAAGAAATTATATTCAAGCAGGTTTGGTTAAATAATTTAGATGTATTATGTCTATTTATTTTAGTTTTAATCCTTTCAAGTCCATGGATTAATTTCTTGATGGTTGTAGAAAATTAAGAAAAATTCCAAAATATTCTTTCCAATAATTTTTATTCTGCTCAAGTAGTTTCAATCTCATCTGAGACCATCTTCATGGAGTTAAAACATTTGTGGATGTGTATTTCTGTAAATTCAAAATATATTACATGTCACTAATTTGTCCCACACACAGAAATTGTAACATACTTTTTTAATGCTCATTTGTAGGAGAGACTTTGTAAATCACAGATACAACAATAGTAATGTCTTTGAACAGTACCCGAGCAGATGCCACTAATTCCTATATATATATATATATATATATTTTTTTTGTTGGAGATGTGATAGTGACCCTGAGTTTCATGCTTTTGTGATCGTTGGACAACTTTTGTTTGTCTGACAATTGCAAAAGCGTGAAACCCAGGGTCACAAACTCACATCAATCCAACCAAATATGTTAGCTCTATCTATGATATTGAGCACTTTCTAATAAGTACCGCACATATAATATATATATATATATATATATATATATATATATATATATATATATATATATATATATTTTTTTTTTTTTTTTTTCCCTTTACCTGTCATGTGATCTAATTATTTCAAGATGAGATCAACTGTGCTTGCTCTCTGGTGATCAGTGTTCAAACCCAAGTGTTGTCAGTGACACTTTATCCCTATATAACACATATGAATAAGACAAGTAGAGCAGAAAAAGACAAGAAGCAAGAGGGTTTTACTTGTAATATTTCCTGAAGAGAAAATGGCCAGGGTGGTGGTATGTTCGACAAACATCAAGGTATCATGTAGATTCTTTTGTTCTAGCACCTGAGCAGTCTAACATCAGGGCGTGGGGGCAGATAAGTCTTAAGTCTATCCATGAGCAACACTGCTTAAGCCTGTTGAAATCTGATGAGTGACTACTGGGGAATACCAGGTGCTATAAGCTTGGATGTGTGGCTGGTGTAAAGGCTTGAAATGATTGTTGTTTCAATTCCATCTGGGTTCATTATATTACATGCAAATACCATTGGGAAAGGTATGAATCCACCTCTTTTTCTTCTATCTATGGGTTAAATAGTAAGACTTGTACTGGGAAATCATTATCTCAAAAAGTTCTTAGAATCCAAAAGTATGTTTCAGCTTTAAATAACTTCAAAAAAGTTGACAAGCTGTAGAAAAAGAATCCATCAATTGTCAACCCCACAAACACATGTCAGTTACTGGGCAACACCTGACCAAAGCGAGATAATCAGCCTTATGTTTTTTGTTATTTCATGAAGACATTTAGGAGATTGAATGAAGGATGGTCCTCTGTAAGACCTACCGGATTCCAACTTAAATTCATAAATTAATAAGGCTTCGGCATAAATTGACCCAAATAGGAGTTGACATGCCGTTAAATCCAACATCCATCCATCCTACCGGATTCATTCACTGAAAGCTATTTTTGATCATTGATCTGAGAAAAACAGTTGTATACAGCTGAAAGTTTAAACATTTCTGAAGTTCAATGCCATGCATGACATTCATATGAGAGTCCAGATCTGATGAGACTATTCAAGAACATGACTCTAGTTTTTAGGTTAATATTCTGGCTTTGTAGCATCTTGCGGTATTGGGAAAAACTACCCCTAGTGCAGCCTATTCTATATTCAATTTCCTTATCTATTAATTTGTTATAACGAATCCTTAAACTTAGTTATTTAGTATCTATTAATTCCTCATCCTGAATTTTTTATGATGGATTCAGGGTATGTGCCATCATTGCTTTCATTCCAATTCCAGATCATTGATTTTGTTTTCAGTCCAATTTCTTGGAATGCTTAGAAGAGAATTTTCATTTTTCTTCAAAATTATTTTATCTCCTCAATGAATATCAATGTAAGCAGCCTTACAGCAACATCACATTGAAACAGTACTTCCTATATGATCACCAGAGTTAAGTCACTTTGAGCCTGGTCAGTACCTAGAGAGGTGACCACATGGAAATACTAGGTGCTGTAAGCCTGGATGTGTGGGTGGTTTAATGGCTTATAATTGTTAATCAAACAACCGAGTTCCCACTAGGTTTGTTATATTCACCTATGTGTAAAGACCCTTGGGAAAGATATGAATCCATTTTTCTCTTCCAGCTATGTGTTAATTAGTAAAACTTGTATCACTAAACCATTATCTACTCCTAAAATATCCTATAATCTAAATATTTTCTGGCTTTAAATAACCTGCAAAAGGTTAATCCATAGAAAATGAAAGAATGGATCATTCAATCAATCTCATTACCCACTTTTGTCATCTGTATACCGGCCTTAAGAGGGAATACAGGAATACTATTTTTTATTAGTAAATTCGTATTGTATGGAGTAGTAAATGATTTAAGCCCATCTCTTTATATCTGTGCTTGTATCTATGTTGAGCATAGTCTAGAAAGAGATTAAATAGATTGTGACTCTCACTTCTTGCTTGTCATATTCCTGAGAAGGTTTGAAATGATTCAGTGTGGGGATGTTCGCCAAAGATATCCAACTTTTTGATAGCTCCTCTAATAAATCTAAGTATGCAGGAAAATGGAATCTAATGAATGGGAAAAGAAAGTCTTTATCAAAATGGTCACATGCTGTTGTGAAATCAACAAAGCAGGTACACAACTTCCAGTAATAATAATGAAAATGCTTCATCTAAAAGGCAACAATAATAAGATGAAGTAAAACTAGTAATAAAACAATAATAATGAAAAATGATTCATCTAAAAAGAAAAAACAGATCCAAGTAAAACTCCCTTTACATAATTTGTTATAAAGAATTCAGACACCAAAGTATTTCAAATGTTTAAAATTTATAAATTCAATGTTCTGAATTTTTATGAATTGATAGAAGAATTTTAAGACAGACCAAAGTTTTATGCTTCATCTCAAAAGCAACAATAAAATTTAATAAAATTATAGTGAAATGTTCTCTAAAAAGCAACAATTATGAATTGAAAACTATAATAAAAATAATAGTCTTTTCATTAAAAAGCAACAATAATAAGATGAATAAAACTAGTAATAAAATAATAGTGAAATTGTTTCATCTAAAAGTTAATAAGATGGAATAAAACTAGTTAAAAATAATAGAAATTGCTTCATCTAAAAGCAACAATAATAAGATGAAGTAAAACTAGTAATAAAATAATAAAATTTATCCTCATCTAAAAAAGCAACAATAAGATGAAATTAATAAAATAATAGTGAAATTGCTTCATCTAAAAAGCAACAATAATAAGATGGAATAAAACTAGTAAAATAATAGTGAAAATGTTTCATCTAAAAAGCAACATTAACTGAACAGTCACCATTATGACAGATGCTGACTGAGGCATATACCCTTTCTCTTCACATAAGTCTGCCATAACTGAAAGGAACATTTGATGCAAATGACAATACCAACTGTAAAGAAAGTAGAATAAGATCTTTCTGAAGAATGGGTGGATAGCTGAAACCAAGATCGCAGTGACATATCTTGTGAAGTTCCATGTTATGTACCAGACACAAAAGATGATGGCACGGTGCTGTCTAGACAGAGTAACAAATTGGTCATGACTATGAATTACGTTAAGAGAAGCATTGGGTTTCTCTGCAGATTACTTTCATTTGTGCTCTTTTTTAAAATCAAAACTCATAAAAACAGGTCTCTTTTTTCCTTTTTTTTTCTCTCCACCCCGCATATCATGATAGGGCCAAAAAGACATTCTTTTTAAATAAACCATTTCAGAACTGAAATTCTGAATGAAGAATATTCTTTTTCTTACTAATTAACCTGTATCTGTGGTAGATTCGAACTTTATCCAAGGGCATTCAAATTTTTGATGATTGTAGGTAACAAGGAAGCAAAAAACCGAAAGAGTTCTACAGACAAGAAAAGAAATTATTGGAATAGAACTGATGATTGCATCTAACTAGTTCAACAGCAGAAAGTTGAGACCTAGTTGCCAATGTTGTAGTACGCTTAAATTCATGCAGTTCAGACACTAAGAACAGCTCATCAGAACAATTGCCTGCAAAAATATTTGCAGAAAAGACAGAGGGAAGTCATGTCATGTTGATGTGAAAATGACTGAAGTTGAAATGCCAGGTCAGGATCAATTACATTACAAAAACTTAGTTTAATTTTGTTTGTTTTTTGTTTTACAACATACCAACCTCAATGGCTTATTTAATGCTGACAAAATTTTTATTGCTGGTAATATTTTTATTTCTTCAAAAATTCATTACTGGTAATAACTTTTTACAGAAATGTATTGGAGGTATTAAAACTTATTTTTACACTTTCATAATGTTTTGACACCAGTTTTGGGGTTATCTATTTACACATAGCTGAAACCCTAAAACGTGCTACCACCCTTGTTTTTGCATTTTTTTGTTGTTTTTGTGCTTATGTTTTGTGTTTTTCCTTTTTTTCTTTTCTCTCTCTCTCTCTCTCAGCATTTCACCCCAAGCAAGGCAGGAATCCACTAGGACACAAGATGTTACAGAGAGTTGGAGCAAGGGCAAATAGAAGTGATAGAGAGAAGGATAGGGGATAGATCAAGACATACGCTTAAATTAATGAAGTCTAGGAACCAGCAAAAGCAGCTCATTGGAGCAGTGAAAGTATTTGTAAAAAGATAGAGGGAGGCGACGGCACATTTATGAGAGAAACTGCAGATGAAATGCCAGATCAGGGTCAATTACATTGTATATCCATCTCTAGATTTTATCAAGGACCTTGAGACAAACAGAAGGGGCTCCAGACCATATATGGCAGCAATACTCCATGCAAGGGCAAATGGTTGATTTGTAGACTTGAAGGATTGACACTGTCGAGAAAAATTTCCTGCCGCGGCACAGGGAGCCAACTTGCAGTGGACGAAGCTATTGACTCAATGTATTTGTTCCATCTCAGGTCAGCAGTCAATGTGAGATTGGGTAGTTGCAAAGAGGTGTTCTCGTGGAGTTGAGTGTCAGATATTCTAATGGGGGGGAAGAGAAGGATCTCTGTGGTGATTAATATAGAGCACTTCTGTTTTGGAGGCATTAAAGTTAACCAGCCAATTCCTGCCCCAGTTCAAAACCGATTGGAGGTCCTTTTTGAGACTAAGGGCCAGGTTAATTTTGTCAGTGACACTAGATTCGTTTTTGAGGCAGGAGTAAATAGTAGTCTCATCTGTGTAGATGCCTACTTGGGAACCTATGATGTCAGGAAGATCATTGGAGATAAGGAACAGATTAGGACCTAGGATGGAACCTTGAAGAACACCTGCATTCATGGGATAGGAGCTGGAGGAGAATCCATTGAGAGTGACCTTCAATACATGGTTTGAGAGGAATGATTGTATTAAGTCAAACAATCAACCTGAAATTTGATAACCCTGAAGCTTGCGAAGAAGGCCGGCATGCCAAACCCTATCAAATGCTTTGGAGATATCTAGAGCTATGGCACGAGCTTCTCCGTTATTATGAAGCACTTGGTAAACAATTTCAGTTATGGCTGTAAGCACATCAGCTGTAGAACTGGCAAAGCAGAAACCATATTGCTTGTCTGAGAGCAGATCATGGGATGTAAGGTGCTTAACCACTTCGGCATTGATTAAGCTTCAAAGACTTTGCCGAAGAGAGGTAGGAGACTGATAGGACAGTAATTGAAAGGGTCAGAAGGTTCTCCAGAGTTCTTAAAGACAGGAACAATAGATGAAGACTTCCAACAGTCTGGAAAACAAGATTCATTGAGGCATAATTTGGAGAGGACAGGGGCCAGTTCAGGCACACATTTCTTCAGGACAATGGATGGTATCCCATCTCCACCACTAGCCTTGTTGGGGTCTAAATTAGAGATAATGCCCAATACCGATGAGTGTTATGTGCAACTTGCTCAATAGAACCTCGGTTCTAAGAGATAAATCGGGTCTGGGTACACCAGAAGTCAAACGTTTTGTTGGTTTTAATGTCCTGTTGTTGGTTTTTGTTTTTGTTTTTTTTTTTAAATATTTTCAAAGATGCATTACCATCTGCAGGAACTTCCATGTCAATAAGTATCTGCTGTTTTATTTTCAATAAGTATTTTATTATATTTTAACACACAGTGTAAGTTTTTAAATACACCAGGTATATTAAATTATGTTAATTCAAAACAAGGAACTTAAACAGGCAACACTTTGCTCAAAATATACTGTGTCCAAAAGTAAATTTTTGGGTGGTATCCAAAGCTGGTCAAGGAATTCATAGTTTTAATGGAATTGATCCCAGTGCACCAATCACCACTGGAATCACCTTGACATTTCCTTCTTGCATTTCAAACAATCTTGACATCTCTACTTCCACATCAGAGTAGATTGTAATTTTCTCAGTCACTTTGTTTTTCTATATTTCCATCATTTGGTGTGGCAACATCAATGATATGAGAATTTTGGGGGCCTTTATCCAGTACAATATTATTATTATTATTACCATTATTATTCTGATTCAATATGTCTTATACAACAAAAATCATAATGAATGTTTTAATGTTCACTTTTTCTATGTTAATGTCAAGAACTTTTTCTATAAACTTTTAAACATGAACAGAAAGTGATAGAGAAATTGTTTTTCAATTTTAAAAGTAGAAGGTAAACAAAGCTATAATTATTTTCTGATGTTGGACGGCTTCACTTGAACTTTTGCTATGTCAAGCTAAAGCGCATTATCACTTCCAAAAATGCTTGTTATATTCAAGACTTCATAGACGCCGGTACTAGCAGTAACACCTAATAATATCCACACTAGTAATACTTATTCAAATAGTAATTGCCAAATAGTATAATGATCAGAAGAGAAACATGATCCTTATAGTAATTGAGTAGAGAGTGAACGTATAGCAATAGTCAATACACAAGAAGTGAACAGTGAACCTTATGCTGCTTCGTATTTATTCATTTCCTTTATGCTCATGTGGTCTATTAATGGAAACACCAGTGTTGCTTACTGTTGATCTAGTTTCAAACCACAGTGTCAGCAACAACACTTATTCTTATACATGAAATTTTTATAAATTAACTTCAACAATTGGAAAATGGCATCGTTAAGACATTCTTTAGCTACATGAATTTCATCATGTATGAACCCCCTGTTGGCTGTTCAATGTTGAAATCATTTTATTTTTTTTATTATTATTTTGCCAAAAGTTCCCAAACAGATACTGGCTGCATTTCCATCCAAGTCTTTAGGATGACATTGGCTTTGTTTTGTTTTTTTTTCCACTTTTGTAGCTAACTTAAAGAAAAAGGAAACATTAACCTGAAAACACAAGCCATATTCATTGGAACCTTGGGTCTTTTATAAATCCTTGTCATTATTTGCTACCATTCTCATAATTTCAAACCAAGGACACTTCAATGTGGTGTAATGGCTAACAGGATTATCTTGCTAGATTCTTTCGAACTGAATAGTGAGTTCGATCATCACTGGGTGCCTCATACTTTTGGCCTTGTGCCACATCAAAACTACATTTAGAAAATAATAATTTAAAACCAAACCCTTTATTCAATCCATGGGGTAGGTAGTTTGCTTCTGCTGTCCATGTTAGACAGTATCTAAGCGGGCATTTGTTAAATGTTGCAGTTGTGGGTTCAAGTCCTAGATTCAGCAGTCCATGTACTCTGATTCAACGGAACAAATAAAAAAAAAAAAAGTGGAATAATTCTATTGAATCAATTGTGAGGTCTGCTGTTAGGAAAGTTAGTTCATTGTTTCAGGCCAAACAATTTTACTCACCAGAGTCTGTCTTGCACCTTTATGAATCTATCATTCATCTGCATTTAATACTACAGCCATATTTGGTCTGGCACTCAATATTCTTGACAAAAATCAAAAAAATGGTCTGTAATGTTATCAGTCTGATATCTCGGCTTCAATCACTTTTCCACCATCATGAAATGGCTTCCCTGTGTCTTTTCTATAAATATTTTCATGGCAATTGTTCTAATGAGTTGTTCTCCTTAATGCCTGAATTTAAGAATTTTACTTGATTGGCAACTGTTGAACTAGCTAAATGCAACCGTCAATTATATTCTAATAATTTTTTTTTTCTTGTTTGTAAAACTCTTCCAGTTTCTTGCTTACCTACAATTTTCAAAAATTTTAATGCCCTTGGGTAAGATATGAATCCATCACAGCTATACGTTAATTAATAGATAGAAAAATAATTTTTTTTCATTCAGAATCTCATTTCCGGAATGGTTTATTGAAAAAGAATGTCTTCTTTTGACCCTATCATAATATAGATATTTTCAAGGCAATTGTTCTAATAAGCTCTCGTTTTCACCTTGACTGCAGGAATTTAAGCGTACTACTAGATTGGCAACATGGTCTAGTTTTACTGTTGAAATAGCTAGACATAACTGTAAGTTCTATTCAAATAGTTTTTCTTATACTATTTAAATTGTTTGGACTATTGTCCTCATCTTTGTCACCAATTTTATTACAACTTTTCGGCCATTGTATGCTTCGGCCTTCTTCAGGTGGTTAGAATGTCGAACATAACCCTTTATTTCACTCACTGGGGTAGACTGTTCTAGTTCCACGTGCCATGACTAATGGATGTCAGTTATCAGTTATCTCCTGTTAATTTCCCTCTCCAAGTTCTCCTCCACCTTAACCAGGTATTGAACTCACACTCTTTGGGTCCTGTCACTGGATCTAACTAACACTTTTATCCACTGTGCCATGTGTCCTTACGGCACAGTGGATAAATGCCTAAAGAAGGCTGGAGTGTACAACGGCCGAAACGTTGTAATATGGCGACAAAGATGAGGACAATAGTCTGAATAATGTAAATAGTGTACATAATACCTCATCTCAGAAATATAGACAGATACTGAAAGGCCAAAACGTTGTAATAAATATGGTGACAAAGATGAGGTGAATAGTCCGAATAATGTAAATAGTGTACATAATACATCATCTCAGAAACATAGGCAGTTTTTTTTTTTGCACTTCTTGCGTATGGAACTCTTCCATTTTTCTTGCTTCTCTATGATCTTCAAAAATTTGAATGTGACATCAATCACAATCTTCTTTCTGAGTCCTGTTCTTTCTTTATTTTTTTCACTCTCAGTAACCCCTTGTGTCTTAGTGGAATTATTGCCTCGTTTGGGGGGGGGGGTTAAATGATTAAAAACAAAAAATAGAAATAGCCTTCTCATTAACAAAACTTTCATCTCGATGTCTATTCAGGAATATCTAAACTCCCACTGTATAAAACCACTTTCCTGGATCAGTGTTTAAAAATGGCTTTGAACAAGCAAATCCTGTGGGTCTTGGTAGAATATCCTCCTTAGAACATTGTAGATTGGTACTACAGAATCACAAAGAACTGTACCAAATAACAGAAACCACATCACTTGAGCAATTTCAACAGTAGCAACAGCTAAAATAGCACATATAACGCTAGAATACAATGACAAAAATAAAGATGTTGAATTTTCACACTACTTCAAATAAAAGGTTAGGAAGGAAACTTCTGCCAATACTGGAAAGAGTAATAACAGCTGTTAGACTTGAATAACCTATTTTCCTGAAAAATTATTTTAAGTTTTCTAAATTTCAACTAACAGCAGTATTGTCTAGCTGCTCGGTAAATGAATACCAAATGTTTCCTTATAAGGAAACTGCTAATATTACCATTACCATATGACAGCTTGTTTTCCTTTGGGGGGAAAACTGCTGCTGAGACCACTGCAATGCTTCAAGAAGCTTTCAAGAAAAAAAACCTTTTAGGTAAAAACAAGTGTACAAGTGGTATTCACATTTCAGACATGACGAAATGTCATTTGAAAGCCAGCCATGATCTAGCTGACATTCAACAAACTGAAATGAAAAAAAATCTTTTGTGACTGAGTCAGTGAAGACCATAATCAGAACATTGAAGAGACATGAGAGGAAACTTATTTGTCTTGGAGCTCATGCTGCCAAATATTTACAGATGTGAAAAATGAAATCTTTTTCTGCAAAATTCATTTTGCTGTTGGTTCAAGACTGTCTCACGGAACAATAGTGAGTGAATTAAAGTGTTAGTTCATGAATAAATCTCTGGTCTAGGTAGTAAAGATTCAGTGAAAAACAACCAGAAACAACTGAGCAGTATTAAAAATAAACAAGATGCTATCTCTGTAAACATGGATAGTGAAATGATATAGCCAATAATGACATCCCAAATTTCCAGGAACCAGATCTATAAAGGCAGGTAATGTTTAGGAACCTATTCTGCTTATTTTCTTTTCACTCTGAGAATGGAGACAAATCATTTTATACATTATTTACATTATTCGGACTATATTTATCACAACATTTTGGCCATTGTGCGCTCCAGCCTTCTTCAGGTGGTTGGAATTTTGAACCGAACCCTTTATTTTGCTCCCTGGGGTAGACTGTTCTAGTTCCACGTGCCATGTTTGATGGATGTCAGTTATCTCCTGTTAATTTTTAGCTCTGGAAAGTTCTCCACTGCCTTAACATGGCATTGAACTCACAACTCTTTGGGTCCTGTCACTGGATTTAAACAATGCATTTATCCACTGTGCCATGTGTCCTTGGCCAAAACGTTGTGATAAATATGGCGGCAAAGATGAGGACAATAGTCCGAATAATGTAAATAATGTACATAATATCTCATCTCAGAAATATAGACAAATCATTTTATGTAGTACTAAAAAGAAACCATTTTGATAATAGAAAACATTTATTTATTAAGATATTTTCAGATTGAAATTCTGTTTTCATCATATTTCTCCTCAGAAGTCTGATGCTTTTGGACTCTAGTATCATCAACTGTGTTATGGCTTCATAACCACATTCAAACTGAATTGCTGCAGTTTCAAAGATCCAATGGAAGACCTATCAAACTTGACTACAAGATTTGCTACATTTTTAATTTCAAGAGGGTTTATTTTGTTAAAATAATTTTTTTTCATCACAGAAAACCAACTTTCAGCCTCCACAGAACATACAGCAATAGTATTAGCTATTTAGCTATTGTCAGCTATTAATATATTATTATTATTGGATAATCTAGCAACTGGCTTGCTAGACTTTTATAATTTTAAGAACCTGTTCACGCAAGATGGTAGGATGCCACCACTGGATATAACCAAGTAGATTGTTCTCATTTTCTACCTGAGTAGGTTGTTCTTGAATACCATCCAGGTATATCAAATAAAGAGTTTAGTTCAAAATTCCCTGACTAAGGCCTGAAAGCACAACAACGAAAATGTGTATATTTTGGATTCACATCAATGAAAAGCCCACCCTAACAAAAGAACCATATTGCATTTAGAAATGACTTAAACATAATAACTTGGAAGTAAGAAAAATCAACAATTTTCAAAGATCTGAAAATGAAAAATTTTTTTAAAATATTTATAAAAATAGGAAAATCTATAAAATGGTAACAAACACAAGTTGATAAAGAAGTTACTAAATTTTATGAAATAGTGATATAAACAAAGAAGCCAAAAACATAGCAATTAAACTAAAATTAGATGAGAATAAAACAACTGGCAAAAGTAGAATTATCTATAAAATTAAAAGACCATAACAACAACTTCCCAACCAAACCAACATGCTAGAAAAAATATGCTAAAATCTGAGGAACACATGAAATGTATACCAATGATAAAAGGCAAAAGCAACAATTGCGTTAATATTAACAAAAACTCTTCTCACAATTTGATATTAAAAATTTTTACTCATCTGTCAAAGAGAACATATTAAATAACTCATTAAATATAGCCGAACATATGTCTAGCCCCAGTGAGGAAATAGAAATAAGACATTCTAGAAAATCTATACTACACTACAGCAAAAAAAAAATCTAAATCAAAAAGGGCCAAAATGATAACTTTGTTTCAACAATGGGTAGTTATGATGGTACAAAGAAATGTGAGCTTGTAGACACACATTTATATATATATATATATATATACACATACATATACAACTGATCGATAACTATGCCAAAAAGATATGGGTGTATACAGAGACAATGGATTATTAATACTAAGGAATTGTAACTGCAGATCAGCAGACATATCAGAAAAATAATCAAAACTTAGGACTCACAATTAATATAAAATTCAACCAAAAGATAGTAAATTTTCTAGATGTAACTTTCAACTAAAATAATAGAAACAACTTCCCGAGTGACAAACAGTATGTACATTTGATCCACTGCTGATGTTTTATCAATCAGCATGTATAGAATCAATAAAGTGCTTGATAATAAACAAATCTTGGGAATGATCACTTCAGATATCTCAAAGGCTTTTCGCAAGATATATAGTAGAGAGGACTTCTACACAAAATTACCACTTATGGAATCTCTGAGAGAGTTTTCTTTGTTATAAAGTTTCCTACCTGGTAGATCTTTGAAGGTTGTTGTTAATGGCCAATCCTCTGAGACACTTCAGAGTAAGCCTCTCTCTTCAGTTCTATCCTCTTCCTCCTTTATATTTACAATCTACCTAAGAACACCCCCAAACTCTTTGTTATATATCAGGTGCAAAATAGTTGAATTGTTAGATTGAGCTTTGAACTGTTGTATCTTAGAAATGATTAAAGATAACACACTGGAATTCTCAGAGGTTTTTATACTGCTGTTGGACTCTACTTAGAGCTAAATACATTCTTATTGTTCAAAGTTGAAATGATCCCTGTTGCTGTTGTGACCTTCTGATCCAGTTTTCCTCTCGGCTGTTCCCGCTTTTTTAAACTTATTCACCATTCTCTTGATGGCTCTTGAATGGACTTTGAAGATTGAAGCCAGAGTATGAATGTTGGTATCATTACTGAAGGCCTGCTTGATCTTTGTCCTCTCACCATTGCTCCCTTGGGAAAACTGTGGTGCTGACATGATTTTAACCTGTTCTAGTTCTAAATGAATAACTCGAAGGGTTTTTCAGTGATTATTACAACAAATGGTGTCAAGATTGCTAAATGTCTTATTTGAAAACCTGGAATAAAGAAACTCAGTTAGTTTAGTGTATTTTTTTTTTTTTTTTAAGGTATTAAGCAGTTTTTGGGATAGACAATTATGCTGTTATACTATATATATATATATATATATATATATATATATATACATACACACATACCACACTGTATAGGTGAACCTCCAGATGTCAAGATGACCAGCTGGCTGTTGATATCTCCTCTGATCTAGCTCTCACAGCTCAAGAGATTGGCTTATATCATTCAATACCACCAAAATAAAGCTACTAATTTTTTAACACCAAGCAGACACCAAATTTGTCCATTCAGAATATTACCATTACCCAAGTCCAGTCAATGTGGAACAGAATTCATTTTTTTTTTTTTTTTTTTTTTTTTTTAGGGTGGGGAATAAAGTGGGTAGAACCAGCAATTAAGAGGTGGTTCCAAAACATTTTTGAAAACCTCCTGATCAGAGTCCTTGCTGTTGGACATAGTTTATCGTCTTACCCAGGACAGGTCACTTCTGTTATTTGGTACAGTTCTTTGAGGTTCTGTAGTACCAGTCCATAAGATACAAAAAAAAGAATGGTCCTTGGTAAGCAGTAGGTGCTTCTTTTGCTCAAAATATAGCACCAGCTTTGTTTCAACAATTTTGATCTGAACATTTTTTGATAGTATAACAGCAGATAAATATCTTTGTTTTTTTAACAAAGGTTGCTTATGCAGTTCATCTGCAAGGGATATCCCTACACAATATCACTCAGCAGCCTAAAGCATGACAATTGTATAAAAAAAAAGTCGGTATTCTTGGTAGACATATCATATTCTGTCATTGATTTCCATTTGTTCAATGGGTACCAATGTCAAATTCAATATCAGCATACAGAATATCAGCAACTTGATTTTCATCTTTTTGGTCCTTATCTGTTCAATTTTTTTTTTTTTTTTTTACATCTGAAATATAAATAACAAGAAAATAACGAACGATGAAGATGCAAATTTTGGGAAAATAATATCTTTACACAAACACACATATGTGTACATGTGTGTAATGTAAAAATCATCTCTGATGATGGCTTATACAAGTTACAAAAATGGAGATAGGATTAAAAAACATTTATCAATATTGTGATTTTTCTTTGGTTTTTCAATGATAATGTTATTAAACTTATCAAACAATATGAAAGGAATTTACTTAAAATAGACAAAACTTGTCTATATTATTTAATGAAACATGCATTAATATATATATATATATATATATATATATATATATATATAAAACGCATACCAGGTATAACAGCAAAATTGTACATTTGATAAATTAAGCTTTTTTGAACTTGTGTATCTTAGAAACAATAAAAGATATCTTACTGGAATTCTTTGAAGTTTTCATAACACTATTGAACCCCTACTTAATCATAGCTGAGAATCAGAAGCTCATAAGGACTGAATTAAAGTTCAACTATATATATTATTCCAACATCATTTTCCAACTTATTCAAGATGAACTTCACCTAACATTCTGTCCTGGAGTAACGAGTTGTCTTGCCTGTTTCATGTACAATTTCATTTTCAAGTTTTTTTTCACTGCTCTTTGAACTGTCAGAGCTGAAACTCCTCCATCGCATGCCAAATGTCTTATGAATTGAGTTGGATCTTTTCTAATTGATCTCTTTAGCTCTAAGTTGAAATGATGATCCCTGTTACTGTTGTGACCTCCTGATTCAGTTTTTCTCCCAACTGCTCCCTCTTTTTTAAACTTATTCACTGTTCTCTTGATGATTCTTGAATGAACTTTGAAGATGGAAGCCATAGTATAAATGTTGGTAGCATTACTGAAGGTCTGAATGATTTTTTTTCCTCTCACTATTGCTCAGTTAGGAAGTCATAGTGGGGCTGACACAAAACAATTTTAACTTATCTTTCTAGCTGAATAACTCGGAGTTTTCAGTTTTTCTTATGAAAAATGGCGTTAAGATGGTTAAATGTTGTTGGGGCGCACCCACCTTCTGACTGAAAATGGACTGATCCTCTACGATATAAGTCAGTGCTAGAGAGAGTTGGATGTTGTGAAGGATCAGTTCTTTAAGTCATCAGGTTACCATTACATACCGTTGGACTGTAGACTTTTTGCTATTGTTACTTATAACCGGTGTTCCTTATTACTAATCATTCTGTTGTTAATTACCTCTTACAAATATACCAGTATTTATCCCTACAACTGTGTTTGTCTTTATTCGAATACACACATTCAGGAACACTGTCTTCTCTCTGAAAACCAGGAAAAAAAAACATCAATTAAGTTTTTTTTTTTTTTTTTTTTTTTTTTTTTTTATATATTAAACATTTTGTGGCATGGACAATTATGTTGTTACACCATTTTGACAATTTTGCTGTTACATCCGGTATATGGTGCGATGGGTAAATTGTCGCCATTTTATATTTTTAATTTCAAGCATGTGGATTATTTGTTTTTGATTTTGTCAACTACACAGTATAGTAAGATAAATTGGGAACTGTCTGTGAGTAAAAGAGAACCATGGCAATTTGCTGCAACCAAAATGTGCATAACATGTCAGGTCTTAGTTTGTGAATGTCACAACTGACAGAACTGAGGAATGTTGTTCATCTGAACATTTTTTATAGAAATAGCAATAGAGCAGCCGGTGCCTTTGTGACTTTTTTTTTTTGTCTGTGGGGAAAGGGGTTGTAGGTTGGAAAATAACTCATCACTTTCAAGGCTGCATGGACACTTTTGGACTTATAGAGAGTGGAAAGTGGACACTGAGCAGCTTCTGCTCATATATGGCAGCAGTACTTCATTTTCGGCCTGGCCTGGCTCTTGTAAAGGTAGCGGATAGGAAGAGGAATCAAATATTTACACAAGTTGTACATGGAAACCTGACCATTTTGACAGCAGCTTCAGTGATGGATCATATGTACAAGTTCCACTTGAGATCTGAGTTAAGTATAAGTCCCAAGGCACTCAAGGCATATTGAGATAACATGCATTCATTGTTGTATTGAAAATTAAGTGTCCACATGGTAGATGATGTAACATTACTTTTCAATTTCAAGGCATTGAATAATAGGCAATATATAAGAATAATAAGCAATAAATTACAATAATAATAAGCAATATAATATATTAATAAGAAATCATATAAGCAATGGTTCTTTTAAGAACACACATTTAGCAGAAATAATTCTGGCAGAAATAATTCTGGTTTCTTAATACTTTGCTTAGCTTTTAGAAGGCATCTTTTGTTATTTCAATGCATGAGACTATTAGAAATAAATGAAACAAAAGCTATAACCACTTCATCTTTTGTTACAAAAAGGAATAATCAATGATTCGGAATTGAAGTAGGCATTATTGACAGACAAATGTGGAAAAAAAAGAAAGGACACCCAATGAAGAAATTAGGACTGAAAAGAGAATGTATTTTTGTGTGAGTGTGAAATTTGTATAGGCCTACATGATAGAGTACAAAAAGTCAAAAGTACAACTACGAAAATGAACATGGCCCCATGGGGGACACCTATTTTCTAACATGTGACTACATCTTATAACCAGAGTTGATTGATTTTTTTTTTTTTTTTTTTTTTTTTTAAAGAAAAGGGGGGGGAGAAAAATATACATGCCTTTTATAAGCTTAAGGAGGATTTCCTAGAGACGATAACCCACAGGACCATACTCGGAATAAAAATTTTTGGAACACCTCATTTAAATAACTCTTAAAAAAAAATAATCCAGTTACATTTTTTTTCTTGTCATTAAAACTATTTTGAAATTAAATCTTAATCTTGTCCCCGCCCCCATCATTTCATTTACATTATTTAAGTTGTTCAAATTGTTGTCCTCATCTTTGTCATCCAACCAATGCTTTTATCCACTGGGCCATGTTTCCTTGAAATGTCATGAACATGACAATAAAGATGAAGACAACAGTCCAAACAACGTATGCAATTATAATACCTCATCTCAGAAATATTAACAGATATTCAAGTCATTTCCCTTTTAATATCTGAAAATATCAAACTTCAGAATTTTGCTGCTAAATACTTGAAAAGAATGTTACGCTTACTTTGGGGATGAGATAAAGACCTTTATGACACAACTGCGAAACGATTCCTTTTCAATGGCAACCTCTTCAGTTGTAAATGTTAGCCATACAACAGCACTTGAGGTGTGCTCAAAGGTCATAGAATTATGTTCGTTTGATCACTGTTTTTATGTGACCTTTCATGAAGAGCTTGTCATAAAAAGCTACATTTCTGGTAATCATGGCACAAGAGACATTGAAATAAGTGGATTTGTTTATTTGTTTGGCTGTATCTTAATGAAGGGTACAAAAAATGCACATGAAGAAGCAAATCCAATGAATCTGTTTGAAGAGCTGTGATAAACTTTTTCAGATAGAAGTTGGCTTGCTTGTTGACATTAATCGAAACAATTGGCTTTATAAATAAAATGCAGGGAAGGAAAAAAAATGTTAATTTGATTAGCAAAACATTATTTTGTTTTTAACTTATTA
The DNA here is from genome assembly GCA_903632075.3 of Acanthosepion pharaonis. Taxonomy (NCBI): domain Eukaryota; kingdom Metazoa; phylum Mollusca; class Cephalopoda; order Sepiida; family Sepiidae; genus Acanthosepion; species Acanthosepion pharaonis. The sequence goes on along the minus strand of CAHIKZ030001529.1, from coordinate 617,325 downwards.
ATGATGAAAAACTTTTAACCAACTTCTTAGAAAAAACTATCATTGATAAATATTACTTTTTTTTGCATTGGCTATATCAATGTCTGTACACTTTGGTTGTTGAAACCTTTATTAGCCTTAAGAGCCAACAATGAATTTTTTTAAAATTACAAGACAAGACTTAAATGCCTCAAGACAGAAGGTTTAAATCACTGAGAAAATTTGGGAAAAATGAAATGACATATATTATTAGCTTTGTTAATTCAATTATGCAGTAAAACTGGATTATTCAAATTTTGGAAAACAGTAGAACTACAATTTATATAACAAAATTGTTAACTAAACTCAACTTCAAAATTCCTTAATTTTGTTTTTAAAACACTTATTTATTTATTTATTTAGCACTTTTTTTTTTTTGATACGAACTACTAAATTATTTAAGAATTTGAGAAAACAGAAACATTTGGACTTTTAATTGAAGATAAATTACAAAATGATTCTGAGCAGAAACCATCAAACAATACATAACCAGGCTACATCTACCTCATTTGAATCAAAAGGAAGGTTGAAATAGTATAGCTTAAGAAGAACAATCCATTTTATTTCATCCTACAAGACACCATTGTTAGGTTTAAAGAAGAAGATACAGAAGGTTGATAACATCACTGAGGGAATTGGAAGATCACTACCAAAACATTAGCATGCAACTTTTTTTATATGGAGGAAGCTGGTTTCAATGCTTTATGGTTTTTAAATTTTACCATTCAAATTATTGGATACTCTTAGTAAATTAAAATTGAAGAATCCAAGTTTAAATGATATGCTATTAACTGTTATATACTGTATCTATGAACACTAATGGGTAAGTCCCAATCCTTATAAAACACATTTGACACTATTGTAAGTGGGGTTCTTTTCTGTATTTTGTTGTCCACCACTTTTAGTGGTTTACCTACTTCATGCCACTGGCGAGTATTGTATTTTGTTGATGTCAAAAGATTACCATTTCATTTCCAACCTCTGTTATTGGTTATTCCTCATTCAGAACCCTTTCTAGACTTTTTCAATAACCATCCTATACATCTCCTACATAGACCACATCACAAATGAAGCCAAGCAAGAAATAAACAAATGAGAAACAGATCCTTTGAAAAAACCTCATATCCAGCATCAAGAAAAGAAAATGCAAATGGTACAGCCATGTTGTAAAAGCCAATTGTGTTTTCCTTGAAACCTTACCAGATACAATCTTAGACAAAAGTCATCAATTATACAATATGGATCTTTTTGTTTTTTTTAAATTAATTTGAATTCTCACATTAAAAAAAGAAAAGGTGGGGGAGATGGAATCTACCAACAAAATCTCGTCTATTATCTTGTCATTATTGACATTAACATCATAATATTCAAAAGAACGGTGTTGAGCGGTCTCTGACAAGCACAATTTCTGTCGAACTAGATCTGCATTATTGAGAGAGGAACCCGGTCAAAACATTGCCGAATTTTGAAAATTTCAATGTTTCTTTCTAGAACAGAGGGTGGAATTTCTAGGTGGGTTCAAAGGCTATATTTTGGGCCGGGCCTACGGGCTCAAGGGATACCCACATTAAAAACGCCTTGTGCCATATTCAGTCCTCGTTTCAATTGAACGATAAATACTGAACATCATAGAAAAGATTTAAATTAAAGAAACTTCAATATTGGACTATTTATCATTAACAGCAGAATTACAGTGGAGAATCCAAGCATTAAAAATGAAATGATGCAGAACAACCCTCAGCATCTTTGACATATACCACATCACAAATGACAAAGTGCAAGATAATATCAAACTACAAACATGTTCATTGGAAGACCTGATAACTATCAAGAAATTTGAAAGGATACAGACCAGTCATAAGAGTCAACAATCTTTCCATTCCCATCCTCCAAGGTGCAACCATAGGCAAAAGAAGGTAAAAATGGGCATGCAACTGAGATATATGGAGGGAGTTAGTCAGATTGATTGATTTATCACTAACATCAGAAAGATGCAACAGGACCATCCTCAGCATCTCCTATGTAGGCCACATCACAAATAATACAAGACTTAAAACACATGTTGAAAAACTGCTTAACTTTGGTGATCATATTTTTGAACTAAAATCAAGGCTGGTCTCAGAAACATATGGGTGACTGCAATTTTTCGACCAGGTGGTGTAATGAAATATTTTGTCTTGGAATTATTAAAAGATGAGTTCAAAAGCCTTGTTGAGCTTGTTATATTCAAACTGGTGTGTTGCTATCTTTTGAAAAGACATGAATCCACCTCTTCTCCCCACAGCTATGGTTAATTAGCAATACTTACTAAACTATTAATTAATTAACCCTTCCCAAAGCTTACAATCTAAAAACATATTTTCTGCCTTTAAATAGCCTGCAAAGGGTTGATAACCCATAGAAAATGACTTCATCAAATAAACAAATGCAGTGTGAGGCAACAAAGACGCCCAGTGGAAAACCTAACTACTATCAAGAAAAAGTTAAATGGTGTGGACATGTTATATCCAACAATCTTTCCATGCTATGCCTCAAAGCTCTTGGGTAGCTGGAGGGGGCAATCCACCCCTGCAACATTTTTATGGCGGGGAGCTTCACTTTTGTGTCTGCCGTAGGCTATAATCCTGTATAGGCTGCATTGAAATAAAAGTCGTTTTAATGTTGAAAGTATTCAGAGTTGAATGATCTTTTCAATTCTTAGTAACTTAAACTATGGCATATATATTGGCCTATATACTGCCAATAGCAGTGTTTCTTAACCATTTTCACTTTAGGTTGCACTTGTTGAATAACTAAAACTGGGGTACATTTTAAATTTTAATAAGGAAATTTTTCTAGAGTTTGAAAATAGCAAACTAATAAATTCGTCTCCTGTAATAAACATTAAATTTGAAGACATCACATTGCTTGATGTTTCTAGCTTTTTAAAAATAAAGATTCTTAAAATATAAAAATAATTCATAAATTACTCTTATGTTAACTTGAGATACACCTGGCTACCTTTCAGGGCAGATTAGTGTGCCCAGGCACACTGATTAAGAAAGGCTGGTCTATAGAGTAGCAATTGACAAATGAAATAGTTTTTGATGTTGTCATGGAACAATTTGACAACAAAAAAAAGCAAAAGTTAATCTAAAAAAAAAGTTGTAATTTTCATTTCAGATGGTCCTAATTTTTTACATTTTTTCCTTATATCATTTTTGTTTTTTAACTTTTACTGATAAAGTTTAAGTATGTATTTAAAGCATACTATATTTGACTTTGTGAAATTAATATTATAATGATACACAAGGTAGTTTTATAACTTTAAAAGTGAGTCACTGTGCAATATGTATTTTTGTGGGTCCGACAGGTGCAGCAAACTCTAAGACTGCCACGGTCGGCACACACACTATAGAACTAGGGCAGGTTGGTTTTTTACTTTTTAGAAAATCATCATTGCACTCAGGGTAAAAGCTGAAGATTGAGATGATAAATAGTGACACCAAAAATTATATTTATAGCTTTTATCAATTCTTGAGCATTTAATTTTAAATAGCACCTGAAAAAATGTACAGAAATATCTAATTTCTACAGTTTTTTTGCTTACAAACTGACTTCAAAATTTTACTATTTCAAGAATAAACTCAAATGAAGTTGATATCTTTTGTATTTGATACATTTAAGTTGAAAATATATTCAAGCAAGAATTATAATTATGGATTGTCACAAGCAAATTATACAATTTTTACTGTATTTGATAAATAAAAACCGAAAAAAAAATTGTAAAAAATTACAAAAAGGCTACTCAATGAATTAGATTTTTTTAGATCATAACTAATAAAAACAGAAAATATCAGGTCATCCCATAAGTTCTTTCCAAATTTTGAATAAAGAAAACAAGTGACCAAATGTTACATTTAATTACAGATTCAATCAACAATGTATTTTCCCTGATTATCTATGACTTCCTTCCATCTATTAACAAGCTTACTAATTCCATTACTGTAAAATTCTTTTTTGGCTTTGATTCGAAGAACTCACAAATGTCAGTTTTAACCTCTTCCTGTGTGTTACAAAGCTGTTTCTTCAAATGATTCTGTAAGCTACGAAACAAATGGTAGTCTGAAGGAGCAAGATCGGGAGAATAAGGTGGATGAGGAATTTTCTCCCAACCAAGTTCTTTTGATCTTTTGTGACGTGATTCTTGCTGTGTGGGGGTCGCGCATTGTCCTGATGAAACATCACCTCTTTTTGATTCACTAGAGCAGGTCTTTTTTTCCTCAAAGCTTGGTTCAAACGCTCTAATTGCTGACAGTATATTTGAGCATTAATTGTTGCATTAGGTGGTAAGAATTCAAAGTGGATTATTCCTTGGCGATCCCACTAGATTGAAAGAAGAACCTTTTGCCCATGAAGTTCCCTTCTCGGCTGTGGCTGGGGTCCTTCCTCTTTACCAAGCCACTGTCTACGACACTTAACATTTTGATAAAAGATCCATTTTTCGTCGCCAGTCACAAGTCTATCCAAAAAAAGGTGAAACAAGTTGGCGAGAATGGAGAGAAGAGCAGATGTCAACACGGGATTTGAGGTTGTTTTCAGAAAATTCATGAGGCACCCATTTTCCAAGTTTAGGAACTTTTCCAAGTTGTTAAAGATGACGATGAACAGCTGCATGGTTTGAACTGAGAACCACTCCCAATTCCTCAACTGATAAAGCAGGATTTTCTTCAAGGGCTGCTTCAAGAAGCTTTTCATCAAACTCAACTGGACGTCCGGTTCGATCTTCATCTTCAAGGGTGAAATCTCCACCTCTGAATTTTGCAAACCATCTTCTGCAAGTTCTTTCATTCACACATTCCTCTCCATAAACTGAGTGAATGTTTCTAGCCGCTTCGGCTGCTGAGTTTCTTTCTTGAACTCATAAAGCATTATGTGCCTCAAGTGATTCTTGGGTACTTCCATGTTGGCAGGGTTTTAATCAAACAAAATTTAATTTTATCGTTCTCTAAAATAAAATTTGATCAGTTTAAATGCATCTAAACATAAAAATAATGTTCAGCTCCATTAGACATTATAAAATACTCTTGAAATTTCGTTCATTTTAACAAAAAGTTAAAATTCGGACAGAACTTATGGGATGACTTGATAGATAAATGTATATAACACCATAATACTATTGGGCACAAATTATAAGACAAAATGTTTTAAATTTGCATTGTTTATTGAAAATCACATCAAAACTACTGTACTGTATAACATTACATCATAATATAGCTAAATTGTTCAGTATAACTTCCCTTTGAAGTAAATGAAGATCTTATTTGATGGCACAATGATTGAGTAATAATGTTCTTGTACCATGTATTGTCCATGTACAATTTGTGAAGCTTCAGTAAATTGTAATTTTTATAAGGCTGTGCTATAAGACTTTCATTGATCCCCACAATGAAATTCCAAACGCTATTATTTTGAACCTAAAGTTAATCATTTAAACTTATTTCCTCAAAAAAAAACAGTATTTGTAAAAAAAAAAAAAAAAAAAAACATATTTTGTTTCGTTATTTATCATGGGAAACCACAACATTTGAATTAAGTGCAATATCACACTTACAAAATCGATCTGCCCTACTATGCTTCGTTTTTAGTCAAAAAAAGAAGAGGCAGACAGAGCTGGGTGGGGAAATAGCTGACAATTTGACTGAGTGTAATGGAATATTATTCATCAACCAGTACATAAGGAGGGAACTGGTCAAGTGTTCAACTGTGCAGTACCCTATGACCACACCTATCTTTCATTAACGTGATCAGCTTGACCAGAAAATGAATTTGAGTGAAGACAAAAATGTCAGTCAGTTTATTTCAAACAATGTTTTAATAGCTGCCAATTTTGCATTCCCTCTTTCTCAGTACAAAGCAAAAGTTGTACATTGGTAGGGCTAATACCACAATGTTTGGACAGATGTAGAGAATATGAAACACCAGAAAGCTGACAGAACATGACAAGTCTCTGGTCTTCGAAGCTAGTGTCATGAACACTTTCTTGTAAAGCAGTGAAATTAGAACACTGCATGTTAGACAAGAAGAGACACTCATCACCTTCCACATTGCTGCCTCCTGTGTATATCATGCATCTCTTCACACGACAAATCACACCTTTTTCTACATTGTTCTTAAAAGAATTGAGATTCCCAACATGTGCACAATTTTAAAGCAAATATATTTGTGTTCGTTCCACCACATTATGCAAATGAACACGTTTCAAATATCCAGGAACATCTTCTACAGCACTGGAAAGAAAGGGATTGTCAGTGGTCTGGAATTAATGCAAACATTACCAACAAAATAACTATTATGGGTATTATATAAATATATTGTAAATATATTGTAATGATTTTACTATAGGAAAGCATCACTGTTGATTTCCCAAAGGTATTATGAATGATTGCATTAGTTTTTTTTCCCTTTTATAGTCAGGACACAAAATGCATGCTGGAATATTTTTCTTGGCCAATAAAATGGGATGTGTTGTGTTTTGATGTGACTCAGTCCAGATCTGCTGACTTAGGTGGTTCACGACTGACTTGTTGAACACTCTGCCTTCATGCAGAGAGGAACCCAGATGAAGCTATGCCGGAGGGCAGCCATATCTGGGTAGGTACACTAGGCTGGGCTTGTGTATGTAAGGTCTACAGGGAATTTTTGCTTAAGCTTACATGCTTGGATTGCCTCACATAAAAATGGCCTTGTGCCACATCCTGCCTTGTTGGGAGGCTAAGGTAAATAACCTCAATCCAGATCTGCTTCACTATTAGACCTACTGCATTCACTTGGATGACGTTGCTTTTGTGTACAAACACCAACTGAATTCTTTTGCCGCCTTACCGATATTGATTTAATTTAACTTGTTTGCTTGGTTGCATGATTGTTACTCTTTCATCCATTTTGCCACCCCCCACTTTTTTTTTCATTGCAAACTTTATTAATTCTGTTCGTATTATTTATTTCACACTTTGACAGTGGCTTCTAACTCATCAATCACAAATAATTGGACTATAGAAATGCATTGCTAATGTTTTACTATAGATTTTTTTTAATAACTTCGCCCCAAGCAAGGCAATAAAGGCACAAAGGGTTACTGAGTGTGTGAGAATATAAGGAAAAAAATACATTATAAAAGAACAGGAATTAAGAAGATAATTATTGACATTGCATTTAAATTTTTGAAGATCAAAATTGACAGGGAAGCAAGAAGCCTGGAGAGAGTTCTATAAAAGAAGTTTGAGTGAAGAAACTGTTAGTATAGAACTTAGTTACATCTAGCGCCCATTTCAACTGTAAAATGATGAGAATTTGCTGCCACTCTAGTACTGCACTTAAATTCATAAAATGTATTGAAAATCAAGGAAAAGGGATTGTCCTTGGTCAGGAATTAATGAAAGCATTACTGCTGGAATAAAGTTTTACGTATAATTTATATTCAGTAAACAAATGACAATGTACGCAGACAGATTTTACAGCTGCTTTCAAATCTGGAATAGACAGAAAGATTTGTTGTCTGCAGCCAAATGGAAGAGACATTTTATGAGAAATATTTCAGACTGTAAATTCATCTTTCCATCAAGATTTGAGCAAGTATAAAAACCACTTTAGATGAAAATAGAAGAAATAGCATTTGTGTGTAGAAAGTTCAGAAAACTTTCTTAGAAACAGTTTTCTGACAGTTATTTAATTGGCATACAATGTATTTCAAGGATTGTTTCTTTTTCAAATCATTTGTTTCTGAGAAGGATTGAGGATGATAGTGACATCTTCAGGGAATAACTCATTCTTCAAATGCTTGTGCAATTTCAACGCAATTCTTCTTCACATGACTTGATTACTGAAGCCTTCCCTGAAGCACTGGAAACTGTTTGACAAAATTTTTCACTCACATTCTGCTGCTACATATTTGTGGGAGAAAGTCGGAGAATGAACCATTTGAAAATACTGGGAGGTTGGTGAACAGCAAAATAAGCTATATATAACAGTTTAACCTTTTACCATTCAACCCACCTCGTAAATATCAGCTCTCAATGTTCAATCTGCCATAAGCCACTACATGCATACTATGTTGTATTATATGATGGCATCATCACAAATAATGCAGAAAGTCACCCAAACAGTGAGACTTTCAGAGCTGATATTTATGGGGCAGGTTTCAGCATGTTGAATGATAAAAAGTTTATAAATGTAAAGAGTTGGGTGAAGATGTACAATGGGAACTGTGACCAGAAATAATAATTTTTTGTTTATACTAATTTTGATAGTAATGTTTTTTGTTTTTTTTTCATACTAATTTTGATAGTAATGTTTTTTTTTTTTTTTTTCATACTAATTTTGATAGTAATGTTTTTTTTTTTTTTGTTACTAATTTTGATAGTAATGTTTTTTTTCATACTAATTTTGATAGTAATTTTTTTTTTTTTTCATCTAATTTTGATAATGTTTTTTTTTTCATACTAATTTTGATAGTAATGTTTTTTTTTTTCATACTAATTTTGATAGTAATTTTTGTTTTTTTCATACTAATTTTGATAGTAATTTGTTTTGTTTTTTTTCATACTAATTTTGATAGTAATTTGTTTTGTTTTTTTTCATACTAATTTTGATAGTAATTTGTTTTGTTTTTTTTCATACTAATTTTGATAGTAATTTGTTTTGTTTTTTTCATACTAATTTTGATAGTAATTTGTTTTGTTTTTTTCATACTAATTTTGATAGTAATTTGTTTTGTTTTTTTTTTTTACTAATTTTGATAGTAATTTGTTTTGTTTTTTTTCATACTAATTTTGATAGTAATTTGTTTTGTTTTTTCATACCAATTTTGATAGTAATTTGTTTTGTTTTTTTTGTTGACTAAATTTGATAGTTTTGTTTTTTTTCATACTAATTTTGATAGTAATTTGTTTTGTTTTTTTCATACTAATTTTGATAGTAATTTGTTTTGTTTTTTTCATACTAATTTTGATAGTAATTTGTTTTGTTTTTTTCATACTAATTTTGATAGTAATTTGTTTTGTTTTTTTCATACTAATTTTGATAGTAATTTGTTTTTTTTTTTTTTTTTTTTTTTTTTTCATACTAATTTTGATAGTAATTTGTTTCTTCCTACTATTGAATAAGCATTCCAGACCATAAATATTAAGAAATAATTTCTTAATTTTATAAAAGTTAGTAGGGTGTCCCAGTTTGAAAATTGGCCTCCCACCCTAGCAATGGTAACCAAAATAAATATGCACATATGGCGTGATTAAATAATTTTTTTAAATATTTTTTTTTTTTAAATTCATAATCTGGGGGACTTAATGAATAGTAATATCTGGAAAAGCACCAGAGATTGACTTTGAACAGCTCAAATTTTTTTTTTTTTTTTTTTTTTTTTTTAGTCAAAAATGTTATGCACTGGCTTTTTTATGGGGATCAATTTACAATGAATTTGCACAGCAATTTTTATGAATGTTAATTAAAAAATTACTTTTTGATATTCATGATCTGGAGTGTTTAAACTCTAGTAATATGAGAAAAAAATATTAAAAAATTATCTCTGGTCACATTGCCTATTTTAAATCTGTTGTTTTTGAAATCATTTGATAAAACATTGATTAAAAATAATGACATTTTTTTTATCAAATAAATTCAGTTTAATCCAAAATTACTTTTTAGTACCATCAATGTTATAGCTAGTAGTTGCATATGCTTGAGTGTGGGCACATAGCTTAGTGGTTAAAACATTCGATTTCTGACCATGAGACCTGGGTTTGAATTTCACCATGGTCAATTTTTCAGGAAGGTGACTTCTTGATGTTATTGGTCTGGAGATGATCTTGTGAGTGAAATTGGATAGACAGAATGAACCCTTGGCACAAAGTCACAAGTCATCGTGACCGAGGGTTTAAACAAGCTAGCCTTGTTCAGACTGTTGATTATGTGAGATAATCTGCTCTCTCCCAGAAACTGTAACTAAGGTCTGCTCAGCGTAGTTGCAGTATAAACCATGGGTAGGCTCTCTGTGTGTTGAACAAACATAAATGTATCTGATCAGGCGTCTGCAATGAGGATTAGCTAGCCGTCATAGACTGGCATCCTTGCATATGAGTGGCTGTGCCATTTACATAACATGTTTCAGTAAATATCCTTTTTTTTTTTTTTTTTTTTTTTAGTAATTTTTTTTACTCCTTTCTTTCAACTTATTTTTGTAACTTTTTACACATTGTAGTAATAAATGTTATAGTTTTTAATTATTTTTTGGCTAATTGTTCATTCAATGCAAGGCCCAAGAGCCACTCAAGTTAGAGGGTTGCTATTTTGAGGTTGTTTTAAACAAGTGGTGGAGGTGAGAAGTGCAGTTTAAGAGGATATGTAAGAAAGATATTGGTTAACCCTAGACTTAATGTACTGGTAGGGGAAGCATCCTCTCTCTAGTTTGTTGCTTGAAGCAGTGGTTTTTGGGAAGAAGCTGTCTCAATGGAACTTTCTCCTTACTAAAGGAATGCAAAGGAAATAGAGAATTTGTCCCAGTGTGCATGGCATGGAGGATCTTAAAGATGAATGTGTGAACTGCTGATACTAAGGAATGTAGCTCATCAGTAAATTTCCTATGTGATTCTTTTTTTTAAATCATTTCACCCAAACAAGGCAATAAAGCCACTAAGATGGAAGGTGTTACTTAGTGTTAAAAAATGAGAAACAAACATTCTTAAGAGAGAACAGTAAAAAAACAAAAACTAAGAAGACAAGATAACGATTGACATTGTTTTAAAAAAATATTTTTTTTAAAAATAGCAATAGAGTAACAAGAGGCATGTAACATTTTATCTGTCAGGGGTTGTAGAATGGAAAATAATTCATCATTCACAAGGCTACAAAGATGCTTCTGAACTCTATCAAGGCTGGAAAGTGAGGTCTTAGTAGCTCCAGCCCAAATATGGCAGCTGATGTACAAAACTATTTCAAGACCATTATTAACGGGGGCAAACAATGGTTTGTCAATTTTAACTCTTCCAAAACTAAACTTCTCTCCATTAACCATCTGAAAGACCTCCCTCTGCCTTCCATCAGCATGAAAGATATTCCAGGGTCTAGAATATCGCTGGTAAATAAATTAAACATTTAAAGCCTGTGCCCTAAATGGGAATAGTGTTTGAGCAATAACACATCAACAGATTATTTTCACTTCTCTCGGTTAACTGCTGATGTGTTAATGGTTAATACTGAAAGCCTGTCAAGCTTTAGATAAGAAGGGTGAAACTTGAGATGTTTTGTACATCTTGAATGTCTTTGACAGGGTTAGGCATGCTCGTCTTCATCACAAGTTGAAATGCTTATGGCATTTCTAGATGAATGTTCAATCTCATTTGGCCTTTCTTATCCGATTGTAAAATAAAAGTTGTTTTCAATGGCCACACTTCTAGATCTTTTTTTTTTTTTTTTTTTTTTTTTTTTTATTTACATGCAAATGTCCCTCAATGCTTTATCCTTGGACCAACTTTGTTCCCAATTTTCATCAATGCCTTCCCCAATATCATTTATTCTCAGCTTGATATTTATGCTGATGACAAAAATATTTCCATGTCTTAATGCTAAGTCTGATAAGGTTCAATAAGGTCAAATTAGCACCTGATTACAAAAAAAAATAAAAAGAATAAAAAAAAAAAAATATGTTTAGTCTGTTAACTGGAGTAAGATATGGCTTAATTATTTTAATGTTTCCAAAATGAAACTACTCACTTTTAATCATCTGAGAGACCTTTTTTTTTATCTGCTAACCTTCTGGAGAGTGACTCATTGATTTTTCTCAAGCTAACATTTTCCACCGACTCAAAGTGAAATGATTCTATTGAATCAGTTGCTAGCTCTCGTGCTAGGAAAGTTGGTTCTCTGTATCAAGTTAAATAAATTGTCTAGCATGGCACAGTGTATTAGCTACCCTCACCAGAATTTATCTTAGACATTTACAAGTCTATTCGTCCATGCATTAAATAATGCTGCCACATTTGGTCTGGCATTTCTGCTATGTATTTAGAGATTCTTTATAAAATATAAAGAATCTGCATTGTTATTGGTCCAGACCTGGCATCTCAACTTCAGTCACTTTCCCACCACTGTAACATAGCTTCTGGGCCTGTTCTATAAATAAATTTCATGGTAATTGTTCTGATGAGTTTTCCTCTCTCTGGTCCCTAGACTTTACGAATTTATGGGCAGTACTGTATTGCTGGTAGGGTCTCATCATTTTACAATTTAAATGGCAACATTTAACTAAGTTCCATGCTGTTTCTTCTCTCGCACTTCTTCATTGTGGAACTTTCTTCCAGCTTCTAGCTTCTCAATCAACTTTGATCTTCAAAAACTTAAATGCAATGTCAGACGTTATCTTCTTTCTTTCTTCTAAATTCCTATTCTTTTATTGGCCTCACTTCTTAATACATTTTTTCTCAGATTATTTCATATTCAGTAAACTCATATCTTAGTAGCTTTTTGTCTTGCTTAGGTTGAAATGATTTTAAAAAAGTTATATGCCAACAACAGAATCCTGTTTGCCAAATCTGTGGCACCCTTATTGCACTAAGTGAGAGGGTCAGTGAAATATAAACACCAACATGATAGTGGTTGAAGAGAGTAGAGAAATTTTTGAACTAGCAGCTCTCATTAAAAAATGACCTTGGGCACATCTTGTCGCCATATGGAAGGGTGTAAATCTCCTTGCTTTTTGGTCTTCAAGCTGTGATCAATGCTTTTTATTGATCAATGGAGAAGGCACCTGTTTCTGTGGATTCTAATCATCCATGAGCACCTTCATCATTGGACTAGAATAGGGATGGTTGGTGGAATGTCACTATGACAGGTGTTCTTGGGCAATTTTTGTCCTTGGCCTGTATATATGCATACAACCTACTCGTGAAGAGGTGGGTAAATACTGCATTATTTATCAAGATCATCTTTCAGATCCTGACATCAGAGGATTCTCCATACTAGCAGCAATGTGTGTTCAACTCAGTTAAGTAAATATCAATGCAGTGTATGAATACAAATGAGGAGACAAAAGAGAAAGTGAAAGTAGAAAAATGACAAAATTCAGGAAATCTGAATAGAATGGATGAATGATTTTGTATTATAAATCAAAAACTTAATGAATTTCTTTTGTTCACTGATTTCATCAATATCAAAAGGCTCTGAAAATGAATTTGTAAACAAAGTTTGGAAGTGTTTTGATTGCTTATCTTATACAATATTTTCTTTAGTAAATCATTAACAATGAATGGATCTTAGACATATCAAACACTCTTTTAATAATACTTGCATTATTTCCTGACCCCTGATTCTGCATTTTTTTCTTTAATTTTTTATCTTTAAAAGCAGTGTATTTCTATAGTAAAACTATTTATAGCATATTTATACATACATAAATGCATAACTATGGGTTTTTTTTTTTTGTTTTTGTTTTTTTTTTTTGATGGGTTTGGGGGAATGAGATTAATCTTGCACAAAGCAAGGTGGGTCCTGACAGAAGATTTATCATAATGATTTGAGGCGTGAATAAAGAAGGGTGGGTATTCTTACTGACACCCAATGCAGACACTCACCGTAGTCAAAGTACACCAAGTATTTTTATCAAGACACTATCTAGTAAAGTTGCTATCCAAAGGTTGAGGCCATGTCATAGCATTTTATATAAAATAATAATGGACTCTCTCCCGTCGGTTTCGACGTATGAGGATCTGACAGCTTAGTTAATTCAGTTATGAAATTTTGTGCAATAATCTTAAGTGGCATTTAAGACCCGCTAGCAATTTACAAAGGAGGCCACATATGGAGCAAGTGTGAGGATTGTGGGATGAGATCACTGAGATTGGCTGACCTTTTAGATCTTGCTCTTGCTTCTTGAAGATGATTCAGATAAGCAGATTGAAAGCTGCAGAGTCTACTAAAACATGTTGATCTTCATTCTACCTACTCCAAGGCTAAGCACTCAAGGGTGTTATGTGGTATATTGACTGCTGGCAAGTTGCTTTTCAGTTTGTCTTTGTATCTTAGCCATGGGTGTCCTACATTCCTGTAGCCCTAACCTAATGGCCCAGCATTGCCCGTGCTTGATTCAAAAACTGTACAACTCATATAGCAATCGCTATCACTTGACTTAAAATATTTTTGCCAAGTTGCTTGGTGGAAGAAATCAGCTGTGTTTATGTTGGCTCCGGTTAGCATCATAGTCGGTTGGCAATATCTTTTGGCTGATGACAAAAAATTAACTTCCGCATTTTGACTGTACACATGGGTTTCATTTGGACACCATGTGTATTTAAAGTAGTTTCCGGTTATTATTTTTAGTTAGGAGGACTTGTGTATGTTTAGGTTTCATTTGTTTTACTTTTTGTGTATCGTTCTCTGAAAAAAAAAAAAAAACGCTGAGTCACTGGAATTTAACAGCATTCGGACGTTTGTGTAGCTGGCTGTAACTTCCGGCTGGGTGCAATACCCTTACCCATGCTTGCAAATTGATTTCGTGCAAAAACAATTGTTTTTCCAATTTTTGGCATGGTCAGAACCACCACTGGGTAATTTTACATAGTCCTGTGAAGTTTTGTTGAAATCTGTTGAAAATGGAGGAAATATATATAAACGAACACACACACACACAATCTGCGTTTTATAATAAGTAAGATTTCTGCCTTTGTTTGATTTTGGTATCTTTGATTTTTCATTTCATACTTTGGGCTGTTCTATTTTCTAATAACCATGCATTTCCTCTTTTTGTAGTTAATGTTTAATCCTTTCTTCTGAATTTCTTCCACTTTCTTCTGTAGGAGGTTTTGTAGCTTTCTTTCTGTGTCTGCTATCAGTGTCATCTGCATGTTTTATTTTAACATTGTACCTGCCAATAATGAATCCTAGTAGAACTTGTTCTTCCAGAATCACCTTACTGTATAGGTTTTATAAGTTCTGTGAGAAGGCGCATCCCTGTCTTGCATCCCTTTACAGACACGTTAATATCTAGAAAATATCGAACAAAAACAAAACTCTAAATTATATTTTGTTGTACAATTCTATCATTAACTGATCAATCAGAATGCTTTATTTCAACTCTCAAAGAAACCATTTGTTTGATCCTATTAATACCTATATACGGAAAAGTGTCCACTAGTTTAATTAATGAAACTCATTAGTCTCTCGACACCATTATACATGCAAGCATGCACACACATCTACACATAGGCTGTCCAATCAGAACACTACTACGACTTCTTTTCTTCAGTGACCAACTAACATTTCTTTACCGTTCAGAAAAATCCATTTATTTTGAACTGTCTGTAAAGATGAAGTTACAAGATTTTGTATCATTTGTAAAATAGGCTTACAGCCTAACAGATGTTCTTGTGTGATCACTAAGGTTAAGCAACACTGAGTCTAGATGAGTGACTGCTTGAGAAACCAGCTACTGTAAGCTTGGATGTCTGAATAGTGTAATGGATAATGGCTCAGAATTGAAAATCAGAGAGCAGAGTTCTAATTCCAGTGAGGTTTGTTATATTCACTTACACACAAATAACCTTGAGAAAAAATATGAATCCACCTCATCTCCTCACGGCTATTGGTTAATTAGTAGGACTGATCCTGAGGAAGTATGGTGGAGTAATGGATAGCGGCTCAGATTGGGGAATTGGAGAGCTGAGTTCAAATTCCAGTCGAATCCATTACATTCGCTTACATGCTAATACCCTTGGGAAATGTATAAACCCTCTTCTCCCCTCAGCTATGTGTAAACAGCAGGACAGACCATGTTCTAGAGCCTTGAATGGCAACTGGTCTACTGCGGAAAGAAATGACAATCTACGGCAGGAAAAAAAATTTGCTTTGTCAGTCATGTATCGACATGATCACCTAAGCCTGTGTCACAGATCGCACATACTTGACTGAGAACTAATCCTACAGAAAATTCTTAAAAAAAAAAAAAATTACAAAAATTCTTACAATCTAAAAAAACATTTCTGGCTTTAAATAACAAGCAAAGGGTTGGTAAGATATAAAAATCAAATCAGTCAGTCAATCATTCCTTTTATTGGTTTTGTTTATTATGGCAATATTTTGGCCAATCTACTTTGCCAGGTTCTTCAGGTGTATGATCGATAAAAAAAAGAAAAAAAGGTAGGTTAACTTTTTATTCACAAGAGCAATATAGAAAATTAGAATCAACAGACTCCATAAAGATAATACATGGAGAAGATGGCTGTAAAATTGATCAGTTGAAAGGTTATGGAAGCTAAAAAAAATAAATGGAATCGATCAAAATAAATTTAGAATATGATTTCTGCAATTCAGGATTTGAATAAAGATAAAATAAATTTTTCAGAAATAAAGATAAATTGGATGAAAATAGTTTATTCCAGGATTTGAATAAAGATAAATTGGATGAAAATAGTTTATTCCAGGATTTGAATAAAGATAAATTGGATGAAAATAGTTTATTCCAGGATTGGAATAAAAAGAAAATATTTCTTTTTTTTTCTTTTTATTTATTTATTTTTGAAATTTCTTCCAATTTTAATAATGTAATGAACCCTTTTCTTTCTTTCTTTCTTTTTAATAATTTAGTGTTTTCTTTATTTTGCAGATATTTGAATGGCCTGTGGCCAGGCCGATTGAAAGTGAAGAGTCATTGGATATACAAATCTTTAACTACAGCAAGTACCTGAACAACAGGTAAGTACTTTGAAGTAATGCTCATTTTGGGTTACATTTCTGAAATACAATGCCCATTGCCAGCATCTGTCTTCTTGAACCCAGGTCATTTATTGTCCTTTCTCCTCACTAAAATCTTCTCATTCTCTTTCACTCTCAGTAACCTCTTGCATCTTAGTAGCATTATCACCTTGCTTCAGGTGAAATGATTAAAATCAAATAGTGTTTTACATATGTTTATTTAATGTTACAAAGAATTTTAATTTTTTTTTTTTTTTTTTTTTTTTATTCAGTTTTGTTTTTAGAATTTTTCTTTTTATGGGTACGGTATGGAAACTTGCCTTTGTAATTATTGTCCCAACTGCTTTCAGTCAAATTGTCATTTCCAATGGGTTCATTGTTTAGTATATTTTTCTGTTTATCTTCTAAGCTGTATTGTATAGAAGTAGTAGTATGCTGGATATGAATACATCCATAAAGGAGATATTTGCGTTCAAACTAATGGCATTAAGTTCTTTTCTCTCTAATTTTTAAATGATGCACATATAGAATAAGTAAAAGAAAGACTACTACCCAAATATATAAACATACTAACAAACCAAACAGTATTCAAGAGACACGAACTAAGTGCACTGAGTACTTTAAGGATTTTTTATTTTTTGTCTTGAGTTTTTTTTTTATTTCCTATAACTGTTGGGTAATTGGCTATGGTTTTTAATGTAATTGGCAGAAATGCCTAATAAACAGAATTGAAAATTATTGGTATAAACAATAACAAAAGAAAGAAAAAGAACAAGGCTAAAATAATATTGATAATGTGATAGCTTGTATGTATATTTCTTATGATCCATACATACATGCATGTATATATATATATATATATATATATATTATCTATTTGTAGGAATATAAAATTACTCTTACAAAAACAAATTTAAAGGGAATTCCAACACAAAAGTAAATAACATTTGAAAAAAAAATTGTTTAATGAGACATCAAATGCAACTGAATTGTTCAACAGTCTTTAATGGCTTTCACAAGCCATGAAAACAAATGCACTGCACATTTTCATAGTTTTTGTGTAAGGTCACTGTGAGAGAAAACTGACATCAGTCAGTCTGCAATGAGTTTGATGAACAATATATATAAACTCAATGAGATCTCACTCTCTCTCACTATATATATATATATATATACACACACACTCCCTGTCTCACTCTATCTCCCCCCCCATGTCTGTCTCTCTACCCCTTATCTCTCTCCACCCCTCTCCCCCTTCCACCGTCTCTCCCCCTCTCTCCCAAATATGATATGAGTTTACCTTGGTGAAGAACTATTGATGATTTATGAGTGTTGTGCAACATTTAGTTTTATTTGAGACCCACAGTTTGAAAAGCCCTCGTCTACAGTATATAATGTTTTAATTTTAGAGTGATATTCAGTGTAGCAAAATGTTCATTTATAAAGTGAATAATGCTAGCAATCATGAGAAATGTTCATTTCAGTTTGGTAGTTGTAGTTTTAGGGTCAGACCTTGCTCGTAGTAGTAATCATCTTAGAAATAGGTTAGCATGAATCTACTCTGTTTTTATTGGCCCTAAACAGGACAGAAATATGATTATCAGATGACCACTTAACTACTTCATGTTTCACACATGGTTGATTTGTCCATGGCAGCGTCTTTTGTTTCATCAACTTCTGCCATCTTCATTTTATCTAACTCATAGGTGTGAGCTTATGTCCTTTTGACCTGACTCTGGCATGAACAATGGTTTCAGCTAATATCCAAAGTTTCTTTGTGTTAAGTTTTTTGATTGGCCAAAATTATTTTGTTTTCTGCTGTTCTGGTGTTTTTTTTTTGTTTATTTTTTTTTTAATGGATGTTGTGTGGGGCCTCCTTGGTTTTTTGGTATTTTTTTTCAGTCACAAATAAGTAGGCTTGACTCCTGCAAACTTCTGATGTTTTTTGCCTAGGTTCAACTCTTTTTATTTGAAGATTGCCTTCTCATTAGTCGAGAGAAGTATAGAGATAAACCATGGAGAGAAAGAAAGAGATGAGGTTTTCAAGGAAAAGTGCAAATGTTAATTTTAATTCTTATTTTGGTTTATATATTTTATTTTTATCAAGACTCACTATAATACTAAGTAAACAATATATGCAAGTCAAAACTAAGCAAAGCAACAGTAATAAAGCAAGAGTACGCAAGAGAGATATAGACAAGTGATTGCAGCACTGACTTCAAGACAACAGAAATATGGCAGATGAGACCGAGAAGTGGCTAATTTTATTGGTTAGGAAGAAATCTCTGTATTCATTTGCATGGTTTGTCTATAGATTAAGGGAGGGGGTGTTTTTGCAATCAGTCTTTCTACTAGACTGAAAATGGTCATGTGGGTGACACAAATGGAGGCAATCTTACAAGATGAATGTTATTCTCATCAGGATCTGATTGAATTCTTTGGGTATCAGATCAGGATGAAGATTAGAACTGATTCAGCAAAAGGTGGGTGCAAGTTGTAAGCCTGATTCACATGAATCTAGCCAATCTTGATAGACTTTTCAAGCCACAGGGCAGATTCCTGTCAGGCACCATCCCTGCTTAAGCTAATCTCTTTTGGCTCGCCTAGTTAATGTGAGTGACTGGTTCCTGGCATTCTCTTTTATGGTCTTTAAGATTCCTAATCTCCCCAGTTTTTTTTATCTTCAATGGACCAGCTTTATATATTTCCCCATTCCTATTTGTTTCATCCCTCCCCAACTAGCAAGTGGACATCTTGACTCTGCTTATCAGCAGAATACAGTGGCCACTCTTAAATTTGCCAGTCACATTCAACGGCCTTTGTAAATAATGTTGAACAGAGCACTTTATTTAATACAGAGATCCATGCTGTTCTCACTCTTATGCCAGCCACATTTAATGTCTTTCTTGGTAGATGTGGGAAAGTGCCAATTAGTGTATAATATTCCCATTTCTATACCAATCAGATCCATTATCCTTCTAAGGGAATGAAGAGCAGAATACTTTATTTGATTGTTTTCTTCATTCCCATAGAAGTGAATATTAAATAGATTCCATTATTTGATATGCTGGGCCTACTATTCTCATTTTGATCCCAGTCACATCATGTCCTTCTTAGTGAACATTTAAGTGATGCTTTTATTTAATCCTCTGACTGCAAGTAGAAAAATATGAAATCTGTATGCACAAACAAGCAAAATGATATAAACTGTATAGTTGGAGATGCTATTAAAATTATTTTAAAGAATCAAATGCAAGTAACTCCACTAGTTTTCATTAAAACAATCTGTTCATAAAATGAGTCTAGCACAAACTATCATATTTCAAACACAATGAAAATGTCAGTAAAACATGGACAAGCCATTTGCTGAAAGCTCTTTCACAAACAAAATATTTCATATTAGATATTTACACATTGGCAATGGACTTAATATCTATTTTCCATAAAAATCTGAAGATCCGAAAAGGTGGTTGGTGAAAATCAATAAGAACATAAAAAGATTTTCTAAGCCCAGAAGAAACAAATGCTACCTCACTTTATAGAATCTCATAAGGACAAGAATGTGTCGGCTCACTAAAGTGGGTTATCTTAAATAAATTTAAGATGAAATTTTTAAGCTTATAAAAAAAGAAAACAAATATTTATAATAAAACTAGTAATAAAATAATAATAATGATAGAGTCATAAAAAATGCAAAATAATAAGATGGAATAAAACTAGTAATAAAAAATAATAGTAATAATGAAGAGGTATAGAAAAAAAAGCAAATAATAATAAGATGGAATAAAACTAGTAATAAAATAATAAGATGGAATAAAAGAGAAGAATAAAATAATAGTTAATAAATGGAATAAAACTAGTAATAAAATAGCCAGTGAAAAATGAAAGATAAAAAAAAAAAATAATAAGATGGAATAAAAACTAGTAATAAAATAATAGTAATAATGAAGAGTGTATAGAGCCAGAGTAAAATAAAAGCAACAATAATAAGATGGAATAAAACTAGTAATAAAATAATAGTAATAATGAAGAGTGTATAGAGCCAGAGTGTTGGGATAAAAAGCAAATTAATAAGATGGAATAAAACTAGTAATAAAATAATAATAATAATGAAATGTGTATAGAGCCAGAGTAAAAAAAAAAGCAACAATAATAAGATGGAATAAAACTAGTAATAAAATAATATAATAATGAAAGTGTATAGAGCCAGAGGTTGGGAAAAAAAGCAACAATAATAAGATGGAATAAAACTAGTAATAAAATAATAGATAATAATGAAATATAGAGCCAGAGTGAATAAAAAAAGCAAATAATAATAAGATGGAATAAAAAAAAATAGTAATAAAATAATAATAATAATGAAGATGTATAGAGCCAGAGTGTTGGGATAAAAAGCAACAATAATAAGATGGAATAAAACTAGTAATAAAATAATAGTAATAATGAAAAGTGTATAGAGCCAGAGTGTTGGAAAAAAGCAAAATAATAAGATGGAATAAAACTAGTAATAAAAAATAATAGTAATAATGAAGAGTGTATAGAGCCAGAGTGTTGGGATAAAAAAGCAACAATAATAAGATGGAATAAAACTAGTAATAAAATAATAGTAATAATGAAGAGTGTATAGAAGCCAGAGTAATGGGATAAAAAAGCAACAATAATAAGATGGAATAAAAAAAAGTAATAAAATAATAAATAATAATGAAGAAAATATAGAGCCAGAGTGTTGGGAAAAAAAAGAAATAATAATAAGATGGAATAAAACTAGTAATAAAATAATAAATAATGAAGAGTGTATAGAGCCAGAGTGTTGGGATAAAAAAGCAACAATAATAAGATGGAATAAAACTAGTAATAAAATAATAGTAATAATGAAGAGTGTATAGAGCCAAGAGTGTTGGGATAAAAAAATAAAATAATAATAAGATGGAATAAAACTAGTAATAAAATAAAACTAAATAATGAAAAGAGTGTATAGAGCCAGAGTTGGGATAAAAAAGCAACAATAATAAGATGGAATAAAACTAGTAATAAAAATAATAGTAATAATGAAGAGTGTATAGAGCCAGAGTGTTGGGATAAAAAAAAACAAAATAATAAGATGGAATAAAACTAGTAATAAAATAATAGTAATAATGAAGAGTAATATAGAGCCAGAGTGTTGGGATAAAAAAGCAACAATAATAAGATGGAATAAAACTAAAATAATAAAATAATAAATAATGAAAAAAGCAAAATAATAAGATGGAATAAAACCAGAATAAAATAATAAATAATGAATGGGATTGGGATAAAAAAAAACAATAATAAGATGGAATAAAACTAGTAATAAAATAATAGTAATAATGAAGAGTGTATAGAGCCAGAGTGTTGGGAATAAAAAAGCAAAATAATAAGATGGAATAAAAAAACTAGTAATAAAATAATAGTAATAATGAAGAATGTATAGAGCCAGAGTGTTGGGATAAAAAGCAACAATAATAAGATGGAATAAAACTAGTAATAAAATAATAGTAATAATGAAGAGTGTATAGAAAGAGTGTTGGGAATAAAAAGCAATAAAATAATAAGATGGAATAAAACTAGTAATAAAATAATAGTAATAATAATAAGAGTGTATAGAGCCAGAGTGTTGGGATAAAAAGTAATAATAAGATGGAAAAAACTAAATAAAATAATAATAAGATGGAATAAAAAGCAAGAATAATAAGATGGAATAAAACTAAATAAAATAATAATAATGAAGAAGAGTATAGAGCCAGAGTGTTGGGATAAAAAGCAACAATAATAAGATGGAATAAAACTAGTAATAAAAATAATAATAAAATAATGAAGAGTGTATAGAGCCAGAGTGTTGGGATAAAAAGCAACAATAATAAGATGGAATAAAACTAGTAATAAAATAATAGTAATAATGAAGAGTGTATAGAGCCAGAGTGTTGGGATAAAAAGCAACAATAATAAGATGGAATAAAACTAGTAATAAAATAATAGTAATAATGAAGAGTGTATAGAGCCAGAGTGTTGGGATAAAAAGCAACAATAATAAGATGGAATAAAACTAGTAATAAAATAATAGTAATAATGAAGAGTGTATAGAGCCAGAGTGTTGGGATAAAAAGCAACAATAATAAGATGGAATAAAACTAGTAATAAAATAATAAAATATAATGAAGAGTGTATAGAGCCAGAGTGTTGGGATAAAAAAGCAAAAATAATAAGATGGAATAAAAAACTAAAATAAAAATAATAATAATAATGAAGAGTGTAAGAGCCAGAGTGTTGGGATAAAAAGCAAAATAATAATAAGATGGAATAAAACTAGTTAATAAAATAATAGTAATAATGAAGAGTGTATAGAGCCAGAGGTTGGGATAAAAAGCAACAATAATAAGATGGAATAAAACTAGTAATAAAATAATAGTAATAATGAAGAGTGTATAGAGCCAGAGTGTTGGGATAAAAAGCAAATAATAATAAGATGGAATAAAACTAGTAATAAAATAATAGTAATAATGAAGAGTGTATAGAGCCAGAGTGTTGGGATAAAAAAAATAACAATAATAAGATGGAATAAAACTAGTAATAAAATAATAATAATAATGAAGAGTGTATAGAGCCAGAGTGTTGGGATAAAAAAAAAACATAATAAGATGGAATAAAACTAGTAATAAAATAATAATAATAATGAAAGTGTATAGAGCCAGAGTGTTGGGATAAAAAGCAATAATAATAAGATGGAATAAAACTAGTAATAAAATAATAGTAATAATGAAGAGTGTATAGAGCCAGAGTGTTGGGATAAAAAGAAACAATAATAAGATGGAATAAAACTAGTAATAATAAAATAATAATAATGAAGAGTGTATAGAGCCAGAGTGTTGGGATAAAAAGCAACAATAATAAGATGGAATAAAACTAGTAATAAAATAATAATAATAATGAAGAGTGTATAGAGCCAGAGTGTTGGGATAAAAAGATGGATAATAATAAGATGGAATAAAACTAGTAATAAAATAATAGTAATAATGAAGAGTGTATAGAGCCAGAGTGTTGGGATAAAAAGCAACAATAATAAGATGGAATAAAACTAGTAATAAAATAATAGTAATAATGAAGAGTGTATAGAGCCAGAGTGTTGGGATAAAAAAAGCAACAATAATAAGATGGAATAAAACTAGTAATAAAAAAATAATAATAATGAAGATAAAATAAAGCCAGAGTAAGTTGGAATAAAAAAGCAAATAATAATAAGATGGAATAAAAAGAAGTAATAAAATAATAGTAAAATAATAGAAGAGTGTATAGAGCCAGAGTGTTGGGATAAAAAAGCAACAATAATAAGATGGAATAAAACTAGTAATAAAAAATAATAGTAATAATGAAGAGTGTATAGAGCCAGAGTGTTGGGATAAAAAGCAACAATAATAAGATGGAATAAAACTAGTAATAAAATAATAGTAATAATGAAGAGTGTATAGAGCCAGAGTGTTGGGATAAAAAAAGCAACAATAATAAGATGGAATAAAACTAGTAATAAAATAAATAGTAATAATGAAGAGTGTAAAAGAGCCAGAAGTTGGAATAAAAAGCAAATAAAATAATAAGATGGAATAAAACTAGTAATAAAATAATAGTAATAATGAAGAGTGTAAAAATAGAGCCAGAGAGGTTGGGATAAAAAAGCAACAATAATAAGATGGAATAAAACTAGTAATAAAAAAAATAATAATAATGAAGAGTAGTATAGAGCCAAAAGCAAATAATAGTGTTGGGATAAAAAAGCAACAATAATAAGATGGAATAAAAAAGTAATAAAATAATAGTAATAATGAAAGAATAATAAGCCAGAATTGGGATAAAAAAAATAATAATAATAAGATGGAATAAAACTAGTAATAAAATAATAGTAATAATAAAAGAGTAATAAAATAATAAGAGTGTTTGGGATAAAAAGCAACAATAATAAGATGGAATAAAACTAGTAATAAAATAATAATAATAATGAAGAAGTGTATAGAGCCAGAGTGTTGGGATAAAAAAGCAAAATAATAATAAGATGGAATCAAACTAGTAATAAAATAATAGTAATAATGAAGAGTGTATAGAGCCAGAGTGTTGGGATAAAAAGCAACAATAATAAGATGGAATCAAAAATAGTAATAAAATAATAATAATAATGAAGAGTGTATAGAGCCAGAGTGTTGGGATAAAAAGCAACAATAATAAGATGGAATCAAAAATAGTAATAAAATAATAGTAATAATGAAGAGTGTATAGAGCCAGAGTGTTGGGATAAAAAGCAACAATAATAAGATGGAATCAAACTAGTAATAAAATAATAGTAATAATGAAGAGTGTATAGAGCCAGAGTGTTGGGATAAAAAGCAACAATAATAAGATGGAATCAAACTAGTAATAAAATAATAGTAATAATGAAGAGTGTATAAAAGCCAGAGTGTTGGGATAAAAAGTAATAAAAAAAATAAGATGGAATAAAACTAGTAATAAAATGGAATAAAAATAATGAAGAGTGTATAGAGCCAGAGTGTTGGGATAAAAAAAGCAACAATAATAAGATGGAATAAAACTAGTAATAAAATAATAATAATAATGAAGAGTGTATAGAGCCAGAGGGTTGGGATAAAAAGCAAACAATAATAAGATGGAATAAAAAACTAGTAATAAAATAATAATAATAATGAAGAGGTATAGAGCCAGAGTGTTGGGATAAAAAGCAACAATAATAAGATGGAATAAAACTAGTAATAAAATAATAATAATAATGAAGAGTGTAGAGCCAGAGTGTTGATGGAATAAAAAGTAATAAAAATAAGATGGAATAAAAACTAGTAATAAAAATAATAGAAATAATGAAGAGTAATAGAATAATAATAGAGGGTTGGGATAAAAAAAAAAAATAATAAGATGGAATAAAACTAGTAATAAAATAATAGTAATAATGAAGAGTGTATAGAGCCAGAGTGTTGGGAAAAAAAGCAACAATAATAAGATGGAATAAAACTAGTAATAAAATAATAATAATAATGAAGAGTGTATAAAAGAGCCAGAGTGTTGGGAACTAAAAAAAAAAAACAATAATAAGATGGAATAAAAAAAGAGTAATAAAATAATAATAATAATGAAGAGTGTATAGAGCCAGAGTGTTGGGATAAAAAAGCAACAATAATAAGATGGAATAAAACTAGTAATAAAATAATAGTAATAATGAAGAGTATAGAGCCAGAAGAATAATAAGGGAATAAAAAAAATAAAAATAATAAGATGGAATAAAACTAGTAATAAAATAAATAAAAATAATGAAGAGTGTATAGAGCCAGAGTGTTGGGATAAAAAAGCAACAATAATAAGATGGAATAAAACTAGTAATAAAATAATAATAATAAGAGTGTATAGAGGAGTGTTGGGATAAAAGCAAGAATAATAAGATGGAATAAAACTAGTAATAAAATAATAATAATAATAAGATGGATAGAAAAAAAAAAGCAAGAAAATAATAAGATGGAATAAAAATAAAAATAAAATAATGAATAGTAGAGAGTTGGGATAAAAAAAAAAAGAATAATAAGATGGAATAAAACTAGTAATAAAATAATAGTAATAATGAAGAGTATATAGAGCCAGAGTAATGGGATAAAAAACAACAATAATAAGATGGAATAAAACTAGTAATAAAAAATAGTAATAATGAAGAGTAATATAGAGCCAGAGTGTTGGGATAAAAAAAAAGAATAATAAGATGGAATAAAACTAGTAATAAAATAATAGTAATAATGAAGAGTGTATAGAGCCAGAGTTGGGATAAAAAGCAAAAATAATAAGATGGAATAAAACTAGTAATAAAATAATAGTAATAATGAAGAGTGTATAGAGCCAGAGTGTTGGGATAAAAATAAAATAATAATAAGATGGAATAAAACTAGTAATAAAATAAAAGTAATAATGAAGAGTGTATAGAGCCAGAGGTGTTGGGATAAAAAGCAACAATAATAAGATGGAATAAAACTAGTAATAAAATAATAATAATAATGAATAAAAAAACAAGAATAATAAGATGGAATAAAACTAGGAATAAAAAATAATAATAATAAGATGGAATAAAAAAAAAAGAAATAATAAGATGGAATAAAACTAGTAATAAAATAGTAATAATAGAGATAAAAGCAGCCAGAGTGTTGGGATAAAAAGCAACAAAATAATAAGATGGAATAAAACTAGTAATAAAATAATAGTAATAATGAAGAGTGTATAGAGCCAGAGTGTTGGGATAAAAAGCAACAATAATAAGATGGAATAAAACTAGTAATAAAATAATAATAATAATGAAGAGTGTATAGAGCCAAAAATAAAAAACAATAATAAGATGGAATAAAACTAGTAATAAAATAATAGTAATAATGAAGAGTGTATAGAGCCAGAGTAAATAAAAGCAACAATAATAAGATGGAATAAAACTAGTAAAAAATAATAATAATAATGAAGAGTGTATAGAGCAGAGTGTTGGGATAAAAAGCAAAAATAATAATAAGATGGAATAAAACTAGTAATAAAATAATAATAATAATGAAGAGTGTATAGAGCCAGAGTGTTGGGATAAAAAAGCAACAATAATAAGATGGAATAAAACTAGTAATAAAATAATAGTAATAATGAAGAGTGTAAAGCCAGAGTGTTGATAAAAAACAAATAAAATAATAAGATGGAATAAAACTAGTAATAAAAATAATAATAATAAGAGAGTGTATAGAGCCAGAGTGTTGGGATAAAAAAAGCAACAATAATAAGATGGAATAAAACTAGTAATAAAATAATAGTAATAATGAAGAGTGTATAGAGCCAGAGTAAAAAATAAAAATAATAAGATGGAATAAAACTAGTAATAAAATAATAGTAATAATGAAGAGTGTATAGAGCCAGAGTGTTGGGATAAAAAGCAACAATAATAATGGAATAAAAAAGAATAAAATAATAGTAATAAAATAATAATAAAAATAATGAAGAGTTGGGAAAAAAGCAAGCAAGAATAAGATGGAATAAAACTAGAATAAAAATAATAAATAAAAGAGTAATAAGAGAGGAATAAAAAATAATAATAATAATAAAATAATAAAATAATAGTAATAATGAAATAATAGCCAGAGGGTTGGGATAAAAAAAGCAAATAATAATAAGATGGAATAAAACTAGTAATAAAATAATAATAATAAATGAAGATAAAAAAAAGAATAAGAAGATTGAATAAAACTAGTAAAAAATAATAATAGAGGTGGAATAAAAAACTAGTAATAAAAAAATAGAATAAAACTAATGAAAAGTGTAAGCCAGAGGTTTGGGATAAAAAAGCAAATAATAATAAGATGGAATAAAACTAGTAATAAAATAATAGTAATAATGAAGAGTGTATAGAGCCAGAGTGTTGGGATAAAAAGCAACAATAATAAGATGGAATAAAACTAGTAATAAAATAATAATAATAATGAAGAGTGTATAAAAAGCAAGAATAATAAGATGGAATAAAACTAGTAAAAAAAAATAATAAGATGGAATAAAAAGTAATAAAAATAAGATGGAATAAAACTAGAAATAAAATAATAATAGCCAGAGGTTGGGATAAAAAAAAAAGCAAGAATAATAAGATGGAATAAAACTAGTAATAAATAATAGTAATAATGAAGAGTGTATAGAAAAGAGTGTTGGAAAAAAAGCAATAATAAGATGGAATAAAACTAGTAATAAAATAATAATAGAGGTTGAAGAAAAGTGTATAGAATAATAGTGTTGGAATAAAAAGTAATAAAATAATAAGATGGAATAAAACTAGTAATAAAAATAATAGAATAATAAAACTAGTAATAAAAGCCAGAGAGTTGGGATAAAAAGCAAAGAATAATAAGATGGAATAAAACTAGTAATAAAATAATAATAATAATGAAGATATAAAGCAAGAATAATAAGATGGAATAAAACTAGTAATAAAAATAATAATAGAGGAATAAAAAAAAGTAAAAAATAATAATAATAAGATGGAATAAAACTAGTAATAAAATAATAGAATAATAGAGGGTTGGGATAAAAAAGCAACAATAATAAGATGGAATAAAACTAGTAATAAAATAATAATAATAATAATGAAGAGAGTGTAAAGTATAGAGCCAATAATAAGATGGGATAAAAAATAAAATAATAATAAGATGGAATAAAACTAATAATAAAAATAAAAGTAATAAAATAAAGAGTGTATAGAGCCAGAGTGTTGGGATAAAAAGCAAAATAAATAATGGAATAAAACTAGTAATAAAAAAATAGTAATAATGAAGAAAAAGTATAGAGCCAGAGTGTTGGGATAAAAATAAAATAATAATAAGATGGAATAAAACTAGTAATAAAATAATAGTAATAATGAAGAGTGTATAGAGCCAGAGTGTTGGGATAAAAAGCAACAATAATAAGATGGAATAAAACTAGTAATAAAATAATAATAATAATGAAGAGTGTATAAAAGAAGCCAGAGTGATGGGATAAAAAAGCAACAAAAAATAAGATGGAATAAAACTAGGAATAAAATAATAGTAATAATGAAGAAAACTAGTAATAAAATAATAGCCAGAGTGTTGGGATAAAAAGCAACAATAATAAGATGGAATAAAACTAGTAATAAAATAATAATAATAATGAAGAGGTATAAAAAGCAAGAATAATAAGATGGAATAAAACTAGTAATAAAATAATAATAATGATGGAATAAAAAAAAGTAATAAAAATAAGATGGAATAAAACTAGTAATAAAATAATAATAGAGGGTTGGGATAAAAAAGCAAAAAGAATAATAAGATGGAATAAAACTAGTAATAAAATAATAATAATAATGAAGAGTGTATAGAGCCAGAGTGTTGGGATAAAAAAAGCAAGAATAATAAGATGGAATAAAACTAGTAATAAAAAATAATAATAATGAAGAGTGTATAGAGCCAGATAAAAAAAGCAAGAATAATAAGATGGAATAAAACTAGTAATAAAATAATAATAATAATGAAGAAAGTATAGAGCCAGAATAATATGGAATAAAAAAAGCAATAATAAGATGGAATAAAAAAAGTAATAAAATAATAATAATAAAAAATGAATAGTGTAATAATAGAGGTTGGGATAAAAAGCAAATATAATAAGATGGAATAAAACTAGTAATAAAATAATAGTAATAATGAAGAGTGTATAGAGCCAGAGTGTTGGGATAAAAAAAGCAAATAATAAGATGGAATAAAACTAGTAATAAAATAATAATAATAATGAAGAGTGTATAGAGCCAGAGGTTGGGAAAAAAAGCAAGAATAATAAGATGGAATAAAACTAGTAATAAAATAATAATAATAATGAAGAGATATATAAGCCAGAGTGTTGGGAAAAAATAATAAGATGGAATAAAACTAGTAATAAAATAATAGTAATAATGAAGAGGTATAGAGCCAGAGTGTTGGGAAAAAAGCAAAAATAATAAGATGGAATAAAACTAGTAATAAAATAATAATAATAATGAAGAGTGTAAAAAGCCAGAGTGTTGGGATAAAAGCAACAATAAGATGGAATAAAACTAGTAATAAAATAATAAATAATAAGATGTAATAGGAGTTGGGATAAAAAAAGAATAATAAGATGGAATAAAACTAGTAATAAAATAATAAATAATGAAGGGTTGGGAAAAAAAAGCAAATAATAATAAGATGGAATAAAACTAGTAATAAAATAATAATAATAATGAAGAGTGTAAAAGCAAGAATAAGTTGGGATGGAAAAAAAGCAAAAAATAATAAGATGGAATAAAACTAGTAAAAAGCAAATAATAATAATGGAATAAAACTAGTAATAAAATATAATAGTGTTGGGATAAAAAAGCAAAATAATAAGATGGAATAAAACTAGTAATAAAATAATAATAATGAAGAGTGTATAGAGGAGTGTTGGGATAAAAAGCAAATAATAATAAGATGGAATAAAACTAGTAATAAAATAATAAATAATGAAGAGTAATAGAAGGTTGGGATAAAAAAGCAAGAATAATAAGATGGAATAAAACTAGTAATAAAATAAATAATAATGAAGAGTGGAGAGTGGGGAAAAAAGCAATAAAAATAATATGAATAAAAAACTAGTAATAAAATAATAGTAATAATGAAGGGTTGGGATAAAAAAAAAAAACAATAATAAGATGGAATAAAACTAGTAATAAAATAATAGTAATAATGAAGAGTGTATAGAGCCAGAGTGTTGGGATAAAAAAAAACAATAATAAGATGGAATAAAACTAAAAAAATAAAATAATAGTAAAAAGCAAGAATAATAAGATAGAGAAATAAAAATAGTAATAAAATAATAATAGAGGTTGGGATAAAAAGCAACAATAATAAGATGGAATAAAACTAGTAATAAAATAATAGTAATAATGAAGAAAAATAGAGCCAGAGTGTTGGGATAAAAAGTAATAAAATAATAAGATGGAATAAAACTAGTAATAAAATAATAATAATAATAAAAGTGTATAAAATAATAATAGAGGGTTGGGATAAAAAGCAAACAATAATAAGATGGAATAAAACTAGTAATAAAATAATAGTAATAATGAAAAAAGTAAGAATAATAGATGGAATAAAACTAAAAAAAAAAATAATAAGATGGAATAAAACTAGTAATAAAATAATAGTAATAATGAAAGTAATAAGTAATAATAATAGAGGTTGGGATAAAAAGCAACAATAATAAGATGGAATAAAACTAGTAATAAAATAATAATAATAATGAAGAAAAATAGAGCCAGAGTGTTGGGATAAAAAGTAATAAAAAATAATAAGATGGAATAAAACTAGTAATAAAATAATAAAATAATGAAGAATAATAAGCCAGAGGTTGGGATAAAAAGCAACAATAATAAGATGGAATAAAACTAGTAATAAAATAATAGTAATAATGAAGAGTGTATAGAGCCAGAGTAAAAAGCAAAAATAATAATAAGATGGAATAAAACTAGTAATAAAAATAATAATAATGAAGAGTGTATAGGGAGTGTTGGGATAAAAAGCAAGAATAATAAGATGGAATAAAACTAGTAATAAAATAATAATAATAATGAAGAGTGTAAAGAGCCAGAGTGAGAATTGGGATAAAATGGAAATAAAAAGATGGAATAAAAAATAATAAAATAATAGTAATAATAAAGAGTGTATAGAGCCAGAGTGTTGGGATAAAAAAGCAAATAATAATAAGATGGAATAAAAAAACTAGTAATAAAATAATAATAATAATGAAGAGTGTATAGAGCCAGAGTGTTGGGATAAAAGCAAGAATAATAAGATGGAATAAAACTAGTAATAAAATAATAGTAATAATGAAGGGATAAAAAGCCAAGAAAAAGCAACAATAATAAGATGGAATAAAACTAGTAATAAAAATAATATAAAAATTGGGATAAAAGCAAGAAAAAATAATAAGATGGAATAAAAAACTAGTAATAAAATAATAATATAATGAGAGGTTGGGATAAAAAGCAACAATAATAAGATGGAATAAAACTAGTAATAAAATAATAGTAATAATGAAGAGTGTATAGAGCCAGAAGTTGGGATAAAAGCAATAAAATAATAATATGGAATAAAACTAGTAATAAAAAATAGAAAAAATGAAGAGTGTATAGAGCCAGAGTGTTGGGATAAAAAGCAACAATAATAAGATGGAATAAAACTAGTAATAAAATAATAGTAATAATGAAGAGGTATAGAGCCAGAAAAAAAAAAACAATAATAAGATGGAATAAAACTAGTAATAAAATATAATATAATAATGAAGAGTGTATAGAGATAGAAAAATAAAAGAAAATAATAAGATGGAATAAAACTAGTAATAAAATAATAGTAATAATGAAGAGTGTATAGAGCCAGAGTGTTGGGATAAAAAGCAACAATAATAAGATGGAATAAAACTAGTAATAAAATAATAATAATAATGAAGAGTGTATAGAGCCAGAGTAAAACTATAAAAAAAGCAACAATAATAAGATGGAATAAAACTAGTAATAAAAATAATAGTAATAATGAAGAGTGTATAGAGCCAGAGGTTGGGATAAAAAAGCAACAATAATAAGATGGAATAAAACTAGTAATAAAATAATAATAATAATGAAGAGATAATAGAGCCAGAGTGTTGGGATAAAAAGCAACAATAATAAGATGGAATAAAACTAGTAATAAAATAATAGTAATAATGAAAGTGTATAGAGCCAGAGTAAAGGGATAAAAAAAAAGCAACAATAATAAGATGGAATAAAACTAGTAATAAAAAAAATAAATAATGAAGAGTGTATAGAGCCAGAGTGTTGGGATAAAAAGCAACAATAATAAGATGGAATAAAACTAGTAATAAAATAATAGTAATAATGAAGAGTGTATAGAGCCAGAGTGTTGGGATAAAAAGCAACAATAATAAGATGGAATAAAACTAGTAATAAAATAATAGTAATAATGAAGAAGTGTATAGAGCCAGAGTGTTGGGATAAAAAGCAACAATAATAAGATGGAATAAAAAGCTAGTAATAAAATAATAGTAATAATGAAGAGTGTATATAGCCAGAGTGTTGGGATAAAAAAGCAAATAATAATAAGATGGAATAAAACTAGTAATAAAATAATAGTAATAATGAAGAGTGTATAAGCCAGAGTGTTGGGAAAAAAAGCAAAATAATAATAAGATGGAATAAAACTAGTAATAAAATAATAGTAATAATGAAGAGTGTATAATAGCCAGAGTGTTTGGGATAAAAAAG
The DNA here is from genome assembly GCA_903632075.3 of Acanthosepion pharaonis. Classification (NCBI taxonomy): domain Eukaryota; kingdom Metazoa; phylum Mollusca; class Cephalopoda; order Sepiida; family Sepiidae; genus Acanthosepion; species Acanthosepion pharaonis. The sequence continues at coordinate 583,760 of CAHIKZ030001529.1, read as the reverse complement.
CAACAATAATAAGATGGAATAAAACTAGTAAATAAAATAATAGTAATAATGAAGAGTGTATAGAGCCAGAGTGTTGGGATAAAAAGCAACAATAATAAGATGGAATAAAACTAGTAATAAAAATAATAGTAATAATGAAGAGTGTATAGAGCCAGAGGTTGGGATAAAAAGCAACAATAATAAGATGGAATAAAACTAGTAATAAAATAATAGTAATAATGAAGAGTGTATAGAGCCAGAGTAAGATGGAATAAAAAAGCAACAATAATAAGATGGAATAAAACTAGTAATAAAATAATAGTAATAATGAAGAGTGTATAGAGCCAGAGGTTGGGATAAAAAGCAAGAATAATAAGATGGAATAAAACTAGTAATAAAATAATAGTAATAATGAAGAGTGTATAGAGCCAGAGTGTTGGGATAAAAAGCAACAATAATAAGATGGAATAAAACTAGTAATAAAATAATAGTAATAATGAAGAGTGTATAGAGCCAGAGGGTTGGGATAAAAAGCAACAATAATAAGATGGAATAAAACTAGTAATAAAATAATAGTAATAATGAAGAGTGTATAGAGCCAGAGTGTTGGGATAAAAAGCAACAATAATAAGATGGAATAAAACTAGTAATAAAATAATAGTAATAATGAAGAGTGTATAGAGCCAGAGTGTTGGGATAAAAAAGCAACAATAATAAGATGGAATAAAACTAGTAATAAAATAATAATAATAATGAAGAGTGTATAGAGCCAGAGTGTTGGGATAAAAAGCAACAATAATAAGATGGAATAAAAAAAAGCTAGTAATAAAAAGATAATAGTAATAATGAAGAGTGTATAGAGCCAGAGTTGGGATAAAAAGCAAAGAATAATAAGATGGAATAAAACTAGTAATAAAATAATAATAATAATGAAGAGTGTATAGAGCCAGAGTGTTGGGATAAAAAGCAACAATAATAAGATGGAATAAAACTAGTAATAAAATAATAGTAATAATGAAAGTGTAATAGAGAGCCAGAGAGGAATAAAAAGCAACAATAATAAATGGAATAAAAAATAAAATAATAATAATAATGAAGAGTAATAGAGCCAGAGTGTTGGGATAAAAAGCAACAATAATAAGATGGAATAAAACTAGTAATAAAATAATAGTAATAATGAAGAGTGTATAGAGCCAGAGTAATAAGGATAAAAAAAACAATAATAAGATGGAATAAAACTAGTAATAAAATAATAGTAATAATGAAGAGTGTATAGAGCCAGAGTGTTGGGATAAAAAAGCAACAATAATAAGATGGAATAAAACTAGTAATAAAATAATAATAATAATGAAGAGTAAAAAGAGCCAGAGTGTTGGGATAAAAAGCAACAATAATAAGATGGAATAAAACTAGTAATAAAAAATAATAAAATAATGAAGAAAATAATATAAGCCAGAGTGTTGGGATAAAAAAGCAACAATAATAAGATGGAATAAAACTAGTAATAAAATAATAGTAATAATAATGTATAGAGCCAGAGTGTATAGAGCCAGAAATTGGGATAAAAAAGCAACAATAATAAGATGGAATAAAACTAGTAAAAAAATAATAGTAATAATGAAATAATAAGATGGAATAAAATAGAATAAAATAATAATAGAGGGTGGGATAAAAAGCAACAATAATAAGATGGAATAAAACTAGTAATAAAAAAATAATAAAAATAATGAAGAGTGTATAGAGCCAGAGTGTTGGGATAAAAAACAACAATAATAAGATGGAATAAAACTAGTAATAAAATAAATAGTAATAATGAAGAGTAATAGAGCCAGAGTGTTGGGATAAAAAAGCAACAATAATAAGATGGAATAAAACTAGTAATAAAATAATAAGAAAATAATGAAGAGTGTATAGAGCCAGAGTGTTGGGATAAAAAGCAACAATAATAAGATGGAATAAAACTAGTAATAAAATAATAGTAATAATGAAGAGTGTATAGAGCCAGAGTGTTGGGAAAAAGCAACAATAATAAGATGGAATAAAAAACAGTAATAAATAATAGTAATAATGAAGAGTGTATAGAGCCAGAGTGTTGGGATAAAAAGCAACAATAATAAGATGGAATAAAACTAGTAATAAAATAATAGTAATAATGAAGAGTGTATAGAGCCAAGAGTGTTGGGATAAAAAGCAACAATAATAAGATGGAATAAAACTAGTAATAAAATAATAGTAATAATGAAGAGTAAGTATAGAGCCAGAGTGTTGGGAAAAAAAGCAACAATAATAAGATGGAATAAAACTAGTAATAAAATAATAGTAATAATGAAGAGTGTATAGAGCCAGAGTGTTGGGATAAAAAGCAACAATAATAAGATGGAATAAAACTAGTAATAAAATAATAGTAATAATGAAGAGTGTATAGAGCCAGAGTGTTGGGATGGAAAAAGCAACAATAATAAGATGGAATAAAACTAGTAATAAAAATAATAGTAATAATGAAGAAAACTATAGAGCCAGAGTAATAGGGGATAAAAAGCAACAATAATAAGATGGAATAAAACTAGTAATAAAATAATAGTAATAATGAAGAGTGTAAAAAGCCAGAGTAATGGGAATAAAAGCAACAAAAATAATAATAATGGAATAAAAACTAAAAATAAAAATAATAGTAATAAAAGAGTGTATAGAGCCAGAGTGTTGGGATAAAAAGCAACAATAATAAGATGGAATAAAACTAGTAATAAAATAATAGTAATAATGAAGAGTGTATAGAGCCAGAGTGTTGGGATAAAAAAAACAATAATAAGATGGAATAAAACTAGTAATAAAATAATAGTAATAATGAAGAGTGTAAGAGCCAGAGTGTTGGGATAAAAAGCAACAATAATAAGATGGAATAAAAACTAGTAATAAAATAATAGTAATAATGAAGAATGTAAATAGAGCCAGAGTGTTGGGATAAAAAGCAACAATAATAAGATGGAATAAAACTAGTAATAAAATAATAGTAATAATGAAGAGTGTATAGAGCCAGAGTGTTGGGATAAAAAGCAACAATAATAAGATGGAATAAAACTAGTAATAAAATAATAGTAATAATGAAGAGTGTATAGAGCCAGAGTGTTGGGATAAAAAAGCAACAATAATAAGATGGAATAAAACTAGTAATAAAATAATAGTAATAATGAAGAGTGTATAGAGCCAGAGTGTTGGGATAAAAAAAAATAATAAGATGGAATAAAACTAGTAATAAAATAATAGTAATAATGAAAAGTGTAATAAAAGCCAGAGTGTTTGGGATAAAAAAAGCAACAATAATAAGATGGAATAAAACTAGTAATAAAATAATAAATAATGAAGAGTGTATAGAGCCAGAGTGTTGGGATAAAAAGCAAAATAATAATAAGATGGAATAAAACTAGTAATAAAATAATAGTAATAATGAAGAGTGTATAGAGCCAGAGTGTTGGGATAAAAAGCAACAATAATAAGATGGAATAAAACTAGTAATAAAATAATAGTAATAATGAAGAGTGTATAGAGCCAGAGTGTTGGGATAAAAAGCAACAATAATAAGATGGAATAAAACTAGTAATAAAATAATAGAAATAATGAAGAGTGTATAGAGCCAGAGGGTTGGGATAAAAAGCAACAATAATAAGATGGAATAAAACTAGTAATAAAATAATAGAAATAATGAAGAGTGTATAGAGCCAGAGTGTTGGGATAAAAAAGCAACAATAATAAGATGGAATAAAACTAGTAATAAAATAATAGAAATAATGAAGAGTGTATAGAGCCAGAGTAAGATGGGATAAAAAATAAAATAATAATAAGATGGAATAAAACTAGTAATAAAATAATAGTAATAATGAAGAGTGTATAGAGCCAGAGTGTTGGGATAAAAAAGCAACAATAATAAGATGGAATAAAACTAGTAATAAAATAATAGTAATAATGAAGAAAATAAGCCAGAATAATTGGAATAAAAAAGCAAAAATAATAAGATGGAATAAAAAATAAGTAATAAAATAAATAAAACTAATAATGAAGAGTGTATAGAGCCAGAGTGTTGGGATAAAAAAGCAACAATAATAAGATGGAATAAAACTAGTAATAAAATAATAGTAATAATGAAGAGTGTATAGAGCCAGAGTGTTGGGAAAAAGCAACAATAATAAGATGGAATAAAACTAGTAATAAAATAATAGTAATAATGAAGAGTGTATAGAGCCAGAGTGTTGGGATAAAAAAAACAATAATAAGATGGAATAAAACTAGTAATAAAATAATAGTAATAATGAAGAGTGTATAGAACCAGAAAATAATTGGGATAAAAAAGCAACAATAATAAGATGGAATAAAACTAGTAATAAAATAATAGTAATAATGAAGAAGAATAATATAGAGCCAATAAAACTAGAATAAAAAAGCAAATAATAATAAGATGGAATAAAACTAGTAATAAAATAATAGTAATAATGAAGAATAAATAATAATAGAGTGTTGGGATAAAAAAAGCAACAATAATAAGATGGAATAAAACTAGTAATAAAATAATAGTAATAATGAAGAGTGTATAGAGCCAGAATAAAACTGGGATAAAAAGCAACAATAATAAGATGGAATAAAACTAGTAATAAAAATAAAGTAATAATGAAGAGTAGAGCCAGAGTGTTGGGATAAAAAGCAACAATAATAAGATGGAATAAAACTAGTAATAAAATAATAGTAATAATGAAGAGTGTATAGAGCCAGAGTGTTGGGATAAAAAGCAACAATAATAAGAAACTGGAATAAAACTAGTAATAAAAAATAATAAGATGGAATAAAACTAGAATAAAATAATATAGAGCCAGAGTGTTGGGATAAAAAGCAACAATAATAAGATGGAATAAAACTAGTAATAAAATAATAGTAATAATGAAGAGTGTAATAGAGTGTTGGGATAAAAAGCAACAATAATAAGATGGAATAAAACTAGTAATAAAATAATAATAATAATGAAGAGTGTATAGAGCCAGAGTGTTGGGATAAAAAAAAACAATAATAAGATGGAATAAAACTAGTAATAAAATAATAGTAATAATGAAGAGTGTATAGAGCCAGAGTGTTGGGATAAAAAAGCAACAATAATAAGATGGAATAAAACTAGTAATAAAATAATAATAATAATGAAGAGAATAAAGCCAGAAAGTTGGGATAAAAAAGTAATAAAATAATATGGAATAAAACTAGTAAAAGCAAAATAATAAGATGGAATAATAAAAAGAGTAATAAAATAATAATAATAGAGTGTTGGGATAAAAAGCAACAATAATAAGATGGAATAAAACTAGTAATAAAATAATAATAATAATGAAGAGTGTATAGAGCCAGAATGTTGGGATAAAAAAAAACAATAATAAGATGGAATAAAAAAACTAGTAATAAAAAAATAATAATAAGATGAAGAAAACTAGTATAAAATAATAATAGAGGGTTGGGATAAAAAGCAACAATAATAAGATGGAATAAAACTAGTAATAAAATAATAGTAATAATAATGAAGAGTGTATAGAGCCAAAAGAAATAATAATAAGATGGAATAAAAAGTAATAAAATAATAATAATAAGATGGAATAAAAAAAGTAATAAAATAATATGGAATAAAAAGAGTAATAAAAAATAATATAGAGCCAAGAATTTGGGATAAAAAAAACAACAATAATAAGATGGAATAAAACTAGTAATAAAATAATAGTAAAAGCAATGAAGAGTGTATAAAGCCAGAAAAAATTAATAGATAAAAAATTGAAAAAAAAAGCAACAATAATAAGATGGAATAAAACTAGTAATAAAATAATAGTAATAATGAAGAAAGTGTATAATAGCCAGATAAAACTTGGGATAAAAAGCAATAATAATAAGATGGAATAAAAACTAGAATAAAATAATAGTAATAATGAAGAAAATATAGAGCCAGAGTGTTGGGATAAAAAAGCAACAATAATAAGATGGAATAAAACTAGTAATAAAATAATAATAATAATGAAAGAGTGTATAGAGCCAGAGTGTTGGAATAAAAAGCAACAAATAATAAGATGGAATAAAACTAGTAATAAAATAATAAAAATAATGAAAAATAATAGAGCCAGAGTGTTGGGATAAAAAGCAACAATAATAAGATGGAATAAAACTAGTAATAAAATAATAATAAATGAAGAGTGTATAGAGCCAGAGGTTGGGATAAAAAGCAACAATAATAAGATGGAATAAAACTAGTAATAAAATAATAGTAATAATGAAAATGTATAGAGCCAATAGTAAGATGGGAAAAAAAAAAAAATAATAAGATGGAATAAAACTAGTAATAAAATAATAAGATAATGAAGAGTAATAAAATAATAATAGAGTGTTGGGATAAAAAAAAATAACAATAATAAGATGGAATAAAACTAGTAATAAAATAATAGTAATAATGAAGAGTGTATAGAGCCAGAATGTTGGGATAAAAAGCAAAAATAATAAGATGGAATAAAACTAGTAATAAAATAATAATAATGAAAAGTGTATAGAAAAGCCAGAATAATAAGATGGGATAAAAAGCAACAATAATAAGATGGAATAAAACTAGTAATAAAATAATAGTAATAATGAAGAATATAGAGCCAGAGTGTTGGGATAAAAAAACAATAATAAGATGGAATAAAACTAGTAATAAAATAATAAATAATGAAAAGTGTATAGAGCCAAAAAAAGCAACAATAATAAGATGGAATAAAACTAGTAATAAAATAATAATAAAATAAAGAGTAAATAAAGCCAGAGTGTTGGGATAAAAAGCAACAATAATAAGATGGAATAAAAAACTAGTAATAAAATAATAAATAATGAAAATGTATAGAGCTAAAAAATAAAAAAATAATAAGATGGAATAAAACTAACAATAAAATAATAATAATGAAGAGTGAATGGGTAAAAAAAAAGCAAAATAATAAATGGAATAAAACTAGTAATAAAAAAATAATAATAATGAAAATCAGCCTAAAAAAAAGCAACAATAATAAGATGGAATAAAACTAGTAATAAAATAATAAATAATGAAAGTTATAAAATAATAATAGAGTGTTGGGAAAAAAAGCAACAATAATAAGATGGAATAAAACTAGTAATAAAATAATAATAGTAAAAATGAAGAGTGTATAGAGCCAGAGTGTTGGGATAAAAAGCAACAATAATAAGATGGAATAAAACTAGTAATAAAATAATAATAGTGAAAATGCAGAGTCATCTAAAAAAGCAACAATAATAAGATGGAATAAAACTAGTAAAAAATAATAAAATAATGAGTGAAGATGGAATAAAACTAGTAATAAAATAATAAAAATTGGGAAAAAAACAAAAAGCAATAATAAGATGGAATAAAACTAGTAATAAAATAATAAAATGAAAATGTAAAGCCAAAAAAAAGCAACAATAATAAGATGGAATAAAAAATAGTAATAAAATAATAAAAAATGAAAAATGTATAGAGTTCATCTAAAAGCAACAATAATAAGATGGAATAAAAGTAATAAAAAAATAATAATGAAGAGTGTATAAAATGCCTCAAAACTAAGATGAACAAAAAATAAGATGGAATAAAACTAGGAATAAAATAATATAAATAAAATAATAGTAATCTATAAAAGAAAATAATAATAGAGATGGGAAAAAAAGCAATAAAATAATAAGATGGAATAAAACTAAAAAAAAAAATAAATAATAAGATAAAATAAAAGACAAAATAAAAAATGGGATAAAAAATCTAAAAAAAAGCAAATAATAAATGGAATAAAATAAAGTAATAAAATAATAATAGTGAAAATGCCAGATCTAAAAAGCAAAAATAATAAGATGGAATAAATGGAATAAAAGAATGACAATTGATGTGTGGTTCATTTCACTTTTCATGTTTCAATTATTGTGATGTCCATATACAATGAGTTCTTAAAGTTGTTTTTTTTTGGGGGGGGGGTTCTATGGCATATGAACCCATTGGATCATTTAATACCAAAATTAATTTTTTTTTTCCTAAATAAAGCATTGTATTTTTATTTTGTTTAAATAGTAAAGCTGCTGTTTGTTATGGTTATATATTTTTTAATTATATTTTTGTGATAATTTTAATTTCTCTTAAAAACTGGAATATTTAAAGTGAAATTGTATTTTGTAAAAACATCTTTTTAAGTTTGTTGTTTGATAGTATTTTAAGTGGACTGAATTAGAATTTCTGCAGTTTGTCAGTATGCGTTTTATGGTGTTTGGCTCTTGTCATGGCACATATACCAGAAATGCTTTGTTTTTAAGGATATATGAATAGGTTATGGTATTATGTCCAATATATTGAACATGGATATAATCATAATGAAATCCTTACCTTTAGCTTGGAGTCATATTCTTCTAATATTAGAGTCTCTAAGACAGTCTGTGGAAATTCAAATTCCAAGTTGGTGTCTGGCTCAGGAAAATTCACTTCATGGCAGTGTTTCTAGAGATGGTGTCTCTATAAAAACACCTGGACGTAGGGTTGGCATCCCACATTTTGTATCAGCTACCAAAAAAAATTGATCATGGTGAAACTAAAAAAAAAAAAAATTGAATATTTTCTCGAAATTAGCAACTGAATAGCAATGTGGGGGGGCGATTAAAAAACTTACCAGCGTCTTTAGTTCTTGATTGTACACGAGTTCCACTTGTGATGGGCAACTGATCAGACGAAAGCAAAAAAAGAATTGCATAGCTGGACTTTGGACCTTGAAATTATCTGATAGACAAGCATTTTAATTGGTTCAGAACAGTGCATCATAAAAAGCATGTTAATAAAAACATTTTATGGTCTTTTATAAAGTAGCAATTATTTCGAAAAAAAATAGCTTTTTTGTATAAACAATTCATGATCAAATGGGAACACACCTGTATGAAAAGGTGTAAGTGTGAGCCAATACTGAGAACTGGTAAACTAGATGAAAGATTACACTTTTACCTATCCAATGTTGGAGACAAACTGGGACTTAGAAAACAATAAATATAGATTTTGTTCAGATCCGAGGTCAGAAGGCAAGAAAAGCATTCTATTTTAGATTTACTTATTTGTATCTTGTCATCACTGACAGCTTGGACATTCTACTATTTAATGGATTGCCAAACTAAGTTGTTCTTATTCCTGTGAACAAATTAAGGGTGCTGTCACAAGGTCATTCCTTAACACACCAATGTATCACTGGCTAATTGTTTGAAGGAGATGGTAGATGAGTGGTATTGTTCTACAATTATTCATGTATCTGTTATCAATTATCTAAGACTGACAGAGAGAAGAAAAACTGAAGAGTATGAATGATCAGTGTTTAGCAATTTAAACAAGGTTTTTGCAAATTTTAACCTTTTGTGCCTGTAAAAAAAAAAAATAAAATAAAATATTAAATATTCTCTAAAGAATATACCAATTCCCAAACAAACAGGAATACCTCCACGTTTTGCAAAATAAGTTTAAACATTTTCTTAATAAAAAGAAAAAAAACATGGAGATAGTAGTGAGATCAAGAACATCCAAGTAAGGAAAAATTAAATAGGAAAAAGATATATAAATTTTTTTGTTTGGTGACAAACAGCAGAACAGGAGTGCTGTATTTAAATATTGAATGGCAAAAGATCAAAGAAAATAACCAAACAAGCCTGAAGATCGAAGGGTTGAAACAGTGGTAGCTTTGGTAATGTTATATCTTATAATCTTACTTATAAAACACAGGTTGTGTGTGTGTGTCTGTAACGTTTATATGTTGGATCGAATTTCCTACATTTTTTAGCCGATTTCAACAAAACTTCACAGGACTACATAAAATTACCTTGTGGTGGTTCTAACAGGGCTGAAAATGGGAAAAATACAGTTGTTTTTTAATAAAATCAATTTGAAAACACGATTAAGACACATCGTGAAAATGAAAGGGGGAGAACTCACCCATGAAAATGTAAACAAAAGAGCATAGCATGATGAAAAAGACGCCGAACTTGATGAAAACAAAATTTTATCGTCTAATGTTCATATTATTATTAAAGAGGAAAGATCAAAGTATTTTGGTGGTATTTTTTTACATTTTTTAATCAATCCTAGCACGTCTGAAATTTTCGTTAAAAATATTTTTTTTTCGTCAAAAAAAAAAGGGCAGATAATCATTTTCAATCATTTTTTTCGATTTGATAAAAAAGATTAAAATCTGACTGATATTCTTTTAAAAGTCAATTATCATTTTTTCAAAACTGATTTTAATAAAAACAGATATTATACTGTTTATTTAAAATATTTTGAACTAAGCTTAACTTAGCTTCTGCGCCGAAAAAAATGTAATTTGAAAATAAAACAAAAAGTAGGTCATAACCTTTCGCGTCGCTTGACGATTGACGAAAGGCACATTCATGACGTTTAGATAACTTACGGGAGGAGAATTCTTTCTACGGATGGAAGGAAGTGAAATTATTTAAGTGAACAAATTATTTACCTCGTTACTTTTAAGGAAAACTTTCAGCGCTCTAATTTTTTTTTTTTTATTTATTTATTTTTTTTTTTTGTACTTAGCTTTCATTTTTACGTTTACGATGCTTTATGGAAAATATAAAAAGAAATTAAAAAATAAGACTGTTAATGGTGAGATTAAATTTCATAAGAAAAAAGGTATCTAATTAATTTAGGTACCTTTCTTATGAAATTTTATCAAAAAGTGTACATAAAATACTATAATTTTATGTACATTTATTACATTTTACTGTGTTATTTGTATTTCCATTCATTTTATTATTAATTTTGATATTTCATTTATGGAAAAATGTCATAACTGAGATTAATATAAAAATAAGATCATATAAATTAAAGTTTAGCAGTAGTTAAATTTCATAAGATGATACTGTTACTTGTAGGTACCCTTCTCAGTTGAAATTGAAAACTCAAATTAACTTCTCCATACGTGTTTCAACGCAAAAAGTAAAGGGCTTAACAGCAGAGAACAATGCTGAACTTAAATAATGCAACTAAATTGTATTCTGGTTGGTCTTCCGTACTTGATAATTACTGTCCAACTATAAACACAAAAATTACATTTCTTAATTACCATGGCTAATCTGATTGGTCCAAATTATACAATTTTCAAAGCGCTAGACAATGACAATCTCACACAGACATTTTGAAAGGTTGATGTTGCTTTTAACTAATGTTAAAATATTTTTTAAAATTCAATTTAAACATTTTTTAAAAATCTTTTTAAAATTAAAGAAATAAGAAATAATTGTATTAAAAATTTAATTTTCATTGAAAAATTTTTTGCTTTCAGAAAATATTGTCCATATTCATAAAAACAAATTAAAACAAATAAAAGCATTTGAAACTAAATAATATATTTGTTTTATTGAGTTTTGTATGTTACAATTCACAGCTGATTTTCAGGTACGTTGGACAAAAAACAAAAAAAAACAAAAAAAAAACATGATTTGCATTCTTCAAAGCCTTGTGCTTTTAACTATTGTAATCACTAAAACCGATGGTCTCGAATTTCTAAAGTTTTTCATAAAATTAGTTATGGGGGTGTTAATAAATATAAAAAAAATATTTCTGCCATGACTTTAATAAAAAAAAAAAATATAATAATTTCGATCATCTGTGAATAGTTTCTGAAAGTTTCATTAACATCTGACAATTATTTTTATTTTTGCAAGATTTTCCAAATTAATGTGTGTAAATACAAAAAAACGCGCTAAAAATTATCTGTTATTTACTACCCCTTGTTGCGACAAAGAGAAACAAGGTTTTTAAATCAAAATTTAGAATATTCTAAAAGATGGAAAAATTTTTTAAAAAATAATTAAAAAAATTTAGTCTATCCTCTTCATAAAAACATAAGCATTTTGACGATAAAATTTTGTTTTCATAAACTTTGGCATCTTTTTCATCAGACTATGCTCTATGTTTTAGCGATTCCGTGGAGTGACTTAGGTTAAAAAACCCAGGTTGTTTGTGTGTGTTCCTTTATATATGGGATCGGATTTCTTACATTTTTCAGCCGATAAAACAAACATCCACTTTTTTTGCAGGTAGTATTTCTTATTGTCTTGCACACTTTTTTTTTTTATTTACATTCAGAATGCTTTAAAATTCCATTTACAAGACAATTGTTTATAATAAACTTCTATTCACCAATCAATAGACTCATAACGATTGAAAAATAATGTTTTTGTTTGAATTTGGGTTTGACCAATTCTAAAAAAAAAAAAAACTAATTAATATTTCCGTCAACCTTAAACAATAATTTTGTCAATTTTATTTTTCAGACTTTATGATGGTCGATACTAAACTATCTTTATGTTACATCCCCGGGGAACGCGAACTGCTAGTTCTAAATAATTTTAAGAATGTTGCTTACATATGTTACTAAACATTGTTGATCTATACAGGAATAAATATGTGTGTGTGTATATATATATATATATATATATATATATATATATATATATATATATATATATAAAATTTTAAGCAGTACTTATTCTGTCTACCAGCCAGCACAAACATATATATATTAATACAATTTAAATAGAAAATGAACTTAAGGGTCTATTGGTTATAATTTTTTTTTGACGGGTAGGTTTAAGTTGATGTAATGTGCTTTTCCTTTTTTTTTTTTTTTTTTTTCAAAAAAACTAAGATACATTTTTGTTTTTAAAAATAAACACACGACATTTGGTGTAATAGAAAGGGAAGAATAGGATAATAAAGGGAAAAGCAAGTGTATTGTAAATGCATCCTTTTCTTCTTTTTCTCTTTCTTTCCTCTTTCTCTCTTTCTTTCCTCTTTCTCTTCCCTCTTTCTCTTCCCTCTTTCCGCTTCCCTCTTTCCTCTTTCCCTTTCTTCCCTTCATAATGACATTATATTTCTAGAAAACAGGAACTCAAAATGGCAACAATTGAGAGAAAAGGTTAAGGAGTGAGTTTAAAGTTAAAAAAAGAAAAAAAAGACAAATAATCATGACCTTCTGCATGTATGCACAGAAGGGCACATACACTACGAGGGAGGGGGGCTACCTTTCCCTAAAGTAAAGTGCATATAAAAATGAAAAATTGAGAAGTATAAGCAGTCAATTGCTGATAACCCCTGACAATTGAATGGAGTGATTCCTGGAGGATCTCTCTATGAAAGTCTGGTTGTCAAGATTTGAGGAACATCAATCAGCTAAGTAACAAACCTAGTGTTATATTATATATATATATATATATATATATATATATATATAATTTTAATATATTATATATATTTTTTTTTCTTTTCACTCTCGCATAGTCTTATGTGACATCATGAGCTGAGGTGCAATTTTCAATTCCATGTCTCATATACACGAGTTTGTCATTGCTTGGAAATCCTTCATGCAACAAAAACAGACTATCATTATTGTTTTGTCCGTGTATTGTTTAATATAGTGTAAAAAAATTGTCATCTTTGATAATGGCTTATGTAAGCCGAATGCTTAGATAGGATTGAAAAAACATGTATCAATATGATGATTTTCTTTTCAATGATAATGTTATTAAGCTTATCAGACAATATGAAAGGAATTTACTTAAAATAGACAAAATTTGTCTATATTATTTAATGAAACATGCATCAATAAATATATATATATATATATATATATATATATATATCTGTGCTGGTTGGTAGACAAAATAAATATTGTTTAAAATTAAAACTGAGTGTCTACTCAAACATTGGTATCCCCTGAAAATAAAGCTTAAAGTAATAAAAATAGGTCAGATTAAATGATAAAATCCTGGGAAGATATGGGTTTTTGAGAAATCTGAATGAGTGAATGTGCTTTAGAGGCAAATAGAATCTTGTAAAGCATGCTAGATAAATCAGTGGTTTCTTCTGTGGAGAGTAATGCCATTTTGAATATTGCTGAAGGTCATATTTTCTTTAATAAGTTTTCTCATGTGTGCAGGCCAGTAGACAAAAGAAACAGTTTAAAATGAAAACTAACCATCTACTTGGGTAGATGGTTCTCCACTAAAAATAATGTTTGAAGTAATATATGTATATTAGTTACCATCGCCTGAAGAAGTACAATCATACTATTGAAACATGAAAGCTATTGTGTAGCGATTTCAGCATGATTTTATCATAATCTCTTATAATAAAAATAATTATATATCTCTAAATAAAAACAAGGTTTTATTGTTAAAATCTTTGTTATTATTAAGAGGAAGGACCAATCGATTTTTTGATTATTATATTTCTTTAGAACATAATTTTTTTTTTTTTTTTTCAAACTGCAAATGAGTATGACATAGTATGAGAAATTTTAGCCTCTTTGTGGAGTGTAAAATGCACTCATTTGAAAATTCTTATACAAATCAGATAATTCTCAGATTTTAATGAAACTTTCAAATCTTATTTAGAAATGAATTAACTTATTTATAAAATACTTCTTAGAATTCATTGCATTTTTTACAGTTGGCAAAACCCTACTGAAATTCAATTTTTAGCGATTAATATTTACATTAGATATAAGAAGTCCTCAGAATTTAATTTATGAAATTATTGTGGTAAAAAAAACCAACAGTTAAAGAAATTTGCTTTGAATTGTAAAATAATGCAATAAAACTAAGAAAATTCAATTTGAAAAGTTTTTAATTGCTTTTATAGTTTTAAGGAAAAATACTTTTTCATAAGTAATGAATATTTACAAGAATTGTCTACATTTTTTTATTTTAATTAGAATAATTTATAAAATTTTAAATCTTTCAAAATTCTGTATTGTAGTGGTCAAGTGATTTTGTTATTAAGACAGTATTGACTAACATTTCCTGAACAAATGTCTCCATAAGTTAGACTATAAAGCCAAAGTTAATAACATTTTCTTAATTTTTAAGATTGGGCAGTTCAAAAATGATATTAAAGACATTCACTTTATATTTGTCAAGTAAATGTTACAGTTATCTGCCCCTTAGAAAAGTTCCCAAACATAAGTCTAGCAAGAAAATTCTCAATACCTTATAAAAACACTCACCTCAGTACTAAAAATAAAAAGTTTTTCTGCAATATTTAAAACTAAGAGTAATGTTTCAAATCAGATTAATTTAAACTTTAAATTAACTAATCCTCCTCAAATAAAGTTTCAGAAAAGTATATTTTTTTTTTTTTTGAATAATGAATGACATTCTATTGTTCATGAAGTAATGGAAAGTCTATGGGAGGCAGGTTAAAATAGCTTACCTGTACTGTTTAAGGTTAGCCAAAAGTAGTGTGAGAATGTAGGCCTACCAGGTAGGTTATTGTCACTGAAATTGCATGATTTTTAACATCTTAAAAAATATGGTATTTCTTATATGAAAATTCTCTTCATTGGAATAACTTTGTTGACGAGCTGCAGTTTCAGCCCTTCAAGTTTTCACACACTTTTTGCCATTTTAGTTTGATCTTTCAGCTCTGTAGAGCAGCAGTTTTTGATATTTATAGACTCCCTATCTTTTCTGCTTTTCCCTAAAAGGAAAAGCAACTCACCACCCTTACATTGCAGACATGCTGGAGACTTAAAACAACCTGATGAAATTACAAAAATTTATTATTTTAGCATGGATACTATACCAGGTTTGTATACAACCTGTGACATTAAAATCATTTGTGGAAACTAGTTTAAAGATGAAGTTTAGTTTTCAGAATCATAGTGCTGGAATTTCATTCTGATGATCAATGAAAGCCCTATAGCACACCTTATAAAATCTATAATTTTCTGAAGCTTTACAAATTTTAAATGGACAAGATGCATGCCACAAGCACATTATTACTAAATCATTGTGCTATCAAATAAGATTTTGCTTGTTAAAAAGTTGAAGAATTTAAACAGATTCAACACTATGGATAAAAAAATGAAGTTTATATAGTGGTTTTTCAAGACTTAGCCTGAACAAAATGAATTCAGGGATTTGAACAAAAAAAAAGACATCAATGTTTACTTATCGGGGTTGTAAAATCTCAAGCTGTGAAAGTGATATAAACCCTTGCATTGGTAAAACTTGGGTGCTGTTGACATGTTATCTCTAGTGTACAAACCTCGACCTCTTGACAACATTTACCTTTGTTCTGTTGTATGGCTGCTCAGCATGAACACTTACCTCAAATCTTGAAAGAAAACTGGATGGAATATACACTCTCATGTTAAGTGTGGCTTTGAATGCCATTTGCAGAGGTCGTCTGACCAATCGGCAATTGTATGGGAACATCTGTCAAGTATCAGGCATTATCAAAGAATATAGTTAGATTCACAGGACATTGCTTGTGAGCTAAAGATTTAATTGCTAGTGAAGTTGTTTTATAGGAGCCTACAAAAGGATGAGCAAATTCATGACAAACTGCAACCCCTCTGACCTGCCGAATATAATGAACAATAGAATTGGATGGCAACAATTATGAGAATCTGAAAACTGTGTGACTATGATGATATATAAAAAAAAAATAATATATTAACACCTATTGCAGTCACCATGAAGGAAATTATCAATGATTTAAGACTAATTTCAACAGTTGGAGGAAAGGTTAGGCCAATTTTACATATCACTTGATACCAAAATGATTTCTTTGACAGTCCTTTAGTTTTAATTTCCAATATGTTAGAAGCTGTTAGAATGAATAACCTTTCTTAGAATATTTTTACTTATATCAGACAAAACAGAATGCCATTCCCGCTAAAAGATACTTTGTTTATTATCACCTAATTCTTGTGGCAGTAAAATCACAAAGAGGACATTTATTCAGATTAAAGGGACAGCCACTGAAATCACTAAGACTTGTAGACAGCTGGGATTACAAAACGCAGCAATCGATGCTTGTTTAAATGATGATGACGACATCAGAAGAGACACTTGTTGATGATCAGCTTAGTCACAGAAGAAAGATCGGAGTACCGATAAGGAAGGTCAAATACCAACACCTGCAGTCAACATGAACAACATTATCGATAGTTTATAGTTCTTAACAGATGATGGAAAATACGACACTGAGATCGGAAAGTGCACTAGTGTAGTGAAAAGATATTTTCCAAACGCTAAACTGGAAACTTTCATTAGAAATAAAGAAAAGTGTGCTCAACTGTTATATAATATCAATCCTCTTATATGACACTGATTCCTGGATAATTTTCTCACTGCTGAAGAGGAGATTCTAAGATACATGGTTCTACAGAACGATGCTGAGAATGCCATGAACTGTACATGGGAGTAATAAGAAAATTTTAAGGAATATGAAAACAAAAATTATGCTTATATATAGGATTAGAAAAGAGTTGAAATTTCTAGGATATATGAGAAAAGAGGGCTTGGAGAATGTGACACTCACAGGATATACTGAAATGAGAGGCAGTGGATAAATTTGAATAACTGTGTAGAGTGAGTGGCCATGGTTAAATGTAAAATAAATGACAGAACTGCCCAAGAAACACAGTTAACAAAACTTACAATAACAAAACTAGAAAAGAACAGGGCAAAAAATAATACAAAGCAAGCAAACAAATATATGCAATTAACAGTATTAAAACAAAGCAACAGTAATATGGCAAAAAGTTCACAAACTAAGAATTGGGGTTGACACACAAGCAGTTTTGGATATGCAAATATAACATTCTGACTTAGACAAGTTAGACCAAGACTGAATCAAAAAGAGATGGCAACAGACACGAGGTGAGATGGCAACAGACACGAGGTGAGATGGCAACAGACACGAGGTGAGATGGCAACAGACGCGAAGTGAGATGGCAACAGACGCGAGGTGAGATGGCAACAGACACAATTTTTTTTTTTCTTTAGAATATCTTTTCAAATTTGAATTTTGGACAGGCATACTCTTAAATCTTCCAAGGTTTCTAGCTATGATCAGTACTGGTTTTTAAAATTGTTCATTGCCAAAAAGTTTGCTTTTTACATTTATATATTATTTATGCCTTTATTTATTATAACAATGATATACACATTTAATCAATTTAAAGGGACTTTAATTTTTTATGTATACTTATTGTGATTTGGATTTCTTTTGAAAATAATTTAATAAATGACCTTTTCAAATTTTCACAATACACCAATGTGCCATGGCATCCAGGTTGAAAATCACTGGTCTAAACAATGGGAAGTTGATTGAGAATAACCCCCACTCCCTTTGGTTTAATAAAAGTTGTAGTTTGATGTTCCCAGAAAGTGACTAACTAAAAAGGCCAAATTAATTAGAGAGAATTAACAAGATATCCTCTGAAGCAACATCTTGATTTCACGACATGTTTAAACCTATCGTTAAACTTCCACAGAAGCCTGAAATTAATTATGATGATCAAAAAGTGACTATTTTTTTCTATTTATTTATTACTAACACAATTTATTATAATTTGTAATAAAAAGATAATTAAAATTCTTTAAAAAAACATTAATTTTTCTTTTTATCATAATTTAACATTGTAGAGTAAGTAGCCATGGTTAAATGTAAAATAAATGACAAGACTGCCTGACAAATACAGTTAACAAAGAAAAAGAATAGAAAAAAAAACAGAATAAAAAAATAATACAAAGCAAGCAAACAATATATGCAAGGTAAATTAATGGTACTAACGCAAAGCAACAGTAATAGGGCTAAAAGTTCACGAACTAAGAATTGGGGTTGACACACAAGCAATTTTGGATAAGCAAACGTAACATTCTGACTTCAAAACAAGACAGACCAGAACTGAGGTTATTTAGCTTAGCCTCCTCACAAGGCAGGATGTGGCACAAGGCTGTTTTTTTTTTTACATGGGTCGATTTTGAACCTGTAGGCTTGGGCAAAAATTTCCCGTAGACCCCGCATACATAGTCAGGTTTGTCTACCTCCCCAGATGTGACAATTCCCTTTGGCATAGCCTTGTCTGGGTTCCTCTCTGCCCGAAGGTAGAGAGTTCAACAAGTCAGCCACAAACTGTCCAAATCAGTAGATCTGGACTGAGTTAGATGAAACTGTGACCTGGCCTATTTTATTGGCTAAGAAAAATCCCAGCATGCATTTTTGTGCTTCTGCCTATAAACTGGGGAGGGGCAAGGGTTTTGCAGTCATTCCTACTGTAAATTGAAACCAACAAACTTACCTAATGAGCTTGTGCAAATGGATAACAGAAACTGAAGAGAGAGAAGTAGTAATAGGACAAATTTGGCTAAGTGTAAAAAGGGAAGAGGAAGTTGTGGAGAGCCTTTATCATTAACATCCTGAACAGGAACAACATAAGATGAGATTCAAAACCTCACTCTGTAAATGGTACAGGTCAAAAATAAAGAATAAGCTTTTGGCAATATTCAAACCCATATTATTTGGTTTTGCCTTGAGTCACTTTTCTTAACCCTAGAACACTATCAATTAAAGTTACACCATTACTAACCATGGGTATATCATACCCAATTTTGAAAATATCAAAAAAATATTAAATATAAATCTTTATTTGAAATATTTTACATGCAGGCACTTCAAACTTTGTACTTTGAGTTAACATTAATAGGAATTGAAAAACAGATACTGAAAATTGTAATTAAAAATAGGAAAATTTATGCTGGGTACTATATACCCCTGGTTAGTGTTCTAGGCTTAATGTAACAG
The DNA here is from genome assembly GCA_903632075.3 of Acanthosepion pharaonis. Taxonomy (NCBI): domain Eukaryota; kingdom Metazoa; phylum Mollusca; class Cephalopoda; order Sepiida; family Sepiidae; genus Acanthosepion; species Acanthosepion pharaonis. The sequence continues at coordinate 564,118 of CAHIKZ030001529.1, read as the reverse complement.
CTGTCATACAATTTAAGCTACAAATGCCAATGTTTACACCGGTGTATTTACCCAGTCACCCCACCAACGCTGGATGTGACACAATTTTGTTTTTCGTTAGGAGTGTCATACATCTACTTATGCATATGTTTACACAGGATCTAATCTAACAATATAGCACTATTCTTTATTTTCCCCAAATGCTTGACAACAACTTTGATGTTTGCTTTGATACCAACATCGACTAATAAAATTCCCGATAATGTCTATTCATGTTTATTCTGTGATCTCTTCATTGTTATTGATCTCTAATAACTGTCGGCTCAGTTTAAACAGCAATCGAGTTGGACTTAGATAACACGTTTCTTATATTTGGAAGTAATGTTCACATTTCTCTTTTAAATATTTAACTAGCTCATTATCATAAATAGCAAACACCATACCAGATAAGTAGACCAACATCTACTGAAATATTGGTACTGTAAACTTTTATAGTGATACGATTCTGAGAGAATTAGAAGTCATACCAGGATTCATTATTGGCGGCCACAATCTTAACCTTTATATATGCAGATGACACGTTTTTGATATCAAACACAGAAATTAAACACTGTTTTGCTTATAGATCATTTATATTTGATTAGCAATGAATTGAATATTAAGTGGGGGATCAGTTTTGTATTCCAGTAAAGTAATAGAGAGATCCCCCACCTTTTTGCCATATTAGATTCCAAACCTAACTCTAATTTAGAAAAATAAGTATGCAAGCTTTCCAGATTAGACTACTTTTGAAAGACGAGTGTTACAAAGTTTTTAATTTTGTTACTTGAATTTTTGATCCCAGCCCAACAGGAAATGTGTAATTCAAATAGCATTGTCTGCTTTGATCAATGAATGCTGAATGTTACCTTATAAGGAAACAACTAATATTACCATTAGAGGTGAGAATAGATAATATACTTTGATCCTAGCCCCTAAAAGCCTAACTCAAAAGACTGTTTGGTCAAAGAATACCTATGACTACTTTATAAGAAAAATGGCTAATATTACCATAATATGGTAACGGATAAAATAAATATTACCTAATCTTGACTTAACCTGGCTTAAGGCCACAAGAATAAAATCTCCAATGAGGATAAAATTAACTAACCTTACAATTTGTTCAGATGCCCTTAAATATTGAATAGGTTTATTCTGGTTTACCCCACCCCTCACAACACACCACCACCACCAGAACTTCGGGGTTATGAGAAAATTTTAGACATTTTTTGAAGTGGTAGATTTATGTTGTAGATTTCTGGTGCCTCTAGATCAGTGGTTCTCAAACTTTTTGAAGTCAGGGCGTACTTGAAATCCTACCAATAATTGTAGGTGTACTATATACAAATTACAGAAAAATGTTATAATGAAATCAGATATTGCAGAAAAGAAAAAAATAAAATGAAACATGCCTTAAGTTTATTCATTCTTGTGTTTACGAGAAGAAACATGATCCTGATACGTTTTAGCGATTTCTTCAATGTTTGGACGTACATTTGATAGGCAAACTCTCATTTCCTCCTCAATACACTGAAGAGTTACTCTTTTTGCACTTCATTGTGATGAGAGCAGAAAAGCCTAATTTACATAAATATGAATGAGACAGGTATCACACTATAATAAAGTAAATATATTTGTTTCTTATACCTGGAAACACATTTCTCTGGAATGCAGGGCACACCTAAACGTTTTCCAGGGCACACCAGTGCACCCAGGTACACAATTTGAGAACCACTGCTTGAGATGATCATGTTAGTTGTTTTAATCAATTTTTGATTCACTTCACCCCAAGCAAGGCAATAACACCACTAAGACACAAGGGGTTACTGAGTATTAGAGAAGGTCAGGAGAAAAAAAAACATTTAGGAGCAAGAACAAGAATTAAGACAGAAGATAGCAATTGACATTGCATTGAAATTTTTGAAGATCAAAGTTGACTGGGAAGGAAGACAGTGGAAGAGTTGCACAAGCGAGAAGTGCGATAGAAGAAACTGTTAGCATAGAACTTACGGTTGCGTCTAGCCATTTTATTGTAAAATGAGATCTTGCCCCCAATCTAGACTTCTTTTATGTACTGTGTTCCTTCAGGATGCAGGAGATCATGGGTCTCCACATCTTCCTCTCCATTGTAGCTCTTAATTCATCTTTTGGTTATTTTTCCCAATCCCTGTTCTACCATCCATTTACTCAAGCTCATCAAGTATGTTACACGCTGCTTTCTTCTGTCTCTTTCCCTCAATTTGTCCTTTGAGTATCAGATTTTCCTAGCCCTCCTTCCTCATTATGGGCTCCAGAAACTTCAACTGCCTCTTTCTGGTGTTAAGCATAAGTTTCTGTTTTGTTTGCATTTTCTCTAAAACCTTGTCGTTGCTCACCTATTTGATCCATGATATCCTAAGCGTCTTTAGAAGCACATTTCTGTTGCTTCAAGTTTCTTTATCTTTGAGAAGATTGTCCAGCCTTCACCACCATACAGAGGACAGATATCATGTTTTCTAATGAAATTTCTCTGACTCTTAATACTCTGCTTAGCTTTTGGAATGCATCTTTGCCCATCCACTCTATTACTGCATTTAAATTTATAAAGTCTATGTACCATAGAGGAAAGTTCATCAGAACAATTACTATGAAAAGACACAGGGAAGCTACATTCAAGTGGGTGGGGAACTGACTGAAGCTGAGATAGCAGATTAGGACTGGTAACATTGCAGATACTTCTTTGGATTTCATCAAGAATCTCAAAATATTTAGCAGGAGCATCAGAGCAGATATGGCAGCAACAGCCAAAGCAAGGGGGAATGGTAGACTTGTAAATATGTAAGATAGATTCTGGCAAAAAAAATTCTCTCAGATGATTAAAAGAAAGCAGTTTAATTTTTGTATGTGTTAAAATTAACAAGCCATTCCTTGTCCTAATTAACAACAGATTGTAGGTCATTTTTTTTTTCATTAGCTGCCAATGTGACCTTATCAGGATTGTAAATTTGAGAAACTTGCAAGATTATTTGGGTGGTTCTTAAAGGGTCAAGGTGGCATTTGTGAGTTTTCCTGCAATGGCTGAAGAATTTGTTGATAGATCTACAAATTAAGGATAAGAAGAATAAATAGCAAATTGGATGCTGCCAAAAGGGGGAGAAAAAACATAAGGTGACGAATTCCTCGAAAAAAGGTGAAGAATCTGGAAATTGAATTGTTCTTTTCTGCTTCATTTTTGTGGAATTGTTCCTGCTTAGAATCCATTTTCCAGCATTTATTTTAACATTTTTTTTTCTGTTATTAGTGATATTTTCTTTGGATTTCTTTTAACACTTAAGTGCTTGCTGGTTTTCTAGCTCATTTTTTCACTTGCATTTTTATAGCTTTACCATCATAAGTGATAAATTCTGTAATTTTGCATAACAGAGTTTACCTACTAAAGTTCTTTTAGATGGGAGTGCTGATTCTACATTCATATATTGGCTTTTAAGAACACTATTTACATTATTCAAACTATTGTCCTCATTTCCGTCATCATATTACAATGTTTCAGCCATTGTATGCTCCAGACTTCTTCAAGTGGTTGGAATGTCGAATTGAACCCTTATTTCACTCACTGAAATTCATACACAAAAATTCATACAGATGTCCTCAAGGATGCATGGCACAGTGTTAGTTAGATCCAGTGACAGGACCCAAAGAGTGTGAGTTCAATACCTGGTTAAGGTGGTGGAAAACTTGGAGAGGGGAATTAACAGGAGATAACTGATAACTGACATCCATTAAAAATGGCACATGGAACTAGAACAGTCTACCCTAGTGAGTGAAACAAAGGACTCAGTTCGATATTCCAACCACCTGAAGAAGACCAGAGTGTACAATGACTGAAACGTTGTAATAAATATGGCGACAAAGATGAGGACAATAGTCTGAATAATGTAAATAGTGTACATAATACCTCATCTCAGAAATATAGACATACTGAAGAAGACCAGAGTGTACAACGACCGAAACGTAATAAATATGGCGACAAAGATGAGGACTATAGTCTGAATAATGTAAATAGTGTACATAATACCTCATCTCAGAATTATAGTCAGATGGCTTTTATGACTCGGGTAACGCTCTTAAATGTAGTTTTCACCCATTGATCTTTAACTGAGTGTCATAAAAAGCTGATGCAGTCTCCTATAGGATAGTTTCTACAACTTGGCGAAAGCATAGATCTGCAAAGGCTGGATTTAAGATATCTTGCCACATGGATGAGCAATTCCCTAGTATTGATCAAGGAAAGGTGAAATTAATATTAACATTTAGCACTCTGCATAATTTATAAATATTACTTCATGTATTTGGAATGCCATCAAAATATACTGTTTTATATATTAGTTCTATATATTTGAAATTGCCTGGCTCTCAATTTCAGTCAACATTGCGTTAGGTGTTGCTATAGATGGATATGACTACACAACCAAGAAAGTCAAATTTAACATTGGCAGGACTAACATTTTGCTTGGCAAAAATAGTTACCTGTAGAGTGCTAAAGGCTAAGCTCAAGCCCTAGAGAGTTGAACCCCCAGGCAGTACCTGTCTTTCAGGAGGGGGCTGGAGTCATTACCTAATGACTGAGGCATCCCTACCAAAAAAAGGGGAAGTGCCAAATTGGGTGTTGAGCAATTTTTCCACAGTATTTCCAGTAAACTTACTTTAAACTGACCTTGTATCACATTCATTTGCAATGAGGGTGCACTGAAAAATATTCCCCATGAATAAGCAACTCTTCACATGACATCAAAGTTAGAAGATGGAAAGCCTGACATAAGCTTCATCACATCTGGGAATCTAACCCCCAGCAGATGCATCAAGGTGCAATTGTTTGCAGCTACTGTAAAGTCTGTACTGCTCTATGGTAGCAACAAATAAGCTATCACCAAAACTGAAATCTTCTATTAATGGAAGTGATATGAATGCAGAGTGACGCAAATGCCAAAAATGGCTTTCAGAATATCTTGGAGAGACCAATGTTGCCAGTACCGTCTCCACATTCTTGTGGGTGACAAATTATATTCCACCCTACAACCTCTTTCTCACAGATGGAATTATGGAATTTTGCAATTCCACCAGTTCTAAACTTCAGTTACAGCGAACGACCGTCATTCCTTTTGTATTCGATTGGTGAGATGTAAATTCCACTCAAGCAGCTTTATAAAATTGACTCATAATAGAATGCTTCCCCAATCACTATCTTAACCTGTTCAACCTTGGGTTAACCATTATTTTACTCACGTATCTGCATAATCTGTGCTTCTTACTCTATAACCCTCTACTTCGGGCGGCTTTCAGGCCCTTTTACAGGGTAAACATCATTGTAAAAAAAACAGAAAGATAACTGAAATTTTTGGGATAATGCATACACCATCTAAAAAAGCTTTTACTGATGGAATGGATGGGACACAAAACCAGGGAAGACTGGCTCATGCATTCATTGATTGATATTAGACTACATTATTAACAAAGAACTGTTATTCATGATCAAGAATATCGGAGAGAAACTCAGTACTTGCCTAGGGCTTGTTTCTGACCTCACTAATAACTTGTATATTGGCTTCAAATTGAAAGGAAGCAAAAACACACTATTGCCATCTGTTAAATTCTGAGAGCTTTTTTTTTTTTTTATTTTAAAAAAATTCATTACAAGAATTCCTGAAAAAGCAGTAATATTATCTATTTATATACAGGCTGAGTATCCTTTATCCAAAATTCCCAAATCTGAAAACCTTCAATCTGAAATGACTTTTCAGAAAGCACTAGGATGGTTCCTGGTTAATGTGCATCTGTTGTAAGTGAACTCATCTGCTCTAGATGGAGGGTCTCCCAGCCCAGTTATGTTGGTGCCAGTTTTTGTTGATCATCACTGTAACACTTCCTTCATTTGTGGATTACTTACCAGGTGTTTCATTCTCAGTAAAGATATTATTCAAAATGTCAAAAAGTCCTGCAGATACCCATATGGATACTGAAAAAAAAAAGAAAGCATTTACGTTTATTAATATTTTGTGTGTGTGAAAGAAAGTACAAAACATTTTTATGTGAAATCTTAATTTTACCTCTTAAAGATCCATGTGAATATTACATGACTAGCATCTACAGCAAATTTATTAAATTTTATATAAAACTATTTTTTAGGGTATCTGTTATTTATATCAAATGAACTTCAAGGTATATGTGTAATCTGTGTTAAGACATGTAAAGGGATATTGTGTTAATGCTTAGGTTCCATTCCAAAGCTGCCCCATTTTATAGGTGTCATGTACAAAATCTGAAAGAATCTGAAAACGGAAGCATTTCCAGTCTAAAGAGTTTTGGATTAAGGATTCTCAACCTGTATTATGAATTTAGTTGCTCAAAGAAGGTTAATCCTTACCATATATAAATACACACACACTCACTATGTATATCTGTATGTAGACTAAGATATTTATGCTGGTCAGGAGGAGAGGTTAAATAGTTTTAACATGAGATGTTTAAGAAATATTTTAAAAATTAAATGGCAAGAAAAGTGTCCTGAATACGGAAATGCTCAAAAGAGCTGATATTCAGTCACTACATCCCATCCTGCAGTTTTGGCAACTCAGGTAGTTTGGGCACACTGCGCACATGGATAACTTCAGAATTATTAAACAGATACTGTATGGGGAACTGTCTGAGGGTACATTTAATGATGGATGACCAAACTTTGCCCATCCTGGGTATGACGATAAACTACATCCACGTACTAGGTAAGACATAAACTACAACCAAGAGCAAGGCCTTTGATGAGGAGGTTTTGAGGAGCATGGAACGACCTCTTAATTGCTGGTGTTCCAGGTTCACCCCGAACCAGGGTGGTAGCACCTGTCAGGGCCCCAGCTATGTGCAAATAGTTAACACCCGACCAAAAGGGGTCAAAACATGTAAAAATAAGTTTTAATACCAACAATACATTTTTGTAAAAAAATGTTATCAGCAATACATTTTTTGGGGAAAAAGGAAATGTTACCAGCAATACATTTTTTGGGGGGAAAAAGGAAATGTTACCAGCAATACATTTTTTTTGGGGGGAAAAAGGAAATGTTACCGGCAATAAAAATCCTGTTGGCATTAAATAACCCATTGATGTTGATATGCCACAAATCAAACCAAACAAATCTTTGCTTCAAAGACTAGTGTAAATCGTCCATGATGGAATTGTCTATCAATGTTGCGAACTGGGATATGGTTGCCCAGGATTGAGCAGTGTAGAGCTGCCGTTTTCATCGAAGCAAAGTGCTATGAAGAGAATAAGGTCCAGCACACCATGAAGACTAGACATAGATGCAAATTAACCATGGTCGATGATGCCATAGTATCCCACTACTGTAGTCATTGTCAAAAACCATGCCAGTTCTGTATTGGTTCTTTTAGCTATGAACAGTACTGTGTTTTAAGATAAGTTATTTTCCATGGTAAACCATCACCACTGAAAAAAAAGTCCATGAAAGATAAATACTAGGAGTGTTTTGGCAGCAACTTTTAATTTATATAAGTCTGCTTGGAGACAAACACTGTTTAATTTTTCTTTAGCTTCGACTTACTGCATAAACTGTAAAAAATGACCACAAATACTATAAAGTTTATTTGTTTGCCCAGCAACCTGTCAACTACTTGCTTGTTTGCCCAGCAACCTGTCAACTACTTGCTTGTTTGCCCAGCAACCTGTCAACTACTTGCTTGTTTGCCCAGCAACCTGTCAACTACTTGCTTGTTTGCCCAGCAACCTGTCAACTACTTGCCTGTCAAACCTAACTTTGCTTGTTTGCCCAGCAACCTGTCAACTACTTGCTTGTTTGCCCAGCAACCTGTCAACTTTTGCTTGTTTGCCCAGCAACCTGTCAACTACTTGCTTGTTTGCCCAGCAACCTGTCAACTACTTGCTTGTTTGCCCAGCAACCTGTCAACTACTTGCTTGTTTGCCCTGTCAACCTGTCAACAACCTGTCAACTACTTGCTTGTTTGCCCAGCAACCTGTCAACTACTTGCTTGTTTGCCCAGCAACCTGTCAACTACTTGCTTGTTTGCCCAGCAACCTGTCAACTACTTGCTTGTTTGCCCAGCAAGGAACAACACATGCGGGTAGAAAGATGTTGGCACAGTATGGAGCATGCACCATAAATAAACAAAAAATGTATGAGCAGGTAGAACAATTTAAAACAAGAAGAACAAGTGTAACAGATGAAAAATGATCTGTTCACACACCATGTGCAAAAGAACATCTCTAGTGGGTGTATGCCTTGATCAGGGATGATGGAAAAATCATGTTAACACAAGTGATGGTACTCATGGGCATCAGTTATGGAGCAGCACAAACTATAGTACAGGATGATTTGGAGTATTGTAAAGTTAGTGTTTATCTTGGTGGCCTGCCCCCAAATGAAAAGCAAATGGTGTGGACATGGCTTCGTGTGCTGCTGTAAAGTTTCTCTTCAGAAGGGATGAAGAATCTTCTTAAAACGGTACCAGAAGTGAATTAACATGCTGCAATACTTGAAAAACAAGACTTACATCAACAATGAATAAAAGTGTGTTTCTCTCTCTCTCTCTACATATATATATATATACACGCACACACACACATTGTCATCCACAGACACTGTTACACAGCTCATCAATGTGGCCAGACATAAAATTGCCTCAAGCTGAGATCGAAACCGACTATCAAAATATATATATATATATATATATATATATATATATAGATAGATAATATTGGTGGTAAATATACATACATATGCAAAATATATAAATACCCATACATGTATATTTTTAGAATAAAAATTCCAAGAGGAAGAATCCAGGTAGAACTCAATGTCCAGGACAGAGTAAGAATATAATAAAAAGGCTTAAACACTAATATTCCATGGTCATAATTTATTCCATTGGAATCGTAAATACGATCCAATTCATCCGACCTACAAATTCAAAAAGAAAACAGAAAAAACAACTCCGGAAATAAAAACAGAATTTAGAGAGAGAGTAAAGTATGAGGGGGAGGGAGATTAAACCGTAACAGAGAATTTTAGGAGAGGTGGGTGGAAGGGGTTTAAGTAAGAAAAATATGAATGTTGTCAGATGTCTAATGCATAAAGATACATTTCATGGTGACATACAAACACCATATATATATATATATATATATATATATATAAACAGAAACTGTCTCACTACCCAAGTTTCAACCATAATATCTCCTCAGGTAGTCAGAATTAAAAATTTAGTGGATTCCGCCACCATAATATACTAACAAAATTGTATTCGTCTGAAAGTTAAATTCTTTTAATTAAAAAATATTGGTTAAGTAAAAAACATTAAGCTTATGTACAGTACAGTTTAAGTTCCACATGTGAAACCTTGGGGAGGTAACTAAGTTTGAAATACTGAGGTTTTTAAAATGTATATATGTACACACACACGGCCTGAAGATTGCATTCAAGCATGAACAGACTGTCACTGCTCAGTCAGTGTTGACTTTGGTGTGCACTTTTATATTTACATACGCTCTATCTCTGATATTGAATACTTTCAGGTATTGCTCACCTGTTTCCACCGAGTTCAAGTACACACTGCCCGAACCAAGGAGTGAACTCACAATCACTATGTCAGTAATGTATGGGCAGTGTGTCCTTGAACTCAGTGGAAATGGGTGAGCAATAACTGAGAATTACTAAAATAGAAATAAATAGACCCCTAGATATGGGTAGATAAATGAGAAGTCTATCCACATAAATTAAATAAAGGGTTCAGAATTCCTTGTAGCTTACCTAGACTGATATACACTTGAGGAAGGCTGCAGAGCACAACAGCTGAAATGTTATGACAACAAAGATGAGGATAATAGTCCAAATATAATTAGTGCAAATAATTCCTCATCCCAAAAACTCAAACAGAAGATAGATATGAACGCTTGTGTAGTTTATGAAACAGATGTTTGTCTGCATTTCTATTGCTGACTCATTTATTTATTTTCTATGGGTTATCAACCTTTTGCAGGTTATTTAAAGCAAGAAAATATTTTTAGATTGTATTATTTTGGGAGATAATGGTTTATTGATACTTCTTACTAATTAACCCATAGATGGAGGGAGAAGAGGTAGATTCATACTTTTCTCAAGAGTATTTGCACGTAAGTGAATATGACAAACACAAGCAAGTTCCACTCAAACAGCTTCTTCTTGTGAACCACTGCCCTATGGAATGGACACCCAAGAGGATGTTTCCCCAATCACCACAACCTGTTCAAGTCTAGAGTCAAAAGTTATCTTCTCCTATTCATATAAATTACTCCTTAATGTAACCTTCTACCTCGAGTGGCTCCCAGGCCTTGTACAGGGTGAAACTTACTGTTTAAAAAAAAAAAAAAAGGAAAGGAAAATGTGAACGAGAAGAAAAAAATGGTTAAAAAATGATATTGAAAAAATGAAGAAAAGAAGAAAGTATAAACAAATGAGAATAAAATAAGAATGAATATGTGGCAGAATGAAATAAAATAAAAATGAAAGAAATTTTTCTTAAGCCTTTCACCTCAAGCAAGACGGGAATGCCAGCAGCACGCAGGGGGTTATAAAGAGTGAAAGTGTGGAAAAGACTAGTATTGGGGGGGGGAGAAAAAGGATAAAAGATAAACATTGAACCACTGCTCTGTGAAACAGACTCCCAAGAGGATGTTTCCCTGATCACGACAATCTTAACCCGTTCAAGTCTAAAGTCAGCAGTTATCTTCCCCGCCTATCCATATAAACTACCCCTTAATGTAACATTTTACCTCAAGTGGCCCATGGGCCTAGTACAATTTGAATCTTACTGTGAACCACCACCACCACCACCAAAAAAAAAAAGCAAGGCCTCTGATCAGAAGGTTTTGAAGAGTGTAGAATCACCTCTTAATTTCTGGTGTTCCCAGGTCCACCCTAACCCGGAGTGGTAGCACCTGTTAGGGTCCGAGCTATGGGCAAATAGTTGACCTCCAAACTGAGGTCAAAAGGTATAAAAATAGGTTTTAATACCAGCAATATATTTTTTGAAGAAAAAATTATTACCACCAAAAGATACCAGCATTTTTTTTTTTTTTTTTTTTTTTTTTTTTTTTTTTTTTTGGATAAATATTACCAGAAATACTTTTGAAAAAATTTTTTACTAGCAATAAAAATCTTGTTGGCATTAAATAACGCATTGAGATTGATATACTGTAAGAAAAAAGGGAACCAAATAAAGGTTCTAAGCTGTGTTTGGAGAAGTGAGTTCCTTTACTTTTTGATATTTTTAGCACAACATTTCAGCCAATCCATTCTACAACCTTCATCTCTTCCAATAGATAGCACTTTGTTTTGTTTGTTAAACATTTTCTTTTGCCATCTTGTCTATAGCAAAGAGAATCTTACTTTTATTCTTATGCTTAATACACTTTAGGCTCTCAAACTCACCAAACAACCATGATGAGGTTTGGATAAATTTCCTTTCTCTTCCCCAATTACTGTTCAGCAACCTTGAACCTTCATAGCATAAAAAAAAAAAATTCAAAAAGTTAGTTTTTCTCTTGACACCACTATCATTTTAACTACCCTCGCTCCTTGCCAATGTTTATTTTAAAAAGCAATAATTAGAATTTGTAATAAATAATGAAAGTGAATTTATACATTTTCTTTTTTCTAAAGAATTATAATAAACATTATTTATTTATTTATTTTTTAGATTGTTTATTTAAAATAATTGTATAGTTATAAGACTCTAGAAACGAAAAAGGAATGCAATGTAATATTTACCAATATTCAATTATAAAGAAACAAATATGAAAATTTTTTCATAAATTTGTAAAACTTTTACTAAATTATAAAAATGTGAACCAACTATGCATAAATAGTTATTTACCATTTTATGAAGTTAAAATCAACTGGCAAAATATTGGCTAATTGCCAAGCATTCCAATAAATACAAATAATCTAGTATTTATTAATTTTGTTGTTAATTCTCAAGAACAAAGAAAATGTAGAAATTCACTTTCATATGCTTATGCTTTATTAATTCGAATCCTTGTTTGTTAAAGCAATAAACGTTGCTGAGGAGTTATTTAAAATGAGTCAAGGGGGTAAACAAACAGTCTTTTTGACACTCCATTGTTTTATGGGCATGAAAGTCTAAGATTGCTTACTATTCTCTATGCTTTGCCAGTCATATGACTCTCAACAGCCAATCAGCAGAGTCCTTTCTCAACAGAAGGCAGTCTTCTGGTAAACACAACTAAGATAAAATATACCCAAGGACAAATACATAGACACAGCCCCATGATGTGTCAGACTTGTGGGCAAAGACAAATTCTGCAGCAATAACTAGCTTTACTTTACAGGTTTTCTGTACTTTGTTAGCAATGTTCTCCTTATTAAAAATAAAACCTTAATTTTCATTCTTCCGACATCTTACTAGCGATTGTTGTTTTTTTTTTTTTTTTCATTTAAACAATTTTTGGATAATTATCTGCTTTTGGCAACAAGATGCTACCAAGTCTGCCTAATATATATTTGGTAGCTTTAACGAAGATAAGAAAACAAAAGAGGGTCAGTTGTCTAAACAAAATTCGGAAAGGTAATCTATCTTCAGAATTATAGACAAGATGGTCATTTTTTATTTTTTTATCCTAAGAGTCATTTGCTAAAGATTTAATCTGGTCTCAAGGGTTTTGTAATTTTAGCTTATCTGTCCAATCAAAACTCTTTCAGAAGTAATCAGGCTGAAACTTATTGAAAAAAATTTACGCATTTAATTCTGACTTCAAATTTAGAAGATTACAAATTCCATTGTAATTGTAGTTTAATTTTTTTTATAGTTTTTACCCAATACATGGCTTAGGCGCCACTCAAAGTAGAGGGTTACTGAATGAGGTGTCTAATATGAATAAAAAATTAAGAAGTGAAGATTATGAATATATGGATGATAGATAATTATTAACCTTGGATTTGACAAAAAAAACATCCCCTTGAGACTCTGTTCCAAAAAATAACGGTTCTTGGGAGAATAAAGCTTTCTGTGTGGAACATTTAACTTACATTTGGAATATGGAGGGAATGAGAGTGATTCATCTCTGTGGATGAAGCATGAGGTTTCCTAGCAGAAAAGTTTCAGCTGGAGGAACAAAAGAATGGAGCTTGTCAGAAAATTTGCCAAAGAAATAACTATGGAGTAGGCTTGTGACATTGCATGTGAGACTGCAGGGTAGAGGAATAAATCTCTTTCCACCCAACAAAACTGCTTAAGGGATTTCGAATTATATCAAGATTAGAAAATAAGGATTGAGCAGTTCCAGCCCAGATATGGCAGCAATACTTCATTTCTTTTAGAAAGTTCTCATGTGGAGAGTTAATTTTATTTTATGACAAGATCATCCAAAGAACCATTGGGTTCTCTTTAAGAGTTCACAATACAAAATGATGTGGTAACAATATTATGAATTTTATTATTAATCTAAATAAATAAATGGCAAATTATGTTTGTATGTCTGTCCATATATATGAAAACCCCCCAACTTGGGCTACACTTGCTCTATATTTTTTATATATATATATATATGTAAGCAAATATATGGATATAAATCCGACAGTATGAAAGAAAAATACAGAAAAAAACAAAATTTTGAATATGCATTATTAATGTTAAAATAAAGTCGACGTCGGACGTTTCGGTCTATTTAAGACCATCTTCATGGACATTTTCATTTAAACATAATTAACATTATAACTTATAACAATTTAACACAAAAGACGATGGACATAAGAGCCCAACTAATTCAGACAGATAACTGAAATTTTATACAGATCAGCGTTCTGTTTAAATATGATCACGTAGTCGTCACGTGGGCGATGTTGTTAAGACGTATTCGAAGATGATTTTCAAAAATTAAAATATCAAAAAGTCGAATGAAAAATTTTTATAAACAATTCAAGAAATCTCTTCCGTTGATGTTGGAATACGTAGTGATCAATTGGTTCTTATATCTTCAACAAGCTTGAAAGTCTTTCCCGTTACAATGCAAATCCAAAAGTGATTTTAAAAACGATGGAACAGTTCTAAAAAATCAGTTCGATAAAAATTCCATTCTTTACTTGATCAATAGATTCCCTCATCCAAGCTTGAAATCTTCCACGTTATAAAGTAAATTCAGGTTTGTATATTTTCAGTAGACAGTATGTAAGCAAATATATGGATATAAATCCGACAGTATGAAAGAAAAATACAGAAAATACTTATTTAACATTAATAATGCATATTCAGAATTTTGTTTTTTTCTATATTTTTCTTTCACACACATATATATATATATATATATATATATATATATATATATATATATATATACTATACTAATTAGGCTTTGTCCATTCACTATTACTTCACATAGACATGTTCATTACTTGAAATATTTGAAACAAAAATTTTAAATGAACATTTCATATATTGGCTTGTTATAGGAAAGGAAAGTTTTACAAATAGATGCTAACTTTTTGAAGTTCAAACAATTTTCTGCACTATATAAAACGATATTCCTAAACAGAACTATTTTTGATATGAAATTCAAAACAATCCTTGAATAAAACACTAATGATGGACAGTTAATGAATGAAATAAACTTTTTTAAAAATCAAAATGCAAATTAGTAAAACCTGAAAAGTGATATCACCTATAAGTAGATAATATATAACACAGATATTGAGCTTTTAGCATATAAATTACTATAGAGTCTGAGTTTTTAACCCCAAAATTCATTGGATAATTGAGCTCCAATGTCGCATTTATTCATATACATTCCATAATATAGGATTTTACTTAATTAGCTATTATGTTTATCTAACTCTTCAAATGTTGAATGTATAACTAATTCTAATTTCTATTTTCCAGTCTTTACACTATATTAATGCTATCTTATAAATTGTCCCCCTGTTCTGTCACCTATGAAATAAAAATAATTGTTTGTATAGAAAATAAGGATCTATGTACATCATTGAATTTTTAAAAGGTAAGCTTAAACATTAATTCAATACTTAAATGCAGAGAGCAGTTTTGAGTTCTGTAGATGCCTATCGCATCTACTTCCCATAACTATTGTGATGATGGCCAAACTGAGAGTCCTCCACAGAGCTAGCTGAATTCTGCCCAATAGGGTGGCTTTTTAAGCTAGTTTATAATAAAACGTGCACTGCAGTTCTGGATACAAAAGGAGAATAAGAGTTACTCCCCTTGAACCCTGAAAGCAACATTAATGGCTAGTATAATATATTAATATATATTTTAACCTCACATAATCTGGCAACCCTGAATCTGGGCTTGACGAGAATCATTCCCTGCACCTAACTTTTTTTTAGGGCTTTTGAATGAGCTATGAATTATTGAAATTGGACCAATAGAAGCAGAGGTGTTGTTTGGACACATACACTGTACTTTATATATAAGATTGTTGTTTTTTATATAACACTCTTACATTTTATATATATATATATATATATATATATATATATATATATATATATATATATTATCTTTTTGGTATTAGGATGACCCTGAGACTGAAAATTTCCCATTCATCTGGTGCTTGAAAATACAACATTCGGATTTGTCCAGATTAGGAAGGAACAGTTAAAAATTCAAATTTTAAAATAACAGAAAAAAAATTTAATGATATTAAGTTTTTTATAATTTATATTTACTTTAAAGTAACAAAAAATCTTTAATCTTTTGTTTTATATTAAGTTTAAAATATCTCCAAAACTTTGTGAATTGAGGAAATGAATTTTATTTTTTCAAAATTCCAAGGAAACATAGTTAAAGTGAGAGGTTTCGTAATGTGAAGTTTTGAATTTCCATAAAATTGGTGATTTCAAAACTCAATTTTTGACTGGAATTGAATTTCATCCCAACTCAGTCTTTTTTTACCCAAACTGGACTTATAGACCCTAATCAGTCAAAGTGAGGTTTTGAAGTTCCATGGAGTTGAATTAAGGAATTCAAATTTATTTCTTCAAAACTATCATTGCTGTTTTCTAAGTTAGACCAGAGTTTTAGATTTGGACTGGAACCCAATTAGCTCTCCACAGAAGCTAGTTTAAACATCTGCATGAAGTGCAGCTTTTAAGCTAGTTACATATATTTTAATTTGTATTTGTAATAAAAGTTATTGCAATAATTATTATTACTTACATTATAGAGCATTACTTAGATCAAATGCAAAAAAGAAATTTATGAATGGGAAAAGTGCAGTCCCTAATACACAGAACAGAAAAAAGTACAAAACTTTCGGCATTATGATATTGAAATAAATTATTTATCTAGGCTGTATCTTGGAAAGAAACATACATACTAAAATTAGTTTTAGCATTATATCGATTGTCAACTTATTTTATGTAAAATAATACATTAGGAATGTTTATTATTTTTCACACACAAATAGCTGGAATTTAATATGTAAATGTTTGTTTATATACATGGAGTGATATAAGAATGTGTATTGAAAACAAATACTGAATTTCCTATTAAAAATGACATAAAAATAGAAATGCCTCTAGCTCAAGAACCCCTTGTCTAATTTTAATGTAATTTGGCAATGCAACATGGAAGAAGTTTAAGGTACAGTATGCTCTTAAGTTGGTTAGGTATTATGTATTGATTCAGTTGTATCTCAGGAGCAAACATACATATAAGATAGCACTTCTAATATCAACAACACAAAATTCTTAATCATATCCTCTAGCACATTATGTTCAAAATTTGTACGTAGTTATCCTTGATACTAGGATCTTTACCACCACATTCAAGACCTAGATATAATTAGGAAGAAAAACAAATCCTACACCACTTCAGATGCTGATACTTGTCAAATAAATCCCTTGCAACGTAAATGTATTTATATATATCAAAAGGCATCTCAAAATTTAAATGGCTTTATCTATGTGCATAAAAAGATTTACATTTGGACACCCAAATACATTTTATAGGAAAATGACAAACAATATATTTTCTATAGTTGAAGCCATAAAATAGTGACCAAATTATTTAGATTTCAACATTAAATAATCCTCAGAGATTAGTATACCACTAAACAAACTCAAGCAAAAATACACATTCCCCGGCTCAGTGATTGAACAATTACTATGTCACAAAATTCACAAACCAACACTTTAATCCACTATGCTATTGTGCCATAGGACAATTCTCTGTGGAGATCTTGCAGCCTTAAATCTAACCTGCCTGCTAATGAGTGCTGTTACTCGTCATACTTGAGTGCACTCACTGAAGTTTGAGTGCAGTCATGCATGACAAGCAGCAGAACTCGTATACTCTCATGCAGAACTCGTATACTCTCATGCAGAACTCGTATACTCTCATGCAGAACTCGTCTCTGTACAAACTGCTATATCTCTGTGTGGCTGTTAAGCTGAGCGCATATTAATTAGGAAAGGGGGAGGAAAGTTAACCGAATGATAAGACCGAGACGATGTCAGAAAAATTCTTAAAATAAAAGTCCCCCACATGTATAACGCATTTAAGAGTAGCTACAGACTTTCTCAACTTGAAAAATAATAAAAAAAGCAAAAAAAATGCTTTGTTCACTTCGATTTATTTCAGCTGTCTCCTAGAAAAACTTAAAACAAATTTCAGTGAAAAGTGAGAGCTGGTGGGGGAAACATTTCCATTTTTTTCGAGCTTAAAAGAAATAATGTAGGAGTGTTTGGTATTGGTATTTATTTTGTCTGGCTATCAAGACAAATGGCTGCTAGTTCCTCATTAATTTTCAAAATAAATTCTGCCACTCATTAGGACAGGACATTCAATTAGTTAATGAATTCATGTCAGTCAATAAGAAATGACTTAACAATATTATAAGTGGTAAATTTAAAGATAGAAAATGACTTCAAAATAGTATGGGTTTCTTCCAAGGTTTCGGTCACAAAAGCTTGTATAATCGAATTATTATTTAATTCTTTTCTTTTACATTTTCTGCTGCAAAACAAATTAAGTATTCATTATGATTGCCTGACCAAAAGATATTTTGCTTCTTTTTTTTTTATTTTTTGAACACTGGAAAAATAAATTTTAATTTCTAACAAAATTAATTATACAATGAATTTTTTTAATGGAGTGATGTCGCAAAGCAAGACTAAAAATAATATATTATCTGTACATTTTTTTTTTTTTTTTTATTTGCACATATGGATTAACAGAAGCGACAAAAACATAAGTCTGATATGGCAAGATTAAATCAATGATTTAAATATATTCAGATTTTCATGGAAAAGAAGGAAAATATTTCAAAATAGAGAAAAATTTTAAAGTTCCTTAAATAATTTTCAACAATCTGTAACTGAAATTGCATAAAAAGCTGTCAATGCAGTGTCATCTGCATATCTTAAAATGTGAACAATCATGGCTCTCCAAAACTTCCTACCTTGTGTAACTTTTAGTAATATTAGTCTTTTTACTGTCCCCACACTCCACTTTTTTGGCATCCATTTAAGTACTCATTATGTCAGTTACTCAGTTTCTGTCTGTCCCATTTGCTTTCAAGGTCTTGTGAATACCAAATTTTCCAAGCTTTCTTTTCCTCATTATGCACCTTAGATATTTCAACAGCCTTTTTCTGTAAATGTTCTGTTTATTTCCTTTTCTATAAAACTTCTTCATTGCTATCGTGTTCCATCCATAGTATGTTCAGCATCTTTTGCAGAACCATGTCTCTATTGCCACAACCTATTCATCTTTGAGAACATTTTCCAGTATTCACTGCCATATAAGAGGATTGATATATGCCCAGCAGTTTAGAACTCTTTTCTTTGTTTCTAACGAACGTTTACCTGTTTCTTAATATTTTGTTTAGCTTATAGTGGCATGGGGTTCAGAGGTGAAAATTAACAGTTGATTTTCCCATGCCAAGAAGATTGATAAAGGATTATAATGACAAGGAATCATACAGGTAACAAAACAAGATAAGAGAATTGTATTCACTTGAAGTTGTCAGAATCTTGTTTCAGGAAAATAAATCAGAATTTTTAAACAAATTAAATGATCTGACACAAAATAATATTAAATGTTTGAAACAAAGAAGTGAGTTCATTGCTCACAGAAGGGATATATGAGTGCATATTTTCAAAATTACAGAGATAGTTTGAAATACTTAGCTTTCTTGGAGTGATGAGAAAACTTTTTGAAGTATTGCTTGCTGGTTAGAGGCTGGTAATTGGCAAGTAATTTTACATTGGTAAGTACTTCAACGCTGGTCATGAGGAACTGAAATGAAACCTTTCACATGACTTCAGACACTCTTAATTTAATTTTTTCTCATTTTATATCAAAAAGAATTTCACATAGGCTTGCTACTTCTTTTGCTGCTGCTTCTCAGCTAATTTCTGTGAAGGCAAGGTTTTCACATAGGCTCACAGATTTCTTTCCTCCTTCTTCCTCAGTTCTCTGAATTTGAAGGGGAGTGGTTGAAGGGTGTTATTATTTCACACTCTTGATCATCTATAACATCTGTACTTGTTCTTCCATGACTATGTTGATAATCTGATCATTTTTTAATCATTTCACTACTACTTCAATGCTGTGCAGATGCAAGGAGTTATTGGAAGTAAAAAAGAATGAAAAGACTTAAATGAGAAGTGAAGAGAAAAGACAAAAAAAAAAACAATTCAGGAAGACAGAAGATGGTGATTGGCATTGCATCTACACTGCGTACCAAATTATTACTGAGATAATTTTTTTCTAATATTTCAAAAACCCTGCAATCAATTCACACAAAATTTTCACACAATGTTGGCAACACAGACCTGCACAATCACTGAAATTTTCGTAATGATCTGCGCAATGTAAACAAACTGGCGCTGTATTTGTTATCAGCACGGTGATTTCCACTGGCAGTAATGTTAACAGTTCAATCAATAATGTCTATTTTAATTCCGTATATTTCTCACCACCAAAATAATACATAAATTATAATTTCAATTAGTATAAATTATAATTTGAAGTATATGCATGTTATAAACATGCATATGGTAGCATGAGAGAACAAACAAAACAAGTACTGTCAGTAAAACAAAAAGACAAGAATTAATAATATAAAATTCTTTGTATTGCCAACACAAAGGATGTGAGCAGTATGTCTCTTTGTGGACAAAGGAACTAACTTGGTTTGTTGCTGATGTAAAAAGTAGCATCTCTTTGTGGAAGTGACTTTGAGAAAGGGTAGATTTGGTGAGGCCTGGAGTTGATGCTTGTGTTGGACTGGTTGACATTGAGAGGGGAGGGCAGTAGCATTGTTAGTTGAACCTTTGTTCACTGCAAATCTGTCTTTGTCGTTTGTAAGTGGCTTTCTTTAAAAACAAGCAAATGTGGTGGCTCCAAAGATCTCTTTTGTTTTTTTGAGGGGAATTGTTTTGTGGGTCAGATGTAATACTCAAGCCACTGCACAAGGGGTGACTTTTTGTTTGTTTTTGGTTAGCATAGTCAATAAGAAATGAAGTGGAGTGTAACATACATTAACTATTTGCTTTAGATATAGAAGCAATTTTTTAACTTTTATTTTCTGATATAAAATCATATTTTACATGGATTCTAACATTTAGCATATGTACAAATCACATTGATTTGGTCACAGATAATTTTATTAAAAAAAATATGAATTATCGATGCGACTAACTTACTTTTTAAAAGATCTTCAAATTAACGACAGCATTCCTAATTAATAAGGGTACGATGATAAAGATTTTTTTTTTAGTTCTGATTTTGTTCATTTTGAAAGAAAATTGATAACAAAATGGAAACTTAAACATTCAACTAGTTTTCACATTCCATCTTATATATTCAAAAATTTTATGTCTACTAAATTCGTTAAACATTTTTTTAATATGCTAATAACTTTTTGCAAAGGCGGTGTAAGGAATGACCATCAGACATATTGTAAAAAACACATTGTTTCAAAAGTGCCATTATTTGTTTCAGTTATATCTATGGAATTTAAAAGATTGAATGTTTGTTCATATTTTAGATGTGAGTGTTATCACATGATAAATAAAGAAGCAGAATATTTTTACAACAGACTATTGTTTTTATGGTGATTGTAATGAAACAAAATTCTCAATGTCTCTTGGGTATGTTTGTTTTCTTGTCTGGTTCAGAAGTGTCAACTGAAGTCAGCCTAGCAACGAGTTGGAACGTAAAAATTACTTGCTTCATGATTAGGGCTGCAAGGCCTATTTGAACGATGTTGCTAGAAAAAGCTTTCGGTCATCAGTGAACCAGGGAAATTAAACACATAGTTCGACATTTTGGAGAGAGGGGCAGAACATGAGGTGGAAAAGTCTCATTTTAGAAATTTAACCAGTGCTGCCTAATGGCGATTTTTATGAAACCAAGTTGGATAATCCAGTTCTTTTACTCTTAGCATCATAAGAAAGTGTTTTGCTTTTTCTTTTTTTCTTATTTTATCGATTTTATTTCATTTTTCTACAGATTCATTTAGAACACAGTAAGTCATATTAGTAACATGTAATTTTTTATATGCATTCAAGAATACAGGACCTTAAACTAGTTTTACTTTTATTAATGGATGGCTGCATTTGTTGAAGGCAAATGGCTTCAAGAATTTTCAATCTTTGTTTATGCAGTTGCATTCTTGGAGTATTTTAATATTGTTACACAGGAGTTGTCTAATATTATTATAGTACTTATAATGATGATTAATGAGCTGTCTCATTGTGCTTTGTTCAGATAAATGTCATGTGAACTGGCATGAAAGAGTGGTTGTTGTGTAACATTTATAAGATATATTTTGTTCATTATTTACAGGATGCAATGACCGATTGGACAAATTCATAAACAACATTCATTCTGTATACAGGTTTAGTGAGTTGAGATACTAACTTTGATAATTAAGTTACTGGTTTTAAATTTTTGTAATAAAACTTTGACTGTAAAGATGTTTGTATCATTAGGTTAAATGCATCTTTTTTTATTTCAATTGTGGTGCATTTGATTTCGATAGAATATTAATACTATCAGAACATGGATTTATATAAAATTGTTGTGTGAGTGAAAATTGGTTGATTGTCTACAACATAATTATGGAAACTATTGTTAATAAGGCTTTATTTTGTGCTCATATATATTGAGCATTGAAGTCAACACTCAGAGGCAAGAGGCTGTTTCATGCTAGACACAATCGTCAGGCAACCTGACGATTATGTCTAACATGAAACAGACTCTTGCCTCTGAGTGTTGACTTCAATATTCACTTTTTATATTTAGTCTGTCTCTGATATTGAACACTTTATCCCATAAATATAGCACACCTTAAAACTATATTTCTTCATATATATATATATATATATATATATATATATATATAAAACCAAGTATAGGATTGGTGTATATGGAATAAATTCCAATAACCAACAATTACTATTCTTAAGAGTTCTCAATACAGAGTAGAGCTAATATAATTTGAAAATTATAACATATGTTATAAAATCACTACAAAAATAGCCATTTTGTTTCAACCCTCTGTTCAACATCATCACTTGATAAGACACCAGAAATGTTGAAACAAAATGGCTATTTTTGTAGTGATTTTATAACATATTTGTTATAATTTTCGAATATATATATATATATGTGTGTGTGTGTATTTCAACCCAAGCAAAGCAATAATACCACTAAGATACAATGGGTTGCTGAGTGTTAGAGAATATAAAAATAATATTAAGGACAAGAAATAAAAAGATGGAAAATAACGTTTGGCATCGCATTTAAATTTTTGAAGATCAAATTTGAAGCCATAAATTGGAAAAGTTTCACGAATAAGTTCAATAAAACAAACTGTTAGCATAGAACTTATTGTTACGTCTAGCAGCCATTTCAACTCTAAAATGACAAGGCCTTGCTGCCAATCTAGTACTCTGCTTAAATTCATAAAGTCTAGGTACCAAAGAGGAAAGCTCATCAAAACAATTACCATTAAAGTATTCATAGAAAAAGCACAGGGATTCTACATGTACATATTTTCTTAATCACTTCACCCCAAGTAATGAATAATTTGTGAGGTTTCCCTTTAGGACGTGAGCAATCATGGCTCTTCACATGTTCCTGTCCTTTGTAGTTCTTAGTAAGGTTTGTCTTTTCCCTGTTTCTCTTACTCGGTGTTCTGCCAACCATTTACATAGGCTCATTGGGTAGGTTATTCAATGCTTTCCTGTCTTCCGCAATTATGCCATGTGAGTGTCACATTTCCCAAGCACACTTTCCTCATTATGTAGCCTAGAAATTTCAACTCCTTCCAATGCTAAATATAAGCATCCTTTTGCTTATGATTTCTTTAAAATTTCCTCCTCAATATCCTTCTGTAGAACCATCTTTCTTTGGCCTTAAGTCCATTCTTCCTCTGTGAGGAGATTGTCCAGCATTCACTGCCATATAGAAGGTCCAGTATTGATAGTTCAATATTCTATTCTTTGTTTCTAACAGTATTTTCCTATTTTTTAATACTTGGTTTGGCTTTTGGAGGATATTTTTTGATATTCCAATGTCTCTGGATTTCAGTACCACATTTTACATCCTTTGTTAAACACTTCATAGATATTTATTTCATACATGCTTAATTTTGGTGCCTCCAATAACATATTGCATTATTTATCTTGTCTTTTTTGCATTTGATAACTAGTCCTTTCTTCTTGCTTTCCTTTACTGCCTTCTGTAGGAGTTCATGCAGTTTTCTTTCAGTTTCTGCAATCAACACTGTATCATCTAATATCTAATGTTAAGATGGTCACTGCCAAAAGTGAATTTTTCAGGACTTCTAATTTTGTAAGGGCTGTCTCCCTGTCAATTTTGAATAAGGCCACTGAGAAGACACATCCTTGTCTTTCACCTTTTTCTATTTACTGGGGTGATTGATATCTGTTTTGAGATAAATTACTTATCATTATTTCTGTACGATTGCTGACTTACCCTTTTTTTTTGCATTTTATCAATTCATTCAGTCTTGGACAACTTCAGAAAAATATTGTTCTAATGCTCCAAAATTCTCAAATATATAAACCATCTCTTTAATAATGAACATTACATTAGACATATTCAATTATTTTGACTGTGCCATTGTAAAAAATAGTATGTAAGTCACTGAGAGGAAGATACATTTTTATTTACCGAATACCTGATAAAAAGTGCTCTGAACGAATAATCATTTGCAGAATTTCTGTGCACACTAACTTCCAAAAAAAGAAGAAATCTCTTGGATGCATACAATACAGTAAAAACAAAAAACAAAAGTACCCTTTTGGCTATTTTTAAGGAACATACATACATACATACACACACACACACACACACATATATATATATATATATATATATATATATATATATATATATATATGGAAAATTTCTCAGTTTACTTGTAGAAAAAGACAATATGTATAAAAGTAAAAGACAATAGGAAAACTGTTATTAGCCAATGTGTTTCACTCAATGTAGACGTTTTCAAGGCAAAAACAAAATTAATTTATTGAAAACGAAGTAATTATTAAAAAAAAATGTCCTTAGCAACTAGAAGAATCTAAAATTTACTTAATGTAATTTTCAGCTGACAAGATGAATACAATAGTGTCTTCTAAATTCTTCTTGTTGCTAAGGACATTTTGTTTGTTGTTAATAGTTACTTTGTTTTCAATAAATTCATTTCATTTTTGCCTTGAAAAAGTCCACATTGGATGAAATGCCTTAGCTAATAATACAGTTTTCCTATTGTCTTTTACCTTCATACATATATATTTTATTATTATAAGACATAATGAAAACATTGAAATCGCTACACAAAAGCTTTCATGTTTCAATACGATGATTGTACTTCTTCAGGCAATGGTAAGTAACTGGTGATAAAATGATTTTTAAGGAAATTTAAAAACAAATTTTTACCTCTTTTCGGAAAGTTAAAAGGAGGAATCCAAGGTCAGAATCAAAATATAGACTTGTGGTATGTTTTGATTAACCAATTAAATGTCAGATCTATGGTAAATAGAAATGTAAGCTCAGAGGGTAGAGGTTGGAGTTATCTTTGATGTCATGATAAACCAGCACATAGATATGAATTGCAGTGACAGTTGCAGAGAATATGGCAGTGATAGTATGAATCCATCTCCCCACCAGCTATGGGTTAAATAGTAGAGCAGGCTGGGCTCTTTTTCCTAAGAAAAGAAATCTGAATTCAAAACTGGTTAGACATGGGGACAAGCAACCTCATCCTGTAAAAACATACTTGCAACTGGAACCATAATAACAGTGCGTAGTGTTGTATTGAGTTGTGCCCTCAATATTGCTCAGTGGCGTCTACAGGTCTTGAGAGCGAGGGAGGTTATTTAAAGAAACTTGCACGGTGGTTTACTGGCTAATTTCTTTTCATCACAAAGGATCTTCAGGCCACAAGTGCTGTTATTCCTTTAAATGAAATAGTGCTGATCAGTACTTGGACATATACGAGACACACACACACACACATATTTCTTATATACTTATTTTGTACTTCTCATCAACTACCCACCTCTCACTCTTTCTCTCATATGTGTTGTTTATACTTATTGACTAACAGTACCTACCTGGGAATACCAGGTGTTGTAAGCTTAGATGTGCAGGTGGTGTGATGGATAATGGCTCCGAATTGTTAATAGGAGACCAGAGTTTCAATTCCAGCTGGGTTTCTTATATTCACTTACATGCAAATATCTTTAGGAAAAGTATGAATCCGCCCTTTTCTCCCCCAGATAGGGGTTAATTAATAAAACTTGTATCATTAAATCAGTATCTCCAATAAAAATTTATTAGAATTTAAAACTATTTACTGCTTTCAAATAACCTATAAAATAAACCATGGAATATAAATGAGTTATTTATTAAGAGCTTTTTTTTTTTTATTTAATTTCAAATAATATATCTGACTGTATTTCTATTTTCATTCTAGATTGATTGGAACATTTCGAATTATCCTACAAGAACTAATTGAAGTTGGACACATCGAGGTATCGGACTCTCTACTTGACAGCAACAATGTTGCTATGAAGGTCAGTATGTCGGAATTTTTTCTTAATTCTCTAGAGAACAAGAAATTTGGCAAAATAGGGAACAAGATGCTTGCTATTGTTTCTAATGACATAAAGTCAATCAATAAAAATCAGCAATATTATTGGTCTTGACCTGTCATCTCAGCATAAGTCACTTTCCCATTGCTGTAAAGTTACCTCCCTGTGCCTTTTCTATAAATACTTTCATGGTAATTGTTCAGGCGAGTTCTTTGCTGCTGTACCTAAACTTTATGAATTTAAGTGCAGTACTAGAGTGGCTGTGAGTTTTCATTAATTTATAATTGAGATGACTAGAGGTAACTGTAAGCTAACAGTTTCTTTTCTCACACTTCTTGTTTGTGGAACTCTCTTCTGGGTACGTGCTTTTCAGTTAACTTCAATCTTCAAAAATTTAAATGTAATGTCAATCGCTATCCTGATTATTTTTCTATTCTTGCTCTTTAGTAATGTTTCTATTTTCAAAATCTTCCACACCTTGTGTCTTAGTGGCTTTAATGCCTTCCTTTTTTTTCTCTGTCTTGTTACGGCATTCATCCGGGGTGGGTTGAGCCGGCTCCAATATTGGAGTTTCATGGGAATTTGGAATTCACAAGCAGTCCTCAAACCCGCATGTATAGCACATGAGATTTGATTATAGTGGTGAAGGTTTCGTGCAGGACCATCCACACTTTTTGAAGGGCCGATTACAGAGACCTGGTGCATTACGTGCCAGAAGGTCCCCAAGTGACCCTCTGCAGGTTTTAAATTCAGAGTTTTCCTTCTCCTAGACCAGTTGCCCTCCAAGGCTATAGAACCCAGTCTGTCCTGCTATTTACCCATAGCTGGAGGGAGAAGAGGATTCACACCTTTCCCAAGGATATTAGCACGTAAGTGAATGTAATGGGTTTGACTGGAATTCGAACTCGGCTCTCCAATTCCTCAATCCAAGCTGCTATCTATTACTCTACCGTGCCTTGCTTTAGGTGAAATCTATTAGAAAAAAATTGTTTTCATCTTAAACTCCTCCTCCTCATTATTCCATGATTCATTAAATTTTCAAGATTTATTCACCAGATTAAGATAGCAACTGGTTGATTGTTATGTCAGTTTATGTAGCTGAATGGTCAGAAAGTTCTGACGACAAGACCCAGATTCCAATCTCACTGTCATCAATTTGCGAAGGAGGTGACGTCTTGAGAATACCGGAGATGATCCCAGCCTTGGAAAGTGTCTGAAAACAAGGCCTTCTGGATGAAACAAAGTAGAGAAAACTGTTTGCACTAGCGCACAGTCACTAGTCATCGTGACCAAGGTTTTGAATGTACTAATGCTCACACCTGATTTTGCACTCTCTCCATAAAACACATGCCTGTTCAGCATACTTGCACTATTAACCACAGGTTGGCTCTGTGGGTGTTGAACAAATAGAAATGTGCCTGAGCATGCGTCTGCAGCAGGGATTAGCTATCCAACCTAGCAGACAGGCATACTCAGAGATTAGAAACTAGCCATAATGCCTTAAAAAAAACACAGTATTAAGAAACAGGAAAATTTAATTAGGAACAAAGAAAAGATTTCTGAACTGCTATGTAATATCAATTCGCATATATAACATGGAATTTTTGTCTGAATTTCTGGGGCAAAAAGTTATTTTTAACACTATATTCTGACTATTGTCCTCATCTTTATTTTGTTTTTGTCATATTCCATGCTAAGGGAATAAATACTTGACACCAGTTGGATAATAGAAGAAAAGTTTATTGTTCAGAACCAGTACAATATAAAAACACTGTACAGTTATACACACAGGTCAATCTAGTAGAGAGTACCACTAATTGGAAGGTCAGACGTGCTTTTGTCATCGTCTCTCTCTCTCACTCTTCCCTGAGTCCCTCATAGAAAGTTGACTTTATAGGTACTTACTACCTATAGTGTAATCATTCATGGGGGTGACTGGTTATTCCATTACATCAGTTTCATCACAGCGTTTTAGCTGTTGTACCATCTACCCTTCCTCAGATGTAAAACAATCTGGGTAATGTACAGGGAATTCTGAATTGAACCCTTTATTTAATCTACGGCCATAGACAGTTCTTTTTCCATTGCTCATGTCTATAGATATTGTCTAATTCTTATTTTATTTAGTACTGTTCAGTTATTGCTCACCCATTTTCACTGAGTACAAGTACACACTGCCTGACCCAGGGATTGAACTTATAACCAATGTTACCAAATTCACAAACCAATGCTTTTAATAAAGTGTTCAGTTTGAATTCCCTGTAGATTACCCAGATTGATACACACCTGAGGAAGTCCAGACGGTGTAATGCTGAAATGTCTTTTCTCTCTCTCTCACTCTTCTCTCTCTAGCTCTTCTGTCTCTCTCGCTCTTCTGTCTCTCTCGCTCTTCTCTCTCTCTCGCTCTTCTCTCTCTCTCTCTCTCTTCTCTCTCTCTCGCGCTCTTCTCTCTCTTCTCTCTCTCTCTCTCTCTCTCTTCTCTCTCTCTTCTCTCGCTCTCTCTTCTCTCTCTCTTCTCTCTCTTCTCTCTCTCTTTCTCTCTCTTCCTCTCTCTCTCTTTCCTCTCTTTCCTCTCCTCTCTCTTCTTCTCTCTCTCTTCTTTTCTTCTCTCTCTCTTTTCTTCTCTCTCTCTTTTTTTTTTTTAATTTGCCCCAGGCAAGGCGATAATGCCACTAAGACACAAGTCTATTGAGCATGAAAGAGAAAAAAAAAACTTTATAAGGAACCCAATCGTGAAGAGCAAACATTGAATAAAATTCTATTCCTGTTCAAAAGATCAAGGAGACATATGAATCTAATAATAATTGATTCTATCTAGTCCATTTTGGAGAGATTACAAAAAGATAACATTTACAAAGAGCTACAAAGGACAGGAGATTGTGGAGAGCTATGATCCCCAGCACTTACTGAAGGCAAAAGGGACAGAGGGAAACAGTAAGTCACCTACTTAATGAGCTAGGGTAAAGAGATGGCAAAACAGATTTGGAGAGTTGGTGTAAAGATGAAACTTACTACCAGCTACAAAGGACAGGAAGTTGTGGAGAGCAACGATAGCCCAAATCTTGAAGGGACACAACTCATAGAAAAAGAATCTTAAGATGCAAGATGGGCTTTCCTGCTTGCAAAAAAAATTATGATACGAGCAAAGAAAGAATTGGTGATGACAAAGATAGATGGAGATGAAAGGAATGATACAAAATGGTGGCTGAAAAATCAGACTTATTCTTGATGTGCCAAAAGTCATGTGAGGATGGATCACTAGGATTGGCTGGAAAGTTCATAGACTCACCAAGATATAAATGTTAGTTGACACATCAGCTGGTAGGCTAAAATACTTACAAGTCTACCAAATGGTGTGTCTATTTACATTTATATCTTGGTCAGTCTATGAACTTTCTAGCTGACACTCGTATAAAGATAAGGGTTGGTGGAGTCACCCTGTCTTGATGTTATAGAGATACCTAGATCTATATCAGTTGTAATTTAACATCTGGTGAGTCAGTATGGACACTGGCTTAGCTGCTCATACCAAAACAATGTGAATGACCAGATTTTTTTTTTTTTTAAATAATTTCACCCCAGACAAAGTGATAAAGCTCCTAAAATAAAAGGAGTTATTGAATACGTGTTATGGTGTAGAACCATAGAAAGATAAAACGGACTCGCATATAAGGTTAAATAGTATATTCTCAGAAATGTAGTACAAAGGTAAATGTGGACTGGAGAGTACTTTCTCTCACTGGTGTCCTGACACACTCACTCACTCATTTACTCACTCACTCGGTGATTTCCTCTACTCAGAGTTGGTAGCCATATTATATAGGTGTGGAAGAGTCCATTTGTAGGTAGGTCCCCACAACAATATGTTAAAGAAACTGAGAAAAATAGTAGAGAGAATAATAAAAGCAGGAAATAGAAGAAAGATTAAGATTGATGCTGCATTTAAAAAAATTTTTAAGATCAATGTTGACTGAAAAGCAAGAAGCCGGAAGGGAGTTCTACATGTGAGAAGTGCTAGAGAAGAAACTGTCATTATAAAACCTATGATCACGCAGTTTCAGATGTAAAATGATGATACATAACTGACGATCTGATATTACACTTAAATTTGTATGCCTTGTTGCAGAAATGTTTGCTCAGCAAAATTACAGTAGGAATCGAAGTTTAGCTATGTGGCTACTGAATAAAGGTGTCTACAACAGGGTTTTGGGTATTACCTTATCAGAAAGGCATAAAAACGATCGACCAACTATATATGTATAGCTGGTCACTCGTATTCAAGGATACCTATCTATTATGGCACCTAACCAATCTCTATTGCAGATGCTGTTCAGGCAGATTTTTTTTTTTTTTTCAGCACCCACAGTGTCCATCTTCAGTTTATACTGCAACTATGCTGAGCAGACCTTAGTTACAGTTTCTGGGAAAGAGCTTGCTATCTAGCGTGTTTAACACGGCCAGCATGCTCAAGCCCTCAATTACAATGTCTAGTGACTTCATGCTAGCACAGCTATCGATGGTTCCAAAATAGTTAGCAAAGAGGAAAGTTTATCAGAACTTTGAGAATTTTTTTATTTATTTCTAATCATTTCACCCCAAGCAAAGCGATAATGCCACTAAGATGCAAAGGGTTACTGTGAGTAAAAGAGAATGAGAAGAAGGAACTAGAAACTCAGTCCTAAACAGGAAATATACGATAAACTTCTACTCCTGATCAAAAGACCAGGGAGGGGAGGTATAAAGACAGTGCTTTCAAACTGTCAGTTTGAATTTCTTATTTATTTTGATGTTGTCCTTACCATTTCTGTTATCTTAACCTTCACATGATTCTTGATAATTAATCATTCAGAAGATGTTCCAAGTTTGAACAAGTCATGATGTTCAGTGCCAGACAGATGGAACCTTCAATTTCAGAAATGATGTCGAAATTTTATATCCTTCCATCAACGAATGGCTGTTGATTTCATTTTCTTCAGGTTAGAATGAAATATGAAACTGCGTGTAAAGAAAATGCGTTAGTGTTTCTGAGGATAACAAGGCCTATAAATTGTCAGTTCTGATGACAGGAGACCAGAAAGGGTCTGCTTGTTTTAAATTTTCTTATGTTTTTCGATGTTAAATATTCTCAATATTAGACATTCTCTTTTTTGTGTGCTAGTGACCCAGATGTCTTTCTTGAACTGGCAGTGAAAGAATTCTGCATGAAGGGTAATAAAAAAATTAAGATTGGTCCGAGAAAGGGTGATTTCCATTTTTTGTGTTTTTGTCAGCATGTGTGTATATATTATAATAATAATAGACTCTCTCCCATCGGTTTCGACATATGAGGATCTGCCAGCTTATTGATTCAGTTATGAAAGATTATGCAATAATCATTTAAGACCCGATAGTGATTTACAAAGGAGGTCATATATATATATATATATATATATATATCTGTTGGTGTTGGATTTTATATCAGCCCACTGAAACCAGAAAATGTTTTTATGTTTGTTTCATATATGGGGAAGTGATCTATGAGAAAGTGGAAAAAGTTTTTGTGTGAAGCATTTTGTCCTTTTATGACTTCATTGGACTAAACTTGTTATATTGGTGTGTCTACATATGCGTATGAACAAGGGATGCTGGGAATTTTAAATTTAATTCTTCTTATAGAAGGAAGTAAGAGATATGACGAGGGCGACTAGGACAGATATTGGATAACCCTGGAGACTACTGATCAGGGTCTTGTTCAACAAAGTAACAGTTACGGGGAAAAATGCATCAATGGAACTTCTTCCCTACCAGTGGAATTAGAAGTGAATGAGGATGAATCAACCCTGCATATGTATCATGGCTGACTCTAGTCGTGAAATTCTGAACGCGTGGTACTAATTGGAACATTTGCCATAAAAGTAGCGACAGAATAGCAAGAGGCTAGCAATGTTTTGTCTGTGAGGAATGGGTTGCAGGGTGGGAAATAAATCCTCACCCTCAAAGTAGTGTCAATGTTTTTAGTGTTTTGTACAGCAAGACTGACATATTATTTCATGATATCAGACACTAGCCACCATTACTGTATTGCCTTTTGTATGGTAGTACAGGCTGATTATTCTCTGTGAAGTCACACTAGAGAAAGCTGTAACTCTGAGAGAATGCAACCAATTCAGCTGTTGTGTTTATTGACCAAACCATTCAGGTGAAAATAGGCTTCATCACCCATGATTAATTTTGGAAGTAATTCATTATCATTTCAAGTCATCTGTTGAAAAACAAACAACATAATCAAAGTATCACAAGTAATCTATGGGCTTTATCTGTTAGACAAATTGCATTTTTTATACGTGCACATATAGTTTGTTTCTATTTAAATTTGATTGCATATTCGATGTTGTTTACTTTATTTACAAACTGAGGTAATATTTTTTTCAGGGATAGGTTTAAGTTTTTGTTTGTTTTATAAAATTGATATCACCCCATGGAAGGCAATAAAGCCACAAAGGGTTACAGGGTGTGGAAGAATTAAGGACCAGAAATATTAATGAGCAGGAAGAGGAAACAGTAATCAGGACAGTAGATAGCGATTGACATTGCATTTAAATTTTTACAGATTAAAGTTAACTGGAAAGCATGGAGCCAGAAGTCAGGTTTGGAAGAAAAGAAACTGTTAGCATAGAATTTACAGTTACATCTAGCCAGCTCAACTGTAACTTGATGATGCCATTCTAGTACTGTGCTTAAATTAAAAAAAATGTCTAGGTACCATAGTGAAGAGCTCATCCAAACAATTACCATGAAAATATTTATAGAAAAGGCACAGGGAGGCAACTTTACTGTGGTAGGAAAGTGACTGTAGTAAACAAAAAGAAGGAAGTGATGAGAGGGGGGTCAGAAAGTGCAGTGCACCGTTCGCCGGCAGACCAGCTGTCCTTCTTTCGTTGTCAGTCACCTCAAGGAAATGGACTGCAAGACTCCTTTTCTCGGCCGTTGCACCAAGCAGTCGTGAAGCTCAGCCGTGCCTATTTCAACTTCCTCTTTGTCCATCAGTCAATTTGTACATCCAACTCTTTTTGCACAAAGTCCACCGAATGACTCCCAATCTGAGTCGTGCTGCTGGCATCTCACTTTTTATGCCTGTCTGATATGGCAGAAATTTGCATGTGTGTGAATGTCGTCTCGTTTTGGACGAGATCGGTGTGCATAAATTGTGTCTTCGATCACGGCCATATTTCTTTTCCTTGTTAGTTTGCAGGCAAGACATGTTCACACACATTTTGAACTTCGAGGTAAGTCATGTCTTTCGTCACACTGAGCTGCCAGATCAGGACTGTTAATATTGCTGATCCTTCTTTGGATTTTATCAAGGCATTCAAGGTAAATAGCAGAGGCACAGGACCATCTGTAGCAATGATATTCTAAGCATGGATGAATGGTAGATTGGTTTATTTTGTTTTACAGCATATCAACCTCAATAGGTTATTTAATGCTGACAAAATTTTTATTGCTGGTAATACTTTTTTTTTTAATTTATTACTGGTATTAAAATGTATTTTTACACTTTCATAGTGTTTTCACCACAGTTTAGGGTGGGGTAACTATTTGTCCATAGCTGGGACCCTAACAGGTACTACCACCCTGGGTCAGGGAACATCAGCAATTAAAAGATGTTTCTACATGCCTCAAAAACTCCTGATCAGAGGCCTTGCTGTCAGATGTAGTTTATCATCATACCCAGGATGGAGGAATGGTAGACTTATAGATGTGCAAGATAGATTCTGGAGAGAAAAATTGTCTCATATGACATGGTGAACCCACTTTCTTAACAGCTGACCTAGCAATGGATTCAATATAGTCTTTCCACTTCATATCAGCTGAAAACTTTGCCCAAGAAGATGCAATGATTCACTTTCCTGGAGGTTTGCATCAGTAATGCTGACAGAAGGCAGAGAGGGGTCTCTTGGATGATTAATGGAGAGCAGTTTAGTTTTAGAGGTGTTAAAGTTTACAAGCTATCTTGTATCATTAATGTAGAGGTGGAATCGAACCTAAGACGCCCAGTTACAAGACCGGAATGGTCTTGGCGTCACACCCCCATAGAAGTAGACTCGCCCGCTTACATGAGAGGCGAGAGTGGGCTACTTAAACAAGACATTCACGGCAACGAGTATCGAGGCAGATACACGTCGTCTCGCTGCTACCTTACATGGCGTCGCCGATATAGGAAACCTGCTACAAACAACGTTGGAATATGGACGAACAAACACAGCAGACATTACTTCAACAGCTCATCGAGCTACAGCAAGAGATCATCGCCCTGCGAAGAGACGGAGGACAGCCGAGAAAGTCACTTACAAGGAGACCCGACAGACCTAATATAGAACCGGACTCAAGTGATGGTGACTGGGCGATATTCATTGACTCCTGGAATAGATACAAGGAGATGTGTGGGTTGACGGAGCCAACAGCGTTAAGAAACGAGCTGAGAACGGCCTGTGCCCCAGAAGTGAACAGGCTGTTGTTCGATATGGTAGGAGCAGAAGTACTAAACTCCGTCACGGAGGAACAGCTGTTACGGCACATAAAGCTCGTAGCCGTCAGAAGCCTACACAAAGAAGTGTACCGGCAAGAATTCCACTCCGTAAGGCAGAAGGAGGGGGAATCGATTACGGACTTCGTGGCACGACTTCGATCAGTCGCAAAATTCTGCGACTTTTCAGTGACTTGTCCGAACGGGATAGGATGCGGTCGGAAAGTCAGCTACTCCAACGATATGGTAGCAGGACAAATGGTGGCTGGGCTGGCAAGCCTGGAGCATCAAAGCAAGGTGTTGTCTGAGGCTACGACACTGGAAGAAAAATTCAACAGGCTTGTCAGCCTAGAGACCACGGACAAGTCTACCCCCAATCTCCATAGTAACGTATACCCTACTACAACGAGCACACAGAGATCGGGCCGCAGGCAGCGGCCTCGGGAGAACCAGACCGTATCAACCCCGAGAGACACTGAACCCTGTAAATGGTGTGGGAAGAGCTCACACCCTGACGGCTCGAATGAACGAAGGGGTTGCCCAGCAGCAAAGATGACTTGTCACAATTGCGGCTTAACCGGACATTTAAAAGGGGTTTGCAGGAAACCGAAGCAGGGGTCCAGCAACAAATCTACAGCGGGTGTGGTCGGAGCAGAATCCAGAACTCTCACCACCCAAAGACACAAGAAGGGTCGTAACCGGGTGATCGTCCAAGATGGACAAGTGAAAAGGAGAGGTGAAATCAACCTGACAAAACCAAAGGCCGTGCCGCACCTGATTTGGAACAAAAGTAAGTTCCGAAGAGGTACTCCTGATCCAGCACCAACCCTGATGGTAGAGATAACTCTGATTCCAGAGGCCCATGCAGAATTCGGGCACATATCCATAGGACAAGCTGGCCTCCATACTCACCGGATCGAGGCGATCGCAGACACTGGGGCACAGACATGCTCTAGCGGACCAGAAATCCAAAAAATTCTGAAGTGTCCAGACAAATGTCTAGTACCGACTAGTCACCGAATTCGGGGAATCACGGATAACCTACTAAACATAAAAGGCGTGATATTCACTAAAGTCAGAGTAGGATCGCGGGAAACACGTCAGATTATATACGTATCAAAAAATACATCAGATTTCTGCCTGTCCGAGTCGGCCCTAAAAGACCTTGGTCTGGTGCCAGATAACTTTCCAGACCCAACTTCCCAGCAGAACGTGGCAACTAGCGACGGCGGAAAGGCACCATGTGGGTGCCCACAAAGAACTAATGTCCCACCTAAGCCGGACAGTATCCCTTTCGCTCCTATGGAAGAAAACAGACCCCGATTGGAACGATGGATGAAGGAGCATTTTGAGTCCAGTGCATTCAATGTACGCATGGATGGGAGTAACCGGGTAACCCGTCGCAATCGCAGATTCCTCCGAAAAATAAACCCAGTAGTAGATACTCCTTGCCACTCGATACCTGAGGTGCCCCCAGGAATGTTGGATACCATAGACAACCCAACAGGGCCCGAAATACCGGGAGAATGGTCCACCACTGATATGGATCAAAACCAGCCCGAAACATCCGACACTCTACCAGAACCGATGGAGGTAGATGACACAGCATCCCCTGGAATGATGGAGGTTGAGGAAGACCAACCGGGGCGTCGTAGCAGAAGGGTGACGCGACCACCCAGGAACCTATCCCCACAGACGTGGGGCACGTCGCACGACTACTCCAGAGCCTCAAAACATTGGACCACAACGCAAGTATCTTGTGGCCCCGGAAGGGAGGGGGCGTGTAGAGGTGGAATCGAACCTAAGACGCCCAGTTACAAGACCGGAATGGTCTTGGCGTCACACCCCCATAGAAGTAGACTCGCCCGCTTACATGAGAGGCGAGAGTGGGCTACTTAAACAAGACATTCACGGCAACGAGTGGCTTGGCAGATACACGTCGTCTCGCTGCTACCTTACAATTAACACATTGGAAATATGTTGACTGTTAAGGTAAAATATATTGAAAAGGACCAGCTTCTAGAAATTCTAAGAAAAGACATCTTAATTTGCCATTAAAAGGCAATTCCATCAGTAATTTGAATCATTGTCTAAAGTGACATTATGGTAGATTTGTAGAGTTTATCATATGACAACATCTGTTCCCAGCACATATCACTGTTTGGTTATGGCATAAATTATTCTTTGTGTAATGATTAAAAGAATATAAACAGATTTTTGGTAAATACAAAACAAATCTTGATATAACACAATATAACAGAGAAGGAAAATGGGTGGAGTAAGGGATTGAGGGTCAAAATTGGAGAGCCAAGTTCAAATTTCAGTTGAGTTCATTATTCACTTATATGCTATTACCCTTGGGAAAGGGTATGAGTCCAACTCTTTGCTCAGACTAAGTTCTATAGCCTTCTATAACTCATCTAAGAAAAAAACTCTAAATTCGAAAATGTATGGCGCTAAGGAAATGATCCTTCATATTAACTCAATGATCCTGACTATGGTTGACTCCTTTTTGAAGTACACTATTTACATTATTCGGACTATTCTCCTCATCTTTGTCGTCATGTTTATCACGTTTCGGCCATTGTACGCTCTGGCTTTCTTCAGGTGGTTGAAGCCTTTATTTCGTTCGTTGGGGTAGACTGTTCTAGTTCCTAGTCCATGTCTAATGAATGTCAGTTATCTCCTGTTAATTCCCCTCATCAACTTCTCCACTGCCTTAACCAGGTATTGAACTCACACTCTTTGGGTCCTGTTACTGGATCTAACTAACGCCTTTATCCACTGTGCCATGTGTCCTTGAGAGGGGAATTAACAGGAATTAACTGACATCTATTAGACATGGCACGTGGAACTAGAACAGTCTACCCCAGTGAGCGAAATAAAGGGTTCAGTTCGATATTCCAACCACCTGAAGAAGGCCAGAGCATACAATATCCGAAACGTTGTAATAAATATGGCGACAAAGATGAGGACAATAGTCCGAATAATGTAAATAGTGTATCCTTGATGAGCTTGATCAAATGGATGGTAGAACATGGTTTGGGAAAAATAACAAAAAGACAAAAATTTATTAAGAGCTACAAGGGACAGGAAGATGTGGAGGGCCATGGTTGACTACGTCCTGAAGGGACACGGCATATAAAAGATAAAATAAATACCCACCCCACAGTACATTTCTCCCTGTATAGATTTCAAAGATAACTTTTTCTTTCTTTCTTTTTTTTTTTTTTTTTTCCAAAATTTGTTTGTCTGAACTTAAAAGATGCCCATTCTATTCAAAGGAGGAAAGTCATTCTGATACTTTGTTTCAAAGTGTGTCAACTATGCATATTGTAGACAGCCAATGTATTGTGCCGTGTCATTAACACCGGAATGATGTCAGGGAAGGACAGAAAATTATAAAGTGACTAAAAAAAAAAACTGTTGATCTTACATTGCACAACTGTGGAAAGACTCCTGATAAGATACTTACCACAAACACATTCACACACACACACACACACGTGTGTGTGTGTATATATATATATATATATAGATAGATAGATATAATGATTATATTAGTGGACATTATGAATAAATCCAAACATAACACTGAGAAACAACGTACCCAATATAGAACTTTTACTTTTTGTGAATGGGTTTTTTGTTATAAAATAATTAAATTTATGCTTTTGAAAAGATCCGCCATGTTGTGTCAAAAGAGTGGCATATGAGTCTTTGTTGTCTATTTCCTGTGTGGGAATGGACCTGGAGTTCCATATCACCCGCTACAACCTGTTTTGTAATAAAGTCAGCTTATCTACCAGAACAATAGGGCAGATTGATTTTGGAACTGTGCTATTGCACTCAGTTTGAAAATTGGGGTTTGACATAATAAATAACAATGCAAGATATTTTTTCCAAATGAGGAAATGAGATAAAATTTAAGTTTTGGTTCAAAATCATAGTGTAGGAATTTAATTCTGGTGATCCATGAAAGCCTTGATGCACAGCCTTATAAAATTTATGATTTATGGAAGCTTTACAAATTGTATATGGATAAGATGCATAGCACAAGAACATTATTACTAAATCAGTGTGCTATCAAATAAAACCCTCATTTACTTCAAAGAGAAATTATAATGAACAATTTAGCAGTATTATGATGTAATGTTGTACAATTTTAGTGTGATTTTCAATAAACAATGCAAATTTAAAATGTAATATTTTATAATTTGTACCCAGTAGTATTATGGTGTTATATACACTTTTATCTATTGTTTTGTTTTTATCATAATCTAACAAATCTTATTCATTGAGTAGACTCTTTTTAATAATCTTTTTTTACAGTTTTTATTTATCAAATGTAGTATGAAAAAAAAATTTTTGCTTGTGGTGGTTCATAATCAGAATTCTGGCTTTTAATATATTTTCCATTTTAATGTATTCAATACAAAAGATCTTAACTTTATGTGCATATCAAGTCAGTTTGTAAGCAAAAACCTGTAGAAATTAGGTATAGATTTTCAGATGATCTTTAAGACTAAATTCTCAGGAATTGCTAAAACCTACAAATCTAATTTTTGAAGTCAGTACTTATCACATCAAATCAGTTTTCTTTACACTAAGTGCTAATTTTGATTTTTCTAAAAAAAAAAAAAAAAAAAAAAATGGTGGGGGGAATCAACCTTCCCTATCAGAACAATGACACTGTACTGTCAAAAAAACTAATACAGAATTTATCCATTTCAATGTTTCAGTCAGACAAAAGGCATAAGACAGGGGTCAGGGGAGGGTGGAAAGTATTTGTTTTTGGATTTTATTGTTTATTAATTATTTACTTTGTCATAATAAATATGTTGAGCTCTTTCTGTGGCTCAGTTTTAATATTTTATATTACTAGGATTCACTTTGATTATATATCAATGGATTTGTTACCTTTACCTTTATATATATATATATATATATATATATATATATATATATATATATATATATTATAGTTCACCCAATATAAGGCTCAAGGGTCACTCAAAGTAGAGATTTTACTGAGGAGATTGTAAGGAAAGGGTAGTAAGAGTATGATGAGGGCAAGTAGAATAGATATTGGATGACCCTGGATTTAAAGAGACCAAGATTGTAGTTGTCAGGGAAGTATTCTCTTGGGAGTTTGTCTATAATATTATCATTCCTGACAATCATGACAGTTTGGGTTAATTATTATTTGGCTGTAATTCTTTATTTATTTATATGATCAACCATTACTGTTTTTTTTTTTTTTTTTTGTTTTAGAACAATTTTACAGGAGATCGATTTTCTAGGTTCAACTCATGATGGGCTCTCGTCTGTGAAGGCAAGTGAGAAAATCAAATTAATGAGACAAAACAATTCCCAGAACTTGTAATGACTGAGGCATTACTTTTACTTGCCAAATAATTAGGCATCTATTTTCTCAAGTTAATTCTATTATGGCTATGAAAATATAATTTTACTATGAACTGAAGTAAATATGTTTGGAAGAAAAAATCACTACTTTGAGTATATTCTCAAAAATTTCTTCTCATATGTTCATTCTGGCATCAAATATTTTTTAATGCTATGTCCCTTCAGGATGTAGATGGTCATGGCTCTCCACAGTTTCTGCTTTATTACCTGTGAATTTCCATGCATTCTTTGGAAATATAGTTTAGCTTTCCATGTGTTCCTTTTTTTAGACTGGCTACCACCCAAGGCTAGAGGGCCTTGTCTACCCTGCTATTTAATCCACAGCTGAGGGAGTAAAGAAACAGATTCATGCCTTTTACCAAAGGCATTCAAAGACAAACAAAACAGACTAAACCAGAATGTGAACTGATTCCTCAATATCTGTTTTTTAAATTGGCTAATTTTTTTTTTTTGTTGAAGAAGCAAGAGATTTGCAATATTTTCATTAGGCTTTCTTTTGCATTCTAAGAAATATCAAAAGGAGGCTCAGTCACATCTCAAAATATCATTTATGGAGAAGGTACTGTAAATAATTAAACATTGAGTGGTTTGCAAAATGACATCCTAAATATCTATCACTTAACCCTGCTTCACATTGAAGTAAATAAGATTAAGGTGACGGCAATCAAATCCAGATATTTTATGAGAGAATAATAAATATTTGACAACACAGGAGATAGGCAACAGAATCAAAATATCCAAATCCAGGTTTGAAAATCAATGAAGTTTGTTAGTCACTTTGATGTGTAACCTTTGTATAAATTAACTGAAGAATAAAACTTTGTCATTCATACATCATTCAACCATAGTCAGGATCATAAAGCCAATGTGAATGTTCCTTTCTTTAGATACACGGTATGTATTTCACTAGGGCCACATACAATTTTGATCAGGTCTTCAGGGCTTATAGCCGTACTTATCATACTTAGTTAATTGTACATTGGTTAAGGCTATTTAATTTCTAGTTGCAGGTTTTGTCCTTCTCCTAGACCAGTTGACACCCAAGACTATAGGACTCAGTGTGACCTACTATTTACCCATAGCAGGGTGGGGGGAGAAGAGGAGGATTCATATCTTTCCCATGGGTATTAAAAAATAAGTGGATATAATGGATCTGATTGGAATTCAAACTTTGATTTCTCAATCCAAGCCATTATCCATTATTCCAATATGCCATAAAACTACTGGTCTGATTCTGTCTCATCTGTTTAATCTTGAATTTTGATTTCTTTTGTTCCTTTCTCTTTTCAAAGAACCAAAATAATTAGCATAATTTAGTTATGGCTTTTATTTAAAGTATTTACTAAATTTACACTGTAGGCCAAAAGTTTGAGAAACTCTGGACTTAATAATTAGTAAGTTTCATGCCTTCTTTGATTTAATTAACTCAAACTTTTTTTTGGGGGGGCGTTAAGGGGTGTGAGATGGGCATATGGGTTTTTAGTTTTGTTTTTTTTTTTTTTTGGTTTTGTTTTTTGGGTTTTTTTTTGGTTTTGTTTTTTTGTTGTTTTTGTTTTTTGGGTTTTGTTTTTTTTGGTTTTGTTTCTTGGGTTTTGTTTTTTTGTTTCTTGGGTTTTGTTTTTTTGTTTCTTGGGTTTTGTTTTTTTGTTTCTTGGGTTTTGTTTTTTTGTTTCTTGGGTTTTGTTTTTTGTTTTTTTTGTTTTTTTTGGTTTTGTTTTTTGTTTTTTTTGTTGTTTTTTTGTTTTTTTTTTTTTTTTGCTTTTTTTTTTTTTTTTTTTTTTTTTTTTTTTTTTTTTTTTTTTTTTTTTTTTTTTTTTTTTTTTGCTTTTTTTTTTTTTTTTACTTTTTGTTTTTTTTTTGTTTTTTTTTTTTTTTTTTTTTTTTTTTGTTTTTGTTTTTTTTTTTTTTTTTTTTTTGTTTTTTGTTTTTTTTTTTTTTTTGTTTTTTTTTTTTTTTGTTTTTTGTTTTGTTTTGCTTTTTTTTGTTTTTTTTTTTTTTTTTTTTTTTGTTTTTTTTTTTTGTTTTTTGTTTTTTTTTTTTTTTTTTTTTTTGTTTTTTTTTTTTGTTTTGCTTTTTGTTTTTTTGTTTTGTTTTGCTTTTTTGTTTTGTTTTGTTTTTTGCTTTTTTGCTTTTTGTTTTGTTTTTTGCTTTGCTTTTTGTTTTGTTTTGCTTTTTGTTTTGGGGCATTTTTTTGTTTTTTTTGTTCAATTTTGTTTTTTTGTTTTGTTTTTTTGGTTTTGGTTTTGTTTTTTTTTTCTTTTTTTGGTTTTGGGTTTTGGTTTTTTTCTTTTTTTGGTTTTGTATTTTGTTTTGTTTTTTTTTATGGGGGTTGTTTTGTTTTTTTTTTAAATAAAAGTTCACCCCACAAACATGGCTAAACTTTAAAGGTTGTGGTCAATCCAATTTTGGAAAATAAATGGACCTTGAAATAGAGATGACTGAAATGGAAAAGTTGTAAAGTAATATTTATTTTCCAATAAAAGAATGTAGTACAAGGCCAAAAGGTGGGATAGGAAAGGCTGGTCTTCAATCTATCTTAAACTTAGCTAGCCATGATTGTTGACCATTATTACCATAGTCTATGAATATAGAATACAGCGCAATACATAATCTGTTCAATGAAACAACGTTAAAGATTAATACTTTCGAATCAAACACTCTACTGAATCTGTCGCCAATACCACCAGCAGAAGCTGTTCTGTAATTCTTCAGTCTTCGATATCAAAGGCCGGCCGTGAGTATTCAGGGAAAAAACATGGCTGCCTTTATACACGTTGCATTGAATATTTTGAGCCTTCTGATTGGTTAACCCTTCTAGTAGTAAACTATAAAATGAGTCAGCTCATTTTGGCCAGCTCACTAGTACCCCAAAATTCCAAACAACGTTAAAGATTAATGCTTTTGAGTCACACTCTACTTAATCTGACTATGGTGGACATGGTCAACAACGATTACTGACCCAAACATACCACAGTATTCCTTACACCAAAACAACACATTCTTACTTATCATTCATACTACAGCCACCATAATACCTCATTCTCTGAAGTGCTAACTAGTTTCTATATGTACAATGTCGGGGGGTGTGGTTGAATAAAAATACCATTTAAAAATAAAACCCCAAATGAATGTTTACAATGATCACAAATTTATATAAGAAACTAAACAAAATAGTGGAAAAGAGACTGAATGGGGCTCTTTCAACATTTTTATGGGTTCTGGGACTTCCAGTTGATCACTGCTGATTACCATTTCTGCTGATGCTGAAATGAGCAAAGTAAGGAAGCCTCCACATGCCACAATAGCCTACAAGTGAGATAGTTTCTTTAGTTAAGCAATTTTATTGATGGACAAAAACATACATTAGTAAGATATTTCAAAGTAATTTTCCCAGATATTTTTGAGAGTCACCTGTGGCCAATGGCTGAGTTAAGATGGAATGACAATCTACATTATTTCTTATTACTGTAAATGCTATTTTAAAATAATATATAATAGTAATATACTATAAAATAATGTTAACATGGAAATACGTGACATGATGAGATTGTTAATTGGCACTTACAAATTAAGAAAATCTTTTCATTTTTGAATTCTAACAAAATTCATTCAAGAATGGAATTTTGTTGAAAGCAAAGCATTTTTCAATGATTTGGTTATTTTAAAGATCACTAGCTTTAATAAGTTTGAGTCTGCTAAAATTCAAAACATCCA
Organism: Acanthosepion pharaonis; assembly: GCA_903632075.3. Taxonomy (NCBI): domain Eukaryota; kingdom Metazoa; phylum Mollusca; class Cephalopoda; order Sepiida; family Sepiidae; genus Acanthosepion; species Acanthosepion pharaonis. The sequence continues at coordinate 520,303 of CAHIKZ030001529.1, read as the reverse complement.
TTGTTCAATTTTTGTTTACATAATCAGTCTCCATATTGAAAAGTCACTGCAAGTTCAAAGACCATCAAAATTCACAGCACCTGCATAAGTTGTATTTGACTTACTTACAGCATCCTGACTGCCTTCAGACTTAAAGGTCAAATGACAGGTGTAATCAAATAGGGTTTTTTTTTTGTTCATCCCTCTAGGGTCTAAATAAGGATTGGTTGGCTAATCAGAGTGCAATAAATAAAACAGTGCTAAATCAGGGATTTAGAAGGGTTCCTCCCCATGCACTTCCATAAATTATAACCCAAACTATGGTTGACCAATGAAAATATGACATGAAATTGTCAGTAATTGGATCACCAATCAGAAACCTTTTTGGTCTGAAAACTTTGTCCTTAATGGCTGAAGCACTGGGTTCTACAACATGTAGACTAGATATAAAAAGTCAAGATGCATATCTTCCCCTCTGAAACCAGATTCTCTTCGGCTAGTAGAAGACATTGGGAAAACCAAGCTCATTGAAGAAAATCCCAACTACTCAAATTGCTATAATCACAGACTGATTAGCATAAAATCCATTGTGCCAACAAGACTTCTTTTTGTCTCCCCCTTGGCAAACAGCACCTAATGAAACGAACTGTCTTCTTTCAATAACCAATTTGCAGAAATTAATATTTTCTATTTTTTATGTATTGTTTCACAGTCCTGTCAGAATAAATATTTTTGTTATTTTTTTTTATGGGAAGTTGCTTGATTCTTTAAGTTGTGGGCTCTTGGCCTTATTGTGTCATCATCTTTTTGTGGATCTTTCAAAAACAGCATGGAGACAGAAGGAGTTGACTTAAGAACTAGGCAGAAACACATGTGGTGATCACAGAGCTAAGACCATCCTTAGTGCCATAACTAGCACAGGACCATAAATACATTATAATGATTTTGCTATAGAAACAATGAAATGCACTGAACTTCATGACAATAAGGATTGTCAGTGGATAAGAATTAATATAAAAGTAAGTAACAAGGTTATATAATCAATAAATATGTTATAGAGATGTGCTGGGTGGGTGACACTTCAGTGATGTTCTCTGGTTTCATTGAGTTTCAAGTTTTACATATCATACCTACTCACCTGGTAACTTGACCTGCTTCTGAAGATAACAGGCGGTTAACTCAGTTGTGACACTACACACACTATCAAGACATATCCAATGTGACAGTTACTTTTGAACAGTTACTCAGCACTTCACCAGCCAATCAAAACACATCATGCATACTCATCCATTGTTATACTAACAATTGTTGTCATGGTTTTCAAATGTTTGTCTATGTCTCCTCTTGAGGTTTAATGTGTGTGTGGATGTAATATATAAACAGTATAGGAGGGGTTACAAAATTTTATTGATATAAAATGGACATATTAAAATGGTATATAAAAAAAACAAACAGTGGTCGGAGGAAGAGGGTAAGAATAATAAAATAAATCACCATGAAGCATTGAATCAAAACAATAACAACAAGCTAGAGGCTATCCAGGTTTGATCCCTGCTCTTCAGAGCCAATCGAAGACAAAAGTATAAATTATGTGCACAACATTAAAAACAAAACACACTCGGATTACATTAAGACCCAGCAGCCATTCCTTCTGCTTACAGATGAAGGGCTGCCTAAACCTAATATTCTTAATTTATTGTTTTTTAATGTTTTTTTGTATAGCATTAATATATATATATATATATAAATAAATACAATGTAAGCTGTAAAATAATATATTGTAAAAGGAGACTAAAAACAGCCACGCTTAAAAGGTGCAATCACTAAAAAGTGCTCAATACAAAATTCCCAAATTAGAGATGTAGAGCAAAAATATATTCAAAAGCACAAACTACTCCAATACCTAGGTTTCAACCATTAGGTCTCCTACCTGAAGATGCCTAATGGTTGAAACCTAGGTATTGGGGTAGTTTGTGTTTTAGTGCTTTTGAAATATATATATACTCACAAGGCTTGGACCAATCTACAGTATGGTTTTCAGGCACTTTCCAAAGGTGCCACGTGCTCGGATCATCTCCTCCCGACTAATGACATCAAGAAGTCACTTTCCTGACAAATCGACCATGTTGATATTCAAGCCCAGGTCTCATGGTCAGAAAATGAACGTTTTAACTACTTGGCCATGTGCACTATATATATATATATATATATATATATATATATATATGACAAAAAAGGAAAACTGTAATAGTTGCTGATGCGTTTCTTCCAATGTGGACTTTCTCAAGGCAAAAAACAAAATGAATTTATTTAAACAAAATAACTAATAAAAACAAAATGTCCTTAGCAACTGGAAGAATTTAGAGAATGTTATTTTCATACTGTTAACTGAAAATTACGTCAGTTGCTGTCACATGTGGAGATATTGTTTTTATTGCTATGTTGCTGTGATTCCACCATTTTCTTTTGATGATATTGTGGAGGTTGTGTTAATTAAATTATATGAATAAAAATATTGTTGAGTAAATTAGGATGCGTGATGAAATTAACAATTTCCTCTCACATTAAATTTTAGTATTCAACAAACATAGAATAAGGACAACATGAGAAACAACAGTTTTTGCACAACAGTGAATAAAATATTTATATAACAAAGAGGTACAAACAACTGGAGTAAAAAGGTAATTTTAAAAAGTTCAACGTCCTTTTATGTTCAGATAAAAAATTATCAATGTTCTGGTTTGATAGATTATAATTTGTTGAATGGTCTGTACAATAATGAGAAAGTGTGTTTGGGTATTATTGTAATTTAAGAAAAAAATAGACAGTTCAAGTTTGTATTTGAAATATAGAAATATTTTTTACAACTTACTTTAAGGTTTATGGAATTGTCGCTGTTTGATTTGTTTTCACTGAAGAAAATATTCTAGTTGTGGTAAGTGGTTCTTAACAAGCTTTGTTTATGTTAATTGCAATAATTAACATTGAGCTTGAAAGCATATGAAAATGATTTGTGTATCAAGTTGAATGTAGGAAACTTGAGTTGATTGTTCATCATAAAATATTGCTGTGTGAATGTGTGTTCTCTCAGGCTGGAATCATGTTAAGGAACTTTAACGTAATGAAGACGTTTCATATTTTATTGCTAACTTTGGTCACGTGATAGGCTCACAGAAGCTTGATAGATTTTGGCGGAATTATCTTTTTGGTCATGTCAAGAACTAGGTCGATGTTATTAAATATTAAGTGACCAATTAGAAGTTGAGATTTTCTGAAAATATACATTAAGGTGAATAAGCTCCGTGATCAACTTTTTGTGCTAAAATATCGTTGTGTGCGTTTGTTTGGAAGAGTAGTAATTCTGTTAAGAAAGGTGAAATAGGGAAAAGGCCTGGGCATAGATTAATATTTAGGTAATATTACAGTTGCTAAGGGCATTTTGTTTTTTGTTATTATTAGTAAACTTTGTTTAAATAAATTCATCTCGTTTTTTGCCTTGAGAAAGTCCACAGTGGAAAAAACGTGTTGGCAACTATTAGTTTTCTTATTGTCATTTATAAATATTGTCTTTTTTACAGGTTAACTCTGAGAAATTTTCATGTATATATATATATATATATATATATTTATAATCTCAGTGAAGAATAAATATAGCAAAGTTAATGAAACTTTGCAAAGGGAAGTTAATGAAGGATGTAATGTAAATGGAAAAGTAACATACACCTTGTATTATACAACCATTCATTTTTAAGCATGATGAATAGATTGGAAAGTTATACGAAAATGTATTTGAGTTGGAGAAGTCATTTAAAAACTAACCTTGGATAGAAACAGTCATGACTGAATGGAAAGGCTGAAGCTTATTACATATGGTGGATTGCAAATGATTGGTAAAATTCAGACCTTTACAGCCAAGACCTGACTTACTTTATGCACAGTGTTTAATCACCCTCATTTTTTAATCATATCCCCTCATGCAAAGGCACTAAAGCCACTAAGATGTAAGGAAAAAAGAAACATTAGGAAGAGAGAAGAACAGAACAGTAATCAAGACAGAAGATAAGTGATATTGCATTTAAATTTTTGTCTGGAAAGCATCAAGCCAGAAGAGAATTCCAGAAATAAGAAATTGTTAGCATAGAACTTATAGTTCCATCTAGCCAATGCAAATCTAAATTGATGAGACCTTGGCACCAATCTAGTACTTAAATTCATAAAGTCTAGGTTTCCATAGCAAAGAGTTTATCTGAACAATTACAATAAAAGTATTTATAGAAAAGGCAAAGGGAAGTTACATCTTGACAGTTTGAAAGTGACTGAAGCCAAGATGCCAGGTCAGAACCAATAATATTGCTGATTCTTTGGATTTGATCAAGAATCTCTAAATATCCAGCAGGCGTACGAGACCCGATGTGGCAGCAAGAATGGAAGACTTATAAATATGAAGGATAAATGAAGAATAAAAAAAGTAAAACCAAGGAAACTTCATTAACTTCCCTTTTAAAAAGTTTCAACCTCAAAAATATTGTCAGGCCAGATTCAATCTTGTGTTGTTTGTTCATGATTTTGATGTTTCTGAAGTCAGGTTTGCTATTGAATAAGAGTACAAAAATTATGACAGGATGTTTGCATGCAAAAAAAAATAATAGCCAATATAGAACATGGATGACACTCAAAACCTTGTGATCAAAAAAAAAAAAAAATCTTCGAGTTCACCTTATTTAAGGCATAGACTTTGTACACTACACACCAAAAGTTTTTAATCGACCCTCTGGATGAATAAATTTCATGCCTTCTTTAGTTTAACTCCTACTAAGCTAGGATGCTGAAACTAATCCATTAGTGCATGGTATCTAATTTCTAAGAGAGGTGTTTATCTAAAATTCACTAGCCCTACACTTACCATTAGACAACAAGTTAGATTAGGTAAAAAGAGTTAAAATTTTAAGGAAACTTGATGCAGTATGGGTTAATTGCATTATTATTATTATTATTATTGAATATATGATAAAACCCTTCAGGAAGAGAAAGTCCCTCCGGACAGATGTGAGCTAGTTAATTAGTCTTGGAAAAGGCATGAACCTTCAATTTTTTGGCAAATCTTTAAAATCTAGAATGGCTCCAAATGCTTGGTCTATAGTGTATATGTTAAGGCCTCTACCAAATTTACAAAGACTTTTTTTTTCTTCCTGTTGATGTTCCCGTCATTGGTACCTGTTTCCTCAATTTCTTATGTACATTGTATTGTATGACTGGCTTCTGATTCCTATCTATATTTATTGTGAGGGAATCTAGCTAATCCCTGTTGTAGATGCCTACACAGGCACATTTGTGTTTATTTAACACCAACAGAGACAACCTGTTCTTTCTACTCTAAGTTTGTGTATCAGACTATAAAAACATCTTTTTTTTTTTTTTTTTTTTAATTTCAGAATGCTTCACTATAGAGTGAAAGTTATAAAATTATGGGTTTGTGGTCACAGCCAATAATTTCTCCATTGCCTCTCTAGCTTTACTTTCTTTTTTACTAATATTCATCTAATACATGGCCAAAGAGCCACTCAAGGCAGAACATTACTGAATGAGGTGTGTTATATGAACATGAGTATAGGAAGTGAAGATTAGGATACAGAGGATAGCTGACAATTGACTCTTGACTTGAAGACATTTAATTACATCGTAGTGTTCAGAGAAACATACATTATCGGGTCAATTCAATGGAGTAGAACATCTTTCTTATCAATGAAATTTTTATGAATTACCTGAAAGATTCCTTCCTGCCTCCCATCAGCATGGCTAAATCTAACTTCCATGAGAGTAACTTATTGTGGCTTTTCGATCGAACATCCTCGGTTGACATGAAGTGGAAAGACTATATTGAATCCATTGATTGGTCTACTGCTAAGAAAGTTGGTTCATTGTGTTGTTTTTCTCTTTAGAATCTCTTACATATTTATAAGTCTTCCATTCTTGCTGCCACATCGGGTCTCGTACGCCTACTGGATATTTAGAGATTCTTGATCAAATCCAAAGAATCAGCAATATTATTGGTTCTGACCTGGCATCTTGGCTTCAGTCACTTTCAAACTGTCAAGATATAACTTCCCTTTGCCTTTTCTATAAATACTTTTATTGTAATTGTTCAGATAAACTCTTTGCTATGGAAACCTAGACTTTATGAATTTAAGTACTAGATTGGTGCCAAGGTCTCATCAATTTAGATTTGCATTGACTAGATGGAACTATAAGTTCTATGCTAACAATTTCTTATTTCTGGAATTCTCTTCTGGCTTGATGCTTTCCAGACAAAAATTTAAATGCAATATCACTTATCTTCTGTCTTGATTACTGTTCTGTTCTTCTCTCTTCCTAATGTTTCTTTTTTCCTTACATCTTAGTGGCTTTAGTTCCTTTGCATGAGGGGATATGATTAAAAAATGAGGGTGATTAAACACTGTGCATAAAGTAAGTCAGGTCTTGGCTGTAAAGGTCTGAATTTTACCAATCATTTGCAATCCACCATCTGTAATAAGCTTCAGCCTTTCCATTCAGTCATGACTGTTTCTATCCAAGGTTAGTTTTTAAATGACTTCTCCAACTCCTTAAATACATTTTCATGTAACTTTTCAATCTATTCATCATACTTAAAAATGAATGGTTGTATAATACAAGGTGTATGTTACTTTTCCATTCATATTACCACACGACACACTTCATTAACTTACCTTTGAAAATATAAAGAAGAGGTTAAAAATTACCTTGGATATCAAGTAGTCTTGTATTTTTAGAGAAAATGGAAAGAAAAAGGAAACTTGTACTTAACATCAGGTAGAGACAGTTTCTAGAACACGTAATGAGGAAAGGGCTCGGAAAATCTGAAATTCACAGATATTGAAGGCAAGAGGGAGAGGAAATGATGTATAACATACTTAGGGAGCTTGAGTAAATGGATGAAAAAACAATGTTTAGCAGAAATAAGACAAAATTTATTAAGAGCTAGAAAGGACAGGAAATTGTGGAGAGCTATGATCACCTATGTCCTGAGAGGACACGACACATGAAGAAGTCATCTTATATTCCATTTTTTTTCTTTTTACCACATCATATCAGGTAAGGCTCAGGCCTGCTATTGGTAACATGTAACCCAGTACAACTTGGTGTATGTGTGGGTGGTTGGCATCTAAACCAGTTCCCCCATTAGGTTTGTCTGCTGGTGAGAAAAAGGTGGCATACTATCCCACAGGATTAAAAAAACAAAACCTGTCAAAGGGTAGATGTGCTTCTTATAACAGCCAATGGCCAAAAATACATACATGTACACATATATATATATATATATATATATATATATATATATATATATATATATATATATATATATTAATTAAAATTAAATTTGAATTGAGGTGTTTAGTCCCGTTTCATCCTCAAGCGAAAAACGAATAGAAACCTAAATTCCTAAAATTTCGCTTGAGGATGAAATGGGACTAAACACCTCAATTCAACTTAATTTTAATTATTTGGATGGTTTCGGCTCTCGTTTTTGAAACATGAGAACTCTTATGTAGCGAAGGAATCATATTTTTAAACAAAAAAATATCATTATAATAAAGCTCTACTTCTGTATGGAGCACTGTCTTAAAAATAAAAACTAAATACTAAGGAACACCGGATTATGCACCCAATGTGTTCTTTTCTATTTTCTGCATACCTGCGCACTTATATATATTGAAAAGTTCATGAATATTAGTATCTGACAATTGTACACACATGAAACTCTGAATTGTACAACTGACACAGGAAATATATATAGTTATTAATATATACTTTATAGCTCTGTTGCACTATATTGAGCACTGATAACACTAAAGATTAAATATTCATTTTCAAATCTGTATATGAACATAATTGCACGCATGTATGACTGCCTATATCTCTTTATTTAATTCATATATATATATATATATATATATATATATATATATATATATATATATATATGAGATGAGGTATTATGTACATTATTTACAGTATTCAGATTATTGTCCTCATCTTTGTTGCCATATTTATCCCAATGTTTCAGCTGTTGTATGCACAGGCCTTCTTCAGGTGATTGGAATGTCGAACTGAACTCTTTATTTTGCTCACTGGGGTAGACTGTTCTAGTTCCACATGCCATGTTTTTAATGGATGTCAGTTATCAGCAAAATTGCAATATGAGCACTGGTAAAAAACGGTTGCTGAAGAGATTAGGTTTATAATACCCAGAATTTAATACTCAAGGACATGGCACAGTGGATAAAGGCGTTGGTTAGATCCAGTGACAGGACCCAAAAGAGTGTGAGTTCAATACCTGGTTAAGGCAGTGGAGAACTTTCAGAGGGAAATTAGCAGGAGATAACTGATAACTGGCATCCATCAAACATGGCACCCCAGTGAGCAAAATAAAGAGTTCAGTTTGAAATTCCAACCACCTGAAGAAGGCCGGAGCATACAACGGCTGAAACGTTGTGATAAATATGGCAGCAAAGATGAGGACAATAGTCCAAATAATGTAAATAATATACATAACTCATTTCAGAAATATAGACAGACCCAAAAATGTATTGCCGGTAAATTTTCATATAAAAATGTATTTTTATACTTTTCTACTGATTTGAATTTTGTTTGTGGGGGGTTCTATTTGCCCATAGCAGAGACCCTAACAGTTGCTACCACCTCAGGTTAGTGTGGACCTTTGAACAACAGTTTTAAGAGCTGGTTCTCCACCCTTCTCCTGATCAGTATCTTTGCTGCCAGATGTAGTTTATCATCATACCCAGGACTATTAGCCATTGTGTGTGCATGTATATATATATATATATATATATATATATATATATATATAATATATAATGTAAAAGAAGATTTTTGCAATGGGATTTACATTCTTTTCATTTCTTTCTTTTTTCTACAGACCAAAGTTGATTTTGAGCTGACCTACAATGCTCCAGATGGCTCAGTAGGAATATGGCAGAAGGGAGGCTTTGAGGATGTACAGAATGAAGATGAAATCACAGATTTCACTGATGATGACAAAAGCTTGATAGACAAGCGGAAAAGGCATTCGTTACCTTCAAGCCCCCTGAAATCTCGGTTCAGCAGTGTTACAGGCAGGGGCTCATTAGGAGTTTCTCCAACTGGGTAAGCCACAATTACTTGTCATTCATTTTATAAAATATTAAATTTAAAAAAAAAAAAAAAATGCAACTTCAAGCAAGAGAAAAGTAAAATTCATAAAATCTGTATATTTAGATCATATTACTAGAGTTGCTTGGAAAGACAGTACACTTACAGTTTTCACTTTCCCCATTACAGGCATTAATATATCCATGATGTACAATACTCTAATACAACAGATGAAACAAAATAGCTGAAAGAAAGAAATGACAAACATATTTTTATCCAGATGATTTTTTATACCAATTATATGCATACTTGTCACTAATTTGTCTCGTACACAGAAATTCTATCAAACAACAAGCAGTGCGAAAGTGATGAAGAACAATAGGGTCTTACTTGTAATATTTCCCCAAATAAAATACAGGTAGGCCAGTGGTGTCCTTTATGTATCTAGTGAGACCATGTTGTCTCTTAACTGCCATGTCTCACTTCTACAATGTCTACATCACAATTTATGTGGGCAAATACATTGTATGAACTGACATCACTCACCGGCTCTCACGTATCCCTAGAAAATTCAATTTCATATCTGAAATGAAAACGATCAATTGCTAGAGAAATTATTTTTAGTGGATACACATATTTGAACAGACGCACCATTTCTTTTAAGCTGTCTTTTATTTCGTCTACTGACTGAAATATTTGAGAAAACATATTTAAGAAAAATACACCTGCTGGTGTATTTCATAAGATTTCACACTGCTTTTTTTTAAATGCCATTTTCCTTCAGGATGCAAGTGATCATGAGGAAAGATATATATATATATATATAATTTAGTTAGTGCATTTTGTGATATTGTGGTTATGAAGAATGAATTTATACATTGGGTCTACAAAGAATGAATTTAAAGCCAGATGGAGGCAGCATAAGTGCTCTTTCAACAATATAAATAAAAGAAATCAGACTTCTCTATCTAAATATTTTTGGCATTTGAAGGAAATAAATAGGACACCTAAAGTAAAATGGAAAATTATAAACAGGACTAGAACATGTAAAACTTGGGATGACCCATGCCCTTTCTGCCTCCATGAAAAACTGCACATTATTAAGTTTCTAAATAATAAAAATCTATTAAACAATAGACATGAGTTAATTGTTTTT
>CAHIKZ030001529.1:500000-507500 GCA_903632075.3 Acanthosepion pharaonis | reverse complement strand
ATATATATATATATATATATATATATACACATATATTTACACATTAAATTAAAAAATTAATGGTCAATATTTGAATTCAGACCAGAAAAAAAATCTGTAATAAAGTTCTAAATACATGTGTGAAAAATAATGTATAAATAAAAGTAAAAATAACATGTTGACCTTTTTAACTTTTAAAATCAGGAGGTCAATTAAAATACGTGACCTTGGTTTGGATTTGATGGTCTCTTCTGGCGATATTTTTAAAAATGACCACCTTAATGCTTTATTTCAAAAAATCACAAAAAAAGAACTGTTTTAATTTTTTAAAATGAATGTGATGTATATATATATATATATATATATATATATATATATATATATAAAGCAGTTGTCAAAAGTGAAATCATGTATCAGTTTGAAGAGTAATTCAGACAATTAAAGATCAATCCTGACATCATGAATCAATACAGATCAGAAATATTATAGAGATACATATTGAAAGGCAAGGTGAGATTAATGTGCCAATGAAAGTTAAATGAAGAGCCTAACATAAAAATCAATAAATTATATATATATATATATATATCAAGGTAGAAAACAATTGGCAAACATGAAATCATGTATCAAGGAAATGCCAAGAGAAAAAGAATAGGAATCAAAAATTAGAAATAATTGATAAGGTTCCATCTAACAGGAAACTCAGAATTATCTGATTATTAATACCATTTGTACTAATGCCCTTTACAAAGACAAGAATCCATCTCTTCCCTCTCTAAATACAGGGTTAAATTGTCAGGGAATATTTTATTTTTATTATGCTTATGTGACTTTTATTGGAGCTGTCTTTGATGTTTGAATGTAAAAATAGACCAGTATGATTCTGCATCCCAATTCACCCAAGTAAACAAGGATTGACTGCTGCACTGCTAAGGTACTACCACTGATGATATATCCTACATTTCTAATTCTTAATTTTAAATTTAGCTGTGAAATTAAAACTTTATTTGTTACATTGATTTCAAATTTAATCTAAACTTTAATGCACTAATAGAATTTACTTAGATGAGGTATTATGGTGTTTGTAGTTTGAAAGGTACGTATGAATGTGTTGTTTTGGTGTAAAATATTATTCGTAACAATTGGGTCAGTGTTTATAATTTAGCTAAGTTATAATTAAGACAGAAGAAGACCGTCCTCTCCCCATTCCCCTATTTTGGCCTTGTGCCACATTTCTGTTAAATTACAGAATAAATATCATAGAATTTACTTAGAGTATGTTGTCACCTCATTTTAATTACCATCTACTTGTATTCTGATTGGCTATCATAGGTTACATAACAATGTTTACCCTACTGAGGGGGTTGGTTGGTTTTTGAACTCTTAAAACCCTTTATATTGTAATCAACACCATCACTTTCTTTACTTGTTAAAAAAAAAAAAAAAAAAAGGCTAAAAATAATGGAAGCCTTATTAATAAAAACAAAAAAAAAACAACCCTCAATAATATCAGTTATGAACATGGACACAATATCTTGACAGTGTTTTGAAAATGAAAAATTATATAAGTGCATACAACAATCTATTTCTTGTTAACAGTTAATAGATTTCAACCCTGAAAATGGTTAAATGTATAGCCAGAAGTGCTTGGAAAGAAAGAAGCATTAAACAGTTTTTATATAATTTATCCTCCAAAAAGAAGACAAATCATAAGGTCACATGAGAAATTGTATAAAAAACTAAATCAAAGCAAAGGGTTCTGTCATATTCAATGAAAAATGCATGAAAAGATTGCAAAACCTGTAATAAATAAACAAAATGTGTGTGTGTGTGTGTGTATATATATATATATATATATATATATATATATATATATATATATATATATTTAAAAAAAAAAACAGATTTTTAATACCATTAAATAATTTATTTCACCAAAATCCTTTTTGAAGACTCCAGATCATCAGGTAACAGATTTTTTCCTTTCATTTCGTTGTTGGAAATAATACCTGATGATCCGGAGTCCTTCAAAAGGATTTTGGTGAAATAAATTATTGTAATGGTACTTAAAAAGTAATTCGTTTTTCATTAAATATTAGCTCTGGATTCACATTGAGCTCTCAGGATTTCATCCTCCTTGAATTACCCATTCGGTTTACCAAGTTCTTCATAACTTAATATATATATATATATATATATATATATATATTAAAAACGGGCCACTTTAAGGGTTCATGGGCTTATAATTTATTTCCTTAGGACCGGGATTTTGATCCTAATTCATCAGAGCTCCATTTGTCTTATTTCTACATTGAGCTCTCTGGATTATATTCTCCTTGAAATTATCCATACGGATTACCAAATAACTTAATTTTCTAACAAACTAACTAATATATATATATTTACACACACACATACAACACATGTGTCACAAAACTCACCAATTCTCTCTACCTACCCTGATGATGACTTCAGAAAGTTGAAAGCTAGGACCATATTTCTTGAAATCTTATGTTAGTGAGGGTTAAAATTAGCCTATAGGAACCCTTCATGTGATATACAAGTTTGAGGGCACTTTTTAAGAACAGGGTAATTCCTGAGCAAAATGAAGCATTTAATTAATTGGTTCCTTTACTCCTACCTTTCATAGGTTGCAATCGTATTTATTCAAGCCTTTAATGTGATGTACTTAAGAGGTAACTTTGTCAATTAAGTGGTTGTCTTGCTGCAACTTAGTCTTAAAATGGTCTTTGTCATTCTGTTAATAATCTTTATCTTCCAAAAAATATTTCCATTTCACAAATTATATACATAACATTTTTAACATGAAAAGATATTGAGCAAAAAATGATTTATATAATATCAGGCATGAGCAATGAATCGTATATACCACTGAATGTCTAAACAAAAATATATATATATATATATATATATATATGGAATGGATTCATTGGCTTCTATTTTAGTTGTGAATTCTTTATTTCCACTTTATTGAATCTAAATAAATTGTTTCAAGACGTCTGTTTCATTGAATATCATTATTAAAACTTTCTAACAATTGTTATTTTTCACAGCACAGGTACACTATAAAATAATACAATTTAAACACAGATTTTATAATTACAATCAAAGATTACCATATTTAACAGCAAAAATATATATGTATTTTATGTCTTTGATGCTATGAAATATGGTAACCTTTATTTGTCATCTATTTAAAACTATATGGAATGCCACAAGACAGTGCTCGGTTTTTATTGATTTTAATATAAATCCTATTTCAATGCCTTTTTGAAATGGTCTTGATGACTTCTAAAAGAAAATCAGCTGGTCTTTTATATGTTCAGATTGATTGAGTGTTGCCATCAATAGCTTACCTTTTGAATAATATTTTGTACAATGATGGACATTGCAATAGCTTATTTTTATTATCATATTTGTTATTCTTTCTGCATTACATTGAGATAAACCACACCTAGTCCTTCACCCTTGGCCTCGTGATGGCTTTTCTTAAGCTTTATTTATTGTTCTTTGTTTGACAAGTTAGTTATTGACAATTTACTAAAGGCTTAGGAGTTACAATGCTTCCAACATTTCTGGGTGGGCTTGTTCATCTTTGAATATTCAATGCACTTTGATAGAAATACTCGAATGATCACAGCTAGAAGCTAATTTCCCTCCCCTATATATACAACTGAGTTACTTCCCTTGTCTGAAGATGAGCAAGCTATTTCTGAATTGAACATGGCAACAAGCTGACATGTATATTTCATTCTTTCAACCTATGCAATACTTGCTGTTCTCAGACAGTGAATGAATAAAAGTTTGTTTTATATATATATATATATATATATATATATATATATATATATATCCTGAAAAAATTAATTTCAGTTGAGCTCTCTGGGGAAGAGGTGTGAGTTTGTAAACAGTGACTATTATGGTTAATATAGCGAGACTCTTCGGCGAAAGCGAATTGAGTCACTGTCGGTCACTGTGTGTGTTTATCTAAAAAATAAATACACTAAAATTCACCTTCATCCCTGCTGTGCGCTGACGGCTTAGTGGTAGAATCTCCGACTGACGCCAATTCAGCCTGATTTCGATCCTAGCTAGAGGCAACCGGATGTCTAGCCATACTGAAGAGCTGCGAAACAGTCTGTCTGTGGATGACTTTATATATATAATCTTAAGGTGTGCTATATGTATGGGATAAAGTGCTCGATATCAAAGTCTGTTTCATGCTAGATGCAATCGTCAGGCCACTCAGGTGGCCTGACGATTGCATATAGCATGAAACCTCTGTCACCTCTAAGTGTTGACTTCTGTAACATCACTTTATATATATATATATATATATATATATTTGTGTTAAAATACATTTGTCTTTTATTTATTTTCATTCGTTTTTGTTCATCCCCACCCCCACAGCCTGGGAACAAACATGATCATGAATCTCTTAAACCACTATAGTCATAGATCCACTGCATATACTGCAGCTGGAGCACCCATTGTGTCTTGGGCAAGATAGCCTGACAGAGCTCAACTCTCTCCTGGCTGGTTTGAATTCAGTTTTCCTTCTTCTAGACTGGTTGTTACTCAAAGCTAGTCTACTGTATTTAACGAGGCAGTCAGACATTTCCTCACAGATGGTAGCACCTGTTATGGTCCCAGCTATGGGCAAATAGTTAACCCCAACCAATCTAGGGTAAAAACATTATGAAAGTGTAGAAATAGGTTTTAATACCAGAAAAAAACTTTATTAAAAAAAAAAAAAAAAAAAGGTTATTACCAGCAATAAATTTTTTGAAAATATATTATTACCAGCCATATATTTTAATCAAAAAAATATACCCAGATATAGATTTTTGGAAGAAAAAATATTACTAGCTATACATTTTTGGGAAAAAAATATTACCAACAATAAAATCTTTTTGGCATTAAATAACCCATTGAGGTTGATATGCCGTAAATCAAACTAAACCATTTCTTCACAGGACTGTTTTTTTGTAAAGGGTGTAAAGGTTTTTCTCTTTTTTTTCATTTTTATTTATTTATTTATTTTCTAAAGCCTGATGGAAGGCAACTTGAAATTCAAAACTATGAGACTCGGTCTGTCCTGTATTTATCCATAACTGGGGGTCAGGGGAAAAGAGATGGATTCACGTGTTTTCCAAGAATATTTGCACATCAGTAATACTGTTGCCATATATGGTCTGGTACCGTGCTGTTCATCTCAAGGTTCTTGACAAAATACAAAGACGGATATGCAATGTGATAGGTCCTGACCTGGCATCTCGACTCCAGTAATTGTCTCACAGATGTGATGTGGCTTCCATCTGTATTTTCTACAAATATATTCATGGCAACTTTTCCGACGAGCTATTTTCACTGGTGCCCCAACTGCATGAATTTAAGTGTGCTACTAGGGTAGCGTCTTGGTCACACCCATTCACTGTCAAAACAGTTAAATGTAACTGTCTCTTCTACTCCAACAGCTTCTTCTCTTGCACTTCCCAGCAGTGGAACTCTCTTCCTCTTGCTTCACTCATAACTATAATCTTTAAATATTCAAATGTAATGTCAATCATCTTTTGATGCCTTGATCCTAATCCCCCATCCTTTATCCTTTCCTCAAACACCCCTTTTTATTCTTACTTTCACTCTTTCTAACCTCTTGTACGCTAGTGGCATGCCTGCCTTGCTTAGGGTGAAAGGCTAAAAAAAAAAAAAAAAAAAAGTGATGTGATTAGAATTTGAATTCAGCTCTCTGATTTCATTTTCCAAGTTGTTTTTCATTATGCAACCGTGCATGAATGATAATACTGATAAAAAACGCAAACTAAATATCATTGTCATAAGATCAAGTACATGACAAAAATAAATGTAATTTTCACAAAAAGAGTATAGATTGAAGCTAATTTTCCCCACCAAATCATCGAACCGTACAAAAATTATTAATGTGTATTTTTTTATATATTTCCTGTCCTATATGTAGTGAGAAGGGGAGGTAAATCAACTTTGCTTGGTCATTTTAATAATTTATACAAATATTTAGCTTAGACAAAATTAGTTCACAAGCAAAATAAATCTTTTCTTTGAAACTAAATTACGTAAACTGTTTTCAATGATACAGATTTTCCATTTGACATATTCTTCAAACTTTGTCTGGATTTTGCATCCTATTTTACACACACACACACACACATATATATATATATAATATATAAATAAATAAATAAAAGAACAGGTGGAGTAAAAATCCACCGTTCGTAGCATTTACATGAAAAAGTAACTCGCCCACCTCCACCTTCTGACCA
Organism: Acanthosepion pharaonis; assembly: GCA_903632075.3. Taxonomy (NCBI): domain Eukaryota; kingdom Metazoa; phylum Mollusca; class Cephalopoda; order Sepiida; family Sepiidae; genus Acanthosepion; species Acanthosepion pharaonis. The sequence continues at coordinate 501,201 of CAHIKZ030001529.1, read as the reverse complement.
TACTCTTCTATTTAGCATAGATCTGACATTTAATTGGTTAATCAAGACATACCCACACATCTTATATCCCCCACCACTTTAACTTTCAGAAAAGAGGTAACATTTTGTTTTTAAATTTGCTTAAAAATCATTTAATCACCAGTTACTCACCATTGCCCAAAGAAATACAATCATAGCACTGAAGCTTATAATAAAAAATATATATATAATTTGTTATATTTATTATGCAAGAGTTCGCTATATCATGATCCCAATAATCAGGAGCCTTTTAACCCATTAGTGTCCTAGGAGATTCATATGTGCAGTTGTATATATTTTGAGCATGATAACCTGACAAAAGCCAACCTCCTCCAGGCTGGTTTGTATTCAGTGGTTTACTTCTCCTCAACTGATTGCCAGCCAAAGATATAGATCCTAGTCAATCTTGCTATTTACTCATAGCAGGAGAGGGAAGAGATGGATTCACCCTCTTTGCCAAAAGCATTTGTGTGAAAGTGAATATAATGAACTCAGCTGGAATTTGAACTCACCTCTCCAATTTCTCATTCCAAACGGCTATTCATTACACCACCTGTGCATTCACAATGATTATGATATTTACTAGTTAAGAGTGCTCAGTATAGAAGATAAAAATTGACACTGCAAATTCTATGACAAACACACACTCTCTTGTATATATATATATATATATATATATATATATATATATATATTCACAATACAAAAACATACCCTCCATCTATAATTAAGCATATACCCACATCAATAGAGAAAAGAATCAAATGATAGGCTAATATTAAACAAAAATGCTAACAAATAAATTATAAATAGCGGATACAAAACGTTGACAAAAGTAGTAACCAGAAGAAAAAAACAGGAAAAAAAAATCATTTGGTATACCCCTCCGTTCAACCAAATGGTTAGTATTAAGGTAGGACATAAGTTCCTAGCTTTAATTGAAAAACACTTTCCTACTCATAGCAGACTTAGCAAGATCTTTAATAAAAAATTAAAATTAAGTTACAGTTGCACTGACAATCTAGAAAGAATCATAAAGAAACATAATAATAAAAATCCTGGAAAAACATGCATGCCAAAACAGTATTAATAAAAATCCTAAACTAAAATTAGACAAAAAAAAAATGAAAAATTATGTGATTGTAGAAATCCTGAAGACTCCTCGTTGGAAAATAAATGCCAC
>CAHIKZ030001529.1:405000-495000 GCA_903632075.3 Acanthosepion pharaonis | reverse complement strand
ATTAAAAAACATTTAAAAATAAACATTTTTTTTTTTAAAAATTTTATAAAAATTTTTCTTTTATTAATTATATATTTTTTATATTTGTATTGTTTTTTATAATTTTTTCTCAATAAATTTAATTTATATAAAAATATATTTTTATTTTATATATTTTGTATCTTATATATATAGAATTAAAATTTTTAATCATGTGAAAAATCTAATATTTAAATAAAATTTATAATATATATATATATGTGTATATATATATTTTTAAATTCTTTTTATTATATTTTTTTATATATTTTAACAATTTTTTTTTTTTTTATAATATATAAAAATTTCTAAACAAAAAAAAATATGATATTAGAATACTATTGAATAAAATGAAAAAATAAAAGCAAATTTTAAAATATTTTAAAATTAGATTAAAATAGATTGTTTTAAATTTATATTAGGAAATATGTTTAATCATCAATAAATATATTATAATTTTATTTGTTTAAAGGAAAGATTTAAATAATTCCGTATATATAAATTATTTATATTTTTTTTTCTATAAAAAATAAATATTTTTAAAATTATTTTTTATATTTTATATTGATTTTTAAAATTTATAAATAATGATTTATAATTTTTTTTATATTTTTTATAAATAAAGTATTTGATGTTAAAAATTGATTTTATATTTTATTATTGCCAACAATATTAAATTTTTTTTGATTTTAATGTTGAAAAAAAATTGGAAAAAAAATTTAAAGTTTTAATATTTTTCTTTAATATTTTTTTTGAAAATTTATTTTTATTAATTTTTTTTTAAAATTTTTTAATGTAATATAGAAAAAACCAAAAAAAAATTTTTTATTTTATTAATAAAAGACAAAAAAAATTTTTGATTTATGTATTCAGATTTGATTATAAAATGTTTTTTTATTAATCAGAAAAATTTTTTATTTGTTGATTAAATTTCAAAATTTTTTTTAAAAATGCAATTAATTTTTTTATGTTTTTTTTATTTTAACAATTTTTAATTATCTTTAATTTTTTTTTTTTTTTTCAGATGTAAAAATTATAAATATTTTTATTTTTTTATAAAAATTGTTCTTTGATCTTTTATAAATTAAATTTTAAATATAAATAATAAATTTGTGTTTTCAAAATTTTTATTTTTTTATAACATTTATTTAATGATTTTTTTAAAAATTTTTTCAAATAAATAAAAAAAAAAAAAAAATTACTTTATATGAATTTTAAAAATTTAAATTTCCATTATAAAAAAATTAATATATAACATTCATTTAAAATTTAAATGAATCTGTTTTGAAAAAATCTAAATAAAAAAAAAACCTTTTTTCAAATTTAAATTCCAATTTCATTGCATTTAAAATTTATAATTCCTTGATTATCTGGACAAATTTAAAATAGAAAATAAGAAAAAAAATTATCAAAGTAAAATAAAATCAAAAATAAAATATTATTTATTTAATTTAATTTTAAATTTATTTTTTTTCAAAATAAATGAATTTCTTAAAAATTTTTCATTAAGGTTTTTTTCAGTTTATTTTTTGATGAAAACATGCATTTTTATATAATATTATATACATATAAGAAATCCTGAATAATAATTTACATTAATGAAAAATTGAAAATTGTAACATTCAAAAAGTAATTTTTTTTCATTTAGGAATTATTTTAAAATAATTTTTTTAAAATTATATCAAAAAAAAAAAGTTTTTATTTGAATATAATATATAAATTTTCTTTTTAACATTTTTTTTTTTTTATCTTTATAGAAAAAATAAAAAATAATAGAAATCCAATTTTTTTTCAATCTATTTTTTAAATTTTTTTTATGTAAATATTATGAAATAATTTTTTTTAAATATTAAGATTATTTTTTTTAGATAAAAGTATCAAAATTGGAATTCATTTATAAAATTTTTTATATATTTTGTATCATTCAATTGAAATTCTTCTTGGAATGAAATATTTTAAAAGGCTCTTTTTGATTTTCTTGATGTTTTGTTGTTTTTTTTAATCATTTAAAAATTTTCCAATATTTTATTATATAACTATATCTTGTAAATTCAAATTATTTGCTAAAATATATATATTTTTTATGGTCTGTTTTGTTTTTAACTCTTTTTTTTATAATACTTCAAAAATATTACAATAAGTTCAATATTATATATATTCATTTATTGATTTGTTATTTGTTTTTCCTTATTTAAATATTGAAAAAAAAGCCTTTTTTTATTATTTTTAAAAATGATGGTAACTATTTGGATAACTTTTTTTTAAATATTTTAAATATTTTATTTTTAAAATCACTTGGTGAATAAAATTTTTGAATGGGTTTTAAATTTTTTTATTTGGTATTTCTGTATTGACTGTTTTGTAATTTTTCTTTAAAATTTTTCTTGTGAATAAAAGATACTCATTTAATTATTATAAAATTCAACTTAAAATTCAAAAAAAAAAATATTTTCTATAAATTTAATTTATCTTTAAAATAAAATGATTTTTATTTTTATATTGTTTTATAAAATAAAAAAATTTTTTAATTTTTAAATCATACAGTTTAAAAATTATGTAAAATTAAATGATTATGTTTATTAATTTTTATATAATTAATTGATAGATAAATTAAAATTTAAATCTGAATATAATTGTTAATAAATCTATATTTTTTAAAAAAAAAGATTAATTGAAATTATTTTTTTATTTATTTATATTTAAATATTATAAATATTTATTAAACTTGAAAAACAAATGATAAACTTTATTTTTTTTTTATTCTTAAAAGATTTTTTTTCATATTTATTTTTTATATAATTGTATTGATATATATAATCAATATTTAAATCTATAAGGCATTTAATTTTAAATTGGTTTTGAAACAAAAAAATCATTTAAAATTCAAATCTTATTTTTTTAAAGGACTAAAATTAAATTTTAAAGAAAAATTTAACATTTCTTTTTTTCTGTATATCTATAAAATTTTATGAAAAAATATTTAAAATTTAATTCAATATTAAATATTTGTTTTTAAAATGTTTGATCTTAATAAATTTAAATTTATTTTAAATAAAATGTTTGTGTAAAATCTATTTTTTATTTTCTAACTTTATAAATATTATCTTGATGACATCTATTTTTTGTATAAAAATTATATTGAATTCTAATGATAAATATTTATATATAAATATATATATTCATATATATAATATATATATATATATACATATACAGGGTGCGATGGGTAAATTGTCACCATTTTATATTTTTTTAATTTTGTGCATGCATGTTTGTTTTTTTTTTTTTGTCAACTGCACAGTATAGTAGGGTCAGTTGGGCACCATCTGTGAGAAAAAAAAAAGCACCATGATGCAATTCACTCTGCCAGAAATTTGAAATGGCATGCTGTACTGTTTGGCATTTGTGCCAGAAACTCCAATACAAACATTTCAGAGTGTTTGGGTGTCAATCTGAGGACAGTGCAGAGGATTTGGAAAGAGTTGGATGAGTCTAATGGTGATTAAGAAGGTGTTTGGAGTGATCACTAGTGATGGATTCTGATAAGAAAAGCCTCCCATTCATCATCTTCCCACAGGGCCTCAGACTCAACACAGAGGCCTACATCAAGTGCCTTGAGGAGGTAGTGCTGCCCTGGGTCAAGAGGGTGACTGCTGGAAGACCCTATGTCTGGCAACAGGACTCTGCACCATGCCACACAAGCAGGAGAACCCAGTCATGGCTGTCAGACAATTTCTGCAACCACATCACCCCTTACATCTGGCCACCTAACTCCCCAGACTGCAACCCCCTTGATTATTATGTGTGGGGTGCAGTTGAGTGAGAGACCAACAAAACTCCTTGTAACACCAAAAATGAACTAAAGGCAAGGATTATGGCAGCATTCACCAACTTAAACAAGGAGACTCTCCAGAAGAGTTGCAGGAGATTAAAGTCATCTGGAGGCCATGGTTGAAGCCAATGGCAATTTTATTGAATAAATTTACTCTTTAGTATTTCAAGATATTTTTGTGTAATTTTGGTAAATATATCTGTTAAAATGAGGTATCAGTGTTATTTTTATTTTTTATTTTTTTTTAGACGATTTAGACGACAATTTATCCATCGCACCCTGTATTATCATATATATATCATATATTATATATATATATAAACTGAACATCTATATATAATTGAATAAAATAAAAAAATATGAAATACATATAAATATAAAAAAATATTTTATTAATGAAATCAATAAAATGATGAATTATTTATTTCACATAAAATGAGTATAATATAAATAAACAATTTAATGTTTATTGAAAATTAAATTGATAAGGGAAAATTAATGTCATGAAATTAATAAACAAAATTTCAAAAAACTCAGCAAAAAGATGGATATTGTTTGATATATTCCTAATCTGATTTTCATGGGAAAAAATTATTTTTCAAAGAATATTCATAGTCGCAATATACATAGCCAAATATTAAAAAATATGTTTTAATTTAAAAATTAATCAGAGACATTTCTTTCTTTTTCTTTTTTTTTTGAATAAACATTTTAAAAGATTTGTTTTAATAATCATTTTTTGGAATTTAAAATGGAAATATTTAAATTTATAAAAATGGTTGAGATTTTGGGTTAATGTGATGCTGAGATTTTGGAATATTTTGGTTTTTTTAAAAATTCTTTTAAATTTTTTTAATTTTGCAAATGTTTTTTCATCATTTGCTGAAAACTCCATTTCTTTCATCCTATATGGTAGTAAATATTTTTCTTTTTGGATATTTTCACACAAACAAGGCAAAATGCCATTTACAAACATTGTTTCTTACTGGTTTGGTTTGTTTTTTTATATGGGACTAAATTAAATTTTATAATTAATTATTTAAATGCCAACAAAATTTTTCATTGTTGGTAATATTTTTATTAAAATCTATTTTGGTAGGATTTTTTTCCTTCAAAATCTCTAAAAGATTTTTTGTTTTTTTGCAAGTTTATATTTTTTTTAAAAAATGTTTGCTGGTAATATTTTTTTTTTTTTTTTTTTTTTAAAACTATACTTATATAAATTTTTTTTTTTTTTTTTTTTTTTTTTATGAATTTTTTTTCAACATTTTTAACTGATATAATTTTTTTTCATATTTTTTAACCCTTTTTATTGAAGGGACTATTTATTTATAATGATAAAATAACCTAGATTGATATAGAATACTATAAATTATTTTTGGATAAAACTGGGAAAATTGTTTGTGTAATAATTTTTTTAATTTGGAACATAAAAAACCTTCATCAAATCAGATTTAATAATTTTGGTTGAACATAATTTTATTTTAATTAAAAAGGATGTGTGCATTGTTTATCATCTTTATTGAACAGAAAATAGAAAAAAGAAAAGTAAAAAAAGAATATAGAAAATTAGTGATTTCGATTGCTTAAATGTTTTGAAAAACAGAAAATTCAGGAAAAACAGAAATTGGTGATTTAATTTATGAAAAAATAATAGAATTCCTATTTGCAAAAGTGTCATTTTAGAGACTATTTTGATATTTAAGGATCTATTCCAACAATGAGATATATTGTAATTTTTTTTATCTATAGTTTTTATTTTGATTCTTGCAGTCAAGTTACCAAGAATTTGAAATATTTAAAAACTGACATAATGAAAAAAAATATTGCTAAATAAAAAAAAAATTATACACACAGTTTTTTAATTTCTTGAACAGTATAAATGCAAATTATATTTTTATTTAAAAATTTATATTTATTTAAATAGTTTATGTATATTGCATATATACATTCAGTCCCATATTTCTTTTCCATAAATAAAGAATAATTTATTATAAAAAGTAAATTTGATTCTAAAAAGAATTTGATTTGAGAAGTATTATAGATTGTGCATAAAAAATCCCCAGTTTTGTTATAGGGACTAATTTTTTTATTTTTTTTATCAGAACTGTTGAAATTTTATATTTCATATTTATGTATTTTTATTTCATGGAAAATTTAAAATTCAAATTTTATTTTGGTACAAGAAAACAATTTTTGTGAAAAAATAAATTCATTTGAGTAAAATAAATTTGTATAGCATAAAAATTCAAATGAAAAAAATTTAATTGCTTTGAAAAACAAAAAAATTAAAAAATTTTAAAATAAAATAATAAAGAAAATGGAAAAAAATATTGAATATTAAAAGAATTAATTTTTAAAATTTAACTGTTTTTATATAACAATAATGGTATATAATATATTTGATTTGGGTTTAATTTTGAATATGATTTTATTTTTTTTAACTAAGATAATAATTTTAATCAGGCTGCTGGTAATAGAAATTTTTTTAAATTTTTTATTTTTTTTACTATCTTTTATCCTCAAGAAATTGGAAAAAAATGTATATAATTACTGAATGAAATTGCTGTAAAGAAACATTTAAGGAATAATTATAAAGCATGCATTTTATACAGGAAATAAAATAGATAACTTTGAAAAGAAAGACCTTGAAGTTTTAAAATTGTTAATGAAAAAATTTTCATTTAAAGCTTGTTCAAAAAAATGTCAAAAATTATTAAATTTCTGATTTGAACTAAAAATTCATTAATTTTAAAAATGGAACTCATATTATCATCTTTCTTTGTTATCACAAAATCTGTTTATATTTGTTTATTCAATGGATTCACATTGTTGAAATGTTGGGATGATAAACAATAATCCACATTTATTAAAATAGTCTTTTTTTTTTATATTTTTGTGATACCTGCTTATTTAACATTTTGATAAGTTTTTACAATGGAATGGGATTTTTGTCATCTTATAATATATATATGTATAAATGTTTTGTTTGTAGTGGAATTCAATTGAATTTGAACCCTTCACCGAATTTAATTTTGAAAATCATTTTATTTATATTTTTTCCATATCAAATTTATTTTTTTTATTTTAAATAATTATAAAAATCCTCATCCAAGAAATTCCTCCTTACTAATGATAGAAGGAAAGAGAATGAAAAGTTCTTCTCATTTTTAATGGTTTGTCTGGTTTATAAATTTAAAGGTCTGAATTGATTTCAAAAAATATGAATAACATTTTAAATAAAATTTTTTTTCATGGAAATAAAAATTAGGATAGCAAGAAGCTTTAGCAATTTTCAGATTATGGAAAAAATGGAAATGAATTCATTTATAACAAATGAAAACAAAAAAACTTTTTCAAAAAGGCAATTTCCTCAGATGCAAATATACTCCAAACAGGACAGATCAAATAGATATAGCAGTTGTTTCCCCTTTTTCTTAGTTGATTTTTTTTGTTTATTTATTTCTTTTCAATTCTTTCTTTCTTTTTCTTTTTATTTTATTTATTTTTCTTTCTTTTTATCAATCTTCTTTTATTTTTTCGATATTTTTTTCTTTCTTCTTATTTTTTTTTTTTTTTTCTTTTTCTTTTCTTTTTTATTTTTTTTCTTTCTTCTTTTTTTTCTTTTTCTTTTTTTTTCTTCTTTTTCTTCTTTTCTTCTTTTTTCTTCTTTCTTCTTTTTCTTTTTTTTTTCTTTTTTTCTTCTTCTGGAACTTTTTTTTTTTCTTCTTTTTTTTTTCTTTTTTTTTTTTTTCTTTTTTTTTTTCTTTTTTTTTTCCTTTTTTTTTTTTTTTTTTTTTTTGTTTTTTTTTTTTCTTTTTTTTCTTCTTTTTCTTTTTTTTTTTTTTTTTTTCAATTCTTTTCAAAATAATTTCTTTTCTTTCTTTTTTTTTTTTTTTCTTTTTTCTTTTTTTTCTTTTGAAATTTTTTTTTTTTTTCAAATCTTCTTCTTTTTTCTTTCTTTTTTTTTTTCTTTAAAAGGAATTTTTTTATTCTTTTCGTTTTTTTTATTTTTTTCTTCTTCTTTTCTTTCTTCTTCTTTTTTTTTTCTTCTTCTTTTTCTTTCTTCTTCTTTTCTTTTTTCTTTTTTCAAATCTTCTTTTTTTTCTATCTTTTCTTTTTTTTTTATTTTTTTTCTTTCTTCTTCTTTTTTCTTTTCATTTTTTTTCTTTTCTTTCTTTATTTTCTTTCTTTCTTCTTTCAGAAAAAAGAAAAATTGCAAATTTTTTCTTTGGAATTTTTTTTTTCTTTTTTCTTTCTTTCTTTTTTTCTTCTTCTTTCTTTATTTCTTTTTTTTCTTTCTTTTTTCTTTCTTTCTTTTTTCTTTTTTTCTTTTTTTTTTTATTTTTTTTCTTTTTTTTCTTTTTTCTTCTTTTTTCTTTCTTTTTTCTTTTTTTCTTTTCTTTTCGTCTTCTTTCTTCTTCTTTTTTTTTCTTTCTTTTTCTTCTTTCTTTCTTCTTCTTTCAATCTTTCTTCTTTTTTTCTTTCTTCTTTCTTTCTTTCTTTCTTCTTCTTTCTTTCTTTCTTCTTCTTTTAATCTTTCTTCTTCTTCTTTCTTTCTTCTTCTTCTTTCTTCTTTTTCTTTCTTTTAAGTGTTTCACCCCAAGTAAAGCGAGAAGCCACTAGGATGCAAGGGGTTACAGAAAATTTGGAGCAAGATCAGATAGGAGTGATAGAAGAAAGGATGAGGAGAAGGGTAGTGGATAGATCAAGGCAACTGGAGAGGTCGATTGACTTTACACCTGAATAGCTGGAGATTATAGCTCACAGGGAAACAGGAATAGGGAAGGGAGTTCCACAGGTGAGATGTGCGAGACATGAAGCTATTGGAGTAGAAGAGACGGCTACATTTAGTAGTTTCGACAGTGAAAGGGCGAGAGAGGGATGCCAGCCTCGTAGGGCACTTGAACTCATGAAGTCTGGGAACCAGCGAATGCAGCTCCTCGGAGCAATTGTCATGAAAGTAGAACAGAGAGAGGCAACAGCGCATCTGTGAGAAAGTGATTGTAGACGAGATCTTGTAAAGATAAGGCATGGAATCAGGTTCTGGAGTAGTTCAAGGAACTGACCATCAGAAGATCAAGTTCAATAGTGGTGATCAAATTTAGCAGTGAGATACCGCTGGGTAAACTGATATACCATGTAATCCACTCAGTCACAATGACTGAACGAGTTGTTCTTCTGAATCTTATGAGGTGTTTTAGCAAAGCATTACACCACATAGATCTATCATTCACATACAACATATTTTTTTTTTACCTCTTGTTCTGGGTATGACAATAAACTGACAACAAGATGTCTGATTGGGAGGTTTTGAGGAGCATGGAACCCCCTCTTAATTGCTGTTGTTCCCAGGTCCACCCTTACCCAGGACAGTAGTGCTTGTTAGGATCCCAGCTATGGGCAAATAGTGACACCCCACCAACAAACAGAAACCAACAGTACATTTTATTTATATAATAAAATGAGCAACAAAATGACAATGCAAATAACATATAAAATATGTATATTTCGGCTGTAAATAACCCATAGAGGTTGATATGCCACTAAACAAAATCAACCAAACCAAGAACCTTTTAACTCCTTGGAGAGTAACCTCTCCCTCATTGACCATGTCTTCAGGGGGTGTAGCCATACACATCATGCTTAGCCAATTGTGCATTGGTAAGGCTATCTAACTTCTAGTTGGAGGTTTTTTTTATTCAGAGATCCTTCTCCTAGACTAGTTGCCACCTAAGGCTACAGGACCCAGTCTGACATACTATTTACCCATAGCTGGTGGGAGAAGAGGAGGATTCATTTCACAAGGATATTTGCATATAAGTGAATGTAACAAACTCAATTTGGTACTCTGACTTGGTTTTATGATTTCTCAATCTGAGCCAATATCCATTACTCCACTGCGCCTACATAGATATCTTAAAAAATGGTAGGTGGTATTGTTTTATGCATTTGATTCTAAAGTGAATTCTTTACAAGGAACTAAAACAGTAGGGTTTCTTTTTGTTTTTGTGTTTTTATTTGTTTTTTGTCTTTTGATTTTTTGTTTGTTGTTGTTGTTTTGTGTTGTTGTTTGTTTGTTTTGTTGTCATTTTTTGCGGCTTTTATTTTTTGCTCATATTGTATGACTGGATACTTTTGGACCAAGTCTCATTCAAGGAATCAAAAGAAAGGGTTTTCAAAGGAATAATAACGTCATTCATCCACAATGAAATGCTGGTTATAAATCTCAATCTAAGATAAAATCCTACAGAAGACATTCAGGAATTTGCATTGTGAAAACTAAATACACATGAGAAAAAGAATATAAATTCATCAAAAATACAAATCAAATGATACACTTGGATTAATAGACACAAAAATGCAAAAAGAAAATGTGCAGATGGTTTTTTTCCCATGATTTATTATTAAGACATACTTTCTTTTTTTTTTTTTTTAATTCCATTGTTTTTCACTGATTTCCACTATGAAAGGCAAAGCTTTCTCAATAATTTCTATCATGGTATTTATTTTGATTACCAAGACTTTAAATACAGGATATGGCAAAAATACCTCCCACATAATGGTAAGACATTAGCTAGATGAAGACATCACTACCACTAACATCTTACCATTATGTGAGAAGTATTTCTAAGATATATGTGGGTGGTATTTCTGCTATACCCTGTATAATATTTATCATGTCATAAGTCCTGTAACCCATCTGTATAATTGGGTTGGGCTAACACATGAAGCCATAAGAGTAGTGGGTGTGGCTAATTTAGCCTGACAATCTTCAAGCTGATTTTGAATTCAGTTTTTCTTTTCATAGACTGATTGGCCTACTAAGGCAAAATAACTTGGTCTACACTGCTATTTAACTCATTTGTACTGTTAGGACACAACATGCAGTCACAGCAAGTTAGATTGACAGAGCCCATTCTCTTCAGGCTGGTTTTGAATTTAGTTTTTCTTCACTTAGGCTTGTTGCCATCCACAGCTAAAGAGTTCAGTCTGTCCTGCTATTGACCCCCTAGCTGTGGGGAGAGATGGTTACTTTTCCCAAAGTATATGTGTGAAAGTGACTGCAACGGCCTTTAATGAAATTTGAACTTTGGATGACAATCCCACTTTTTGTGCCAATAACCATTAAACACCAAAGTCCAAGAGCCACTCAAAGTTGGTTGCTTGGTTGATTTTGTTTAGCGGCATATCAACACATCTATGGGTTACTTAATGCCAAAATCTAAATATTTTGAACACAGTTTTATGGCTTCAACTACAGATTGAAATGTACTGCTGGTCATTTTGCTACAAAAAATCTATTGTTGGTAAATCTGCTTTAGAAACGTAATGTTGGTGATTTTACTATAAATATGTATCGTTGATAATTTTTTAATATAAAAATGTATTGCTTGTATTTTTAGTATAAAAAAAATATTTTTATACTTTCATAGTGTTTTGTTTTTGTTTTGGAGTTCACTATTTGGCCATAGATCGGACCCTAACAGGTGCTACCACTCCAGGTCAACTGGGAACAACAGCAGATGTTCCTAGCTCCACAAAACTGTCGATCTCCCAATCAAAAGCCTTGCTGCTGGATGTAGTTTATTGTCATACTCAGGACTGCCACTCAAGGTAGAGGGTTGTTGAATGACATCGTAAGGGCATACATGGAGGGATTAAGATATGTGTATTATGGGGATATGTAGGATAGATAAAAGGTGGCACTGAATATGTTAAGATTGTTGTGAACAGGGAAGCATACAATTAGAAGTTCCACTATAATTGTTCTTGGAAAGAAGCTGTCTGAATATAACTTCTTCCTTATCAATGAAATATAAACGGAAAGAAAATAAGTTGATACTGTGTATGTGACATGGCAGGCCCTAGTTGTAAAGGTCTGAAATATTGAAACTAAGGAATGTAACACACGTCTGTACATCAGTCATGAAAGCAGCGATAAAGTAGGGAGAGGCTAGCAAAGATTTCATCCGTTGGAAAGGAGATGTAGTTTGGGAAATAATTTATCATAAACAAGGCTGTATAAATGTTTTTAAAATCTGTCAAACTGAAAAAAAAATGGGATTGTTTCATGAGTAGAGGTGTGTAGCCCAGGATTCTAGCTGAAAGAATATGTGCAAGGTTGCCAAATGGCCGCCAACACACCAACAGTTGCCAAGTTCATTCGGTGGTTTTCTAGGCACCGTGATACCCAGCATTGGACAGATGACAAATTTGCATACCCTGCAGATTTCTAAATCAACAAGCTTGAGTTAGAGCTCAATTTTGCTTTCAGCAAAGAATTACGCTCAACATGTGGACATTTTTTCTGAAGAGACAAAAATTTTCTATTTCTACCATTGTTTAATAAATTCATTGTCAAAATATTGACTTTTATAATAAAATTTGACAGTGTGTGTGTATATATATATATATATATATATATATATATATATATATATATATATATATATATAAGAGATAGATCAAGTATCGACCATCATAAAGACTAAAAACTAAAATTGACAAAGATTGCCTGTTTATATAACAAGGATCCACCATCATGTCTTAATTATTTTTTTTTTTTATGAATTGGTCAAACCCAACTCAAAAAAAACATTGTTTTCAATCGTTATGGGTCTCTACCGATTGAATAGAATCTTATTATAAACAATTGTCTTGTAAATGGAATTTTTTAAGCATTCTGAATATTAAAAATAAAGAAAAAGTGTGCAAGAGAATAAGAAACACTACCTGCCAAAAAAAAAAAAGAAGTTTTGTTTTAAATCGGTTGAAAAATGTAGGAAATCCGATCCCATATTTAAACACAACCCCCACACAAAAACAACCTGAACTGATATGAGTTGTCCCCTTTCATTCTCACGATGTCTCTTAATCATGTTTTCAAATTGATTTTGTGCAAAAACAATTGTATTTTTCCCATTTTTGTTGCTGTCAGAACCACTGCAAAGTAATTTTACGTAGTCCTGTGAAGTTTTGTTGAAATCGGTTGAAAAATGTAGGAAATCCTATCCAATATATAAACGTTACAGACACACACACACACAATCTGCGTTTTATAATAAGTAAGATTATACTGTCCATTCAGATAAAAACAGTGTCTTGATTTATATATAATCAAACCAATACCAAAAACTCAAAAAAAATGCAAAAAAAAAAAAGAACAATGAACATGTACATCAGCCGAAAATAATCGTCTAGCATTCAAGTCCAAGTCCAAAAAAGAAACCCCTTATATGGAGTTAATGATACAAAATAACTAAATAAAATAAAGAAACCTAATTAAACCTAAAGGAGAGCCAGAAATCTTACCAAGGTTTCAAATAAATATTGTCATCAGATATTGCAGCACTCCCTGGCGTAAACCGAAACCTTGGTAGGTTTGTCTGGCTCTTAATTTAATTTAAATATATATATATATTGTATATATATATATATATATATATATATATATATTTCATGTATATTTAATCAATAAAAATGCCCTGGGTCAAGAGGGTGACTGCTGGAAGATATCTGCCAAAATACTCTGCCCCATGCCACATATAAATATAGAACCCTAAAATGGCTGTAGACAATTTCTGCAACCATTTCAATCTAAAATTTACATCTGGTCAGTTCTATCCCAGATAGCAATCCCCTTGATTATTGTGTATGGGACATGGTTAAGCAAGAGACCAACATAGCTCCTAACACCAAAAATTAACTGAAGGCAAGGATTATGGCAGCATTCACTAACTCCAGAAGAAATGTAGGAGATTCCAAAGTTGTTTGGAGGGTGTGGTTGAAGCCAGTGGCAATTTTACTGAATAAATTTATTTTATAGTATTTCTTGAGTAATTTTGGTAAATATATCTGCTAAAATGAGATGTCAGTGTTACTTACATTATTTATATTGTTTGGACTGTTGTCCTTCAGGGTCTGTCTATATTTCTGAGATGAGGTATTGTAACTATTTACAGAATTTATATTATTTGAAGTGTTGTCCTCATCTTTATTCCCATATTCATGAGGTTTGGGCCACTGTATGCTTTGACCTTCTTCAGGCGATATTTCTTTTTAGTCCACTGGGTGGGGGGTAAATTGTTCTAAGTTTACATGCCATGCATTTTTTTGAGGATATGTTTCAGTTAACTCTCTTTAGTAACTCAACTCCCCAAGTTTCTCTTCTCTCTGCTATAACCAGGTATTGAACTCACAACTCTTTTGATTAAAGTCACTCAAGAGTTCATTTGAGAAATTCATCAAAGATTACATCTGCACATAAACTACACATTTTCCTCCAACCGCATCATTATCAGCTATTTCATTTCTTCTAATTTATGTTCATGCCTCCCAGGAGTAATAATAGATAAAGAATGTTTACAAGGCTGCTAAAACAGGATATGTAAATGGATCAGCTTTGTTGACAGCTGTTTTGTTTACATGGTCAGTGGGACCAACTGAGTTGGAGAATCAGTCAATGTTTGTTTGAATAAAGTGTTTATGTAAAAGAGTTCTCTTATATTTTCCACCCAGACGGGGAGAAATGAGGAACAAAAACAAAGAATAATATTGGTTTTGAAATAAGAACAGCCGATATGGGGAATGAAATGTTATCTTGATAACTGAAATATTGATCATTCTCGGATGTTAAAGGGTTATTATACTCAAATTGATGTTCCTCTACTATTACTACAAGTACATATGTTGCAGGCAGTATATTAGCCTGCAAACAGATATTGAATGATGGAAGACAAAACAAAGACTTGAGTAAAAAATATATTGCCAAGTTTATTTTCATTAAAGAAAATACATTAACAAAAATAAGGTTACAATGCACAAGGCAGAAATTATCTTTACATGTTCATATAGAGGATGAGCTGAGCGTCGTCCCGGACAGGGCCGTTTTGCTAGGCGCCGGAGAGCGTCGTCCCGGACAGGGCCGTTTTGCTAGCCACCGGAGAGCGTCGTCCCGGACAGGGCCGTTTTGCCAGCCGCCGGAGAGCGTCGTCCCGGACAGGGCCGTTTTGCCAGCCGCCGGAGAGCGTCGTCCCGGACAGGGCCGTTTTGCCAGCCGCCGGAGAGCGTCGTCCCGGACAGGGCCGTTTTGCCAGCCGCCGGAGAGCGTCGTCCCGGACAGGGCCGTTTTGCTAGCCGCCGGAGAGCGTCGTCCCGGACAGGGCCGTTTTGCTAGCCACCGGAGAGTGTCGTCCTCGACAGGGCCGTTTTGCTAGCCGCCGGAGAGCATCGTCCCGGACAGGGGCCGTTTTGCCAAGCCGCCGGAGAGTGTCGTCCCGGACAGGGCCGTTTTTTTAGCCGCCGGAGAGCGTCGTCCCGGACAGGGCCGTTTTGCTAGCCACCGGAGAGCGTCGTCCCGACAGGGCCGTTTGCCAGCCGCCGGAGAGCGTCGTCCCGGACAGGGCCGTTTTGCTAGCCACCGGAGAGCGTCGTCCCGGACAGGGCCGTTTTGCCAGCCGCCGGAGAGCGTCGTCCCGGACAGGGCCGTTTTGCCAGCCGCCGGAGAGTGTCGTCCCGGACAGGGCCGTTTTGCTAGCTGCCGGAGAGCATTATACTGAAAAAGACAGTTTGTTGCATAACATTGCAACTGAGACGCAAATGAGAGATGATAATCCTCTTCAGGCATATCTTACAGAAGATGGCTTTTTTGTTGCTTTGAAGCCTTTTTATATCCTGAATCAGTGTTACAACAGTATTAGTTAAGCTTTATCTTCTTTAAAAGATGTGGGAGTGTCAATAGAATACAACACATGTCTCTCTGTTTCTCCACGTACATATATACATATGCACATATAGATGAACATATGACAAACAAATAAAATAATATTCACATAATACAAATTTTAGTAGGTAACCCCAACATTTTCTGTAGGACTAGGTGCCAAGACGACTCCAAATTCTGGAGCCTGTTGTAATAAAAGAGAAGCAGCCAACATCGCTAAAGGATTAGCCAAAAGCACTTGGATAGACAGGACATTTGGACAATTTTTACACACTTTGTCTAGAAAAGAAATCACATATACAAACCCAAGAAAAATAAAAAAAACTTAATCATAGTACCTTGTCAGTGGTCTTTAAATGAAACTTGTATAAAAGAGGGATTGCCGCCCAAATACACAATAAATATATATAATTCATAATTTTCTGTGGGGTACAGAATTTTATTATAGCAATAAAAAACAATTATTTTACTTTTTCATGATTAAAAAGAAAAACAACAAATAAAACACAGCCGACTGGTTTTGCTCTTACACAACAAAGTGAGGGATTATATATTGCAAGAAAATAAAACAAAAAATGATGTGTAATATTAATGAAGGCAGAATACAATTTAAATTGAGATCACGTTTAGTCCTAAACTGTAAACAGATGGACTGTCTGTTAGAACTAAACATGATTTCAATTTAAATTGTATTCTGCCTTCATTAATATTACACATTCTTTTGTTTTATTTTCCTCAATCCAGCTCTGTTGAGTGAGGGCAAAACCCATCAGCTGTGTGTGTTTTATTTTTCAGTTTTCTTTTTTTAATCATGAAAAGCAAAATTAGTCTGTTTTTATTTATGCGTATATATATATATATATATATATATATATATATATATATGCGCATGTTTCATTAAATAATATAGACAAGTTTTGTCTATTTATTTTAAGTACCCTAACCTAAACAAAATAAACTATGAAATCTCCACAAATATTCTTAAATGCCTATAATTGATAACAGAAGCCATTGGTTTATACCAACAGCTTCCCATACTTAATACTTCTCGTTTTCACTCTCATGTGGTCATGTGTGACATCACGAGCTGCGATGCAATTTTCACTTTCGCGTCTCGTATACATGAGTTAGTCATTGCTTTGAAATTTTTCATGCAACAAAAACAGACTATCATTATTGTTTCGTCCATGTATTGTTTGATATATTGAAATGTAATTGTCATCTTTGATAATGGCCTATGTAAGCCGAAAGCTTAGATAGGATTTAAACATGTATCAATATGGCGATTTCCTTTCGTCTTTCAATGATAATGTTATTAAGCTTATCAGACAATATGAAAGGAACTTACTTAAAATAGATAGACAAAACTTGTCTATATTATTTAATGAAACATGCATCAAAGAAAAATTGCTGCCTAAATATACACAATATATATATATATATATATATATATATATATATATATATATATATAATGTTTCATTGATAACATCAGTATGCTACAGCACAAAAATAAATGAAAACTTCAAATTCTCAAGGCCCTCTATATTAAAATCAACAAACCAACACTCAACAAAATTTATTATGAGTGCAGCAGCAACATAGTGAAATGCATATAACAAGCATTTAATGCCATTTTGCATTTCTACCAATTTTCTGGTCAGCTCCCTTATATTGGGACGCTTGTTTTACAAAAAATTCCATAGCTACAATGGATAAAATTAAAATTTTAAAATAATTATAACACAGCACGTTCACATGCGTTTTTTTAAATACCAACATCACAGCAGAATGCAGGTTTTATTGTAGTTACAATAAGTTTGTAATTTACCCCTGGAAAAGATCGAAAGTACTTGGGTAGAAAATAACTATGCTGCCTTCCCTGATGAATTTCCTCTTAACATCAACAAACTGATTAGAGAACTGCAAAGGATCAGTATAAAAATAAGAAGACACAATATGTCTATATTATTCAATGAAACCTGTTTGAATGAAGATAGGCTGCCTTAACATACACACATACATACATATATTTATTTTATACATATATTTAAATATATATTTCTCTTTCTCATTTTCAGTGCTGCCAAATTCAGTTCCTTGGTAAAGAATGTTATGAAGCAACGGCCTGATGATGATAACAGGAATGCAGGGGATGAGATTGACACAGGTGAGAAAAAGACTTTTAGCACCTGACCTCTGATTACATTTTTCTTTTTCTTTTTTTTCTTTTTTTTTTCTTTTTTTTTTTTTTTTTTTTTCTTTTTTTTTTTTTTTTTTTTTCTTTTTTTTTTTCTTTTTTTTTTTTTTTTTTTTTCTTTTTTTTTTTTTTTTTTTCTTTTTTTTTTTTTTTTTTTTTTTTTTTTTTTTTTTTTTTTTTTTTTTTTCTTTTTTTTTTTTTTTTTTTTTTTTTCTTTTTTTTTTTTTTTTTTTTTTTTTTTTTTTTTTTTTTTTTCTTTTTCTTTTTTTTCTTTTTTTTCTTTTTCTTTTTTTTTCTTTTTTTTTCTTTTTTTTTTGTTCACTAATAATTACAATTTAATGTTTCATTCAACTGTGTTATTTTGAGCTTGTCTAGGTCACCCACATTTAGCCAGGAGAAATAATCAGTCTGGTGTAGATATGATTCAAAGATATGACTCCAATTAAGCATACATTATTTTAGATATATGTAAATGGATTTTAGAATAATGGAAACATTCCTGGACCCACAGAAACACATCAGAGATTCAAGCTCCCACTCCAAATAAGCATACATTATATTGGACTTTAAAACAACAGACACACAATGTCTATAAAGTGAACTGGACGTTGTTGGTGAACAGGAAGTTGAATGGAATAAATGATGAAAGAGCTAAAGTTTTGGGTTATACTATTTGACATTCCTAAAAGAATGTTGCTAAGGGATGCTCCTTAAACCTATAAGTAGGAATTTATATACTCACTCATTCGCTTTCCTCTTTTACAATTCTATAAGACGTAGTTGCATGTGGTATAAAAGTGTCCCCCCACTGGGGAATGTTCATTGTCAATGTTTTACTTTTTTTCTCTTGTCACTTTTTGTACACTTTCACACACAGGTCTATCATGTAGGCCTTAACACGTTCTCTAATTTAAGCACGTTATATATTTTGTGTTCATTTATTACTCTGACTCACATTCGAATCTGCAATAATTGTTACAGAAAAAATATACCAGGAGACATGTTTTCTACATAAACACTATAAACATTTTTGCAACAAGGCTGAAGAATACAAGCATGCATTCAGTATATTCAAAACAGATGAGGAGAATCATTTATTGGTTCTGATAGAAGTAATGGCATTCATGTTGCTTCCTGAACAATAACACTGAAAATCCTTTGAATATCAACCCTACTGAAAACAAAAGGTATTAATTTGTGGTGGCTATACCTGTTAATTACAGAAGTCCTAAAAAAAAAAAGTCTATTGCAAGAACAAGTGTTAAAAAAAATATCAGTTTTTTGACTAATATCAGTACACAGAGAAAAAAATTGAAATAAAAATGTTTTTAATTTGTTTTGTAGCATTTAGCAATAAAAAATTTTAAAAATCCAGAGACGGACATGCAATGTGATTGGCCTTGATCTGGCATACTCATCTACAGTTGCTCTCTCACAGACGTGCCATCATCTCCCTTTTTCTTTTCTACAAATACTTTCATGGTAACTGCTCTGACGAGCTACTTTCATTAGTTCCCAGACTGAATGAATTTAAACATGCCACTAGGCTGGCATCTCAGTCCCACCCTTTCACTGTCGAAACAGTTAAATGTGGCCGACTCTTCTACTCCAATAGTTTCATGTCTCACACCTCTCGCCTGTGGAATTCCCCTCCTATTACTTTTTCCCTGATAGCTATAATCCCCAACTATTCGAATGTAATGTCAATTGACATCTCCAGATGCCTTGATCTATTCCCTGTTCTTCTCTTCATCCTTTCCTCTATAATACCTCTTTACTCTTACTCCCATTCTCTGTAACCTCTTGCGTGCTAGTGGCATCCCACCTTGCTTGAGGTGAAATGCTTAAAAAAAAAAAAAAAAAAAAAATATTCACGAGAGCTAAAAACAAACAGTCTCTTTTAGCTCCAGGAAGTCAAAATAAGTGAATGTATACATTTCAGGCTCATGACAAAGCAAACAGATAAGTACAAAAAATTCATATTGTTTTTGGATACATAGTCTTTTGAAAGTAGATTCTTGCTGACTTTGTATTAAGAATTTTAGATATAAATATATATATATATATATATATGTGGAAGTGTTTTTATACAAAGACTTTTAAGCTTTATTTGAACATTTTCATGTTTATGTTGTCATATGTTCATTTACTTTGTAAATGAAAATGTTTCATATCCCCGCACAACAGATTTTCCCTGTAATAATAATATTAGCCATTTACCTACAAGGAAACATTTGGCATTCATTGACACCAATTGGTCAGTACTACTTTTAGTTAAAATTTCAGTTAGTCTTTTTCTTAGAACAATTTTTCAGGAAAATAGTTTTCTCAAGTCCAGTCACTGTTTCCACTACTTAAGGGGGTTTCCTTCCTAACCTTTTATTTGAAGTAGTGTGGAATGTCAACATCTTGATTATACAATTATTTTTTTATTTTTTATTTTTTTTATTTACATGTGCTATCCATTTTAACTGTTGCTGCTTTTGGTAGTCATCAAGTGATGTGGTTTCTGTTATTTGGTGCAGCTCATAATTTGCAATTCTGTAACACCAATCCACAGTACTCAAAGAAGGATAATCTTTACTAAGACCCCCAGACTTCATTATGTGAGGTGCTAAATCTTGGTGGGTGGGGGTATGCTTATTTAAAATTCCCTTCTTGATGGCGGCTATCTATTCACAGAAAGTAATTATTTGAGAAAATATACTTGGTGAGTCTTCTATCATTCTGGACTTTTTGAGAAAATAGCATTCATTAATTTTTTTTCATACTAGAATTTTAAGATTACAATTTATTTTTATAAATACTAGTATTAACAGAATAAAATTGATTTTAAAAGTATCAACTGTAGAATAACAATAGAATAAACAGCCCTTACCGGTGTAAGGGTCCCAGCTAGTGTCCAGCTGGCAGACAAAAATAAAGCAGGTTGTAACTCAATACAAACCCTGCAAACTGACTGGAATCAAGCTGGTATTTATACAGAAATACCTCCACTCATGTACCAGCAGCCAATCACAGCCCAAGCAATGGACTATCCCACTTTAGCACAATGAGATGCTCCATGCACCATAAATAGCTCTCTTTCTCAAGGTGGAGTTATTATTCACTCAGCTTGCTCCACAACTGAGTGTTTATCTTGACAACGTGATTGTTCTACATCAACTTTTAATTCTAGAAATGCATTACATTGTTTTACTCATTGAAACGTGCTGTTGTGTAAGGATATCAATGCAGAAAATGAGATTGGCAATCAGTGTTCAAATTCAAGTAAAAAATCTGTTGTGCCCACTTTCAAATAAATGCCCATCTCTTTTCCTGCCATTACAAGTTAGAATTATGGCCATATCTCGTTGAAACAATGCTTGACCAACAAGAACCAATGTCGAACTTGGTCAGTACCCAGACAGGCAATTGTTTGGGAATACCGGGTTCTGTAAGCTAGGTTGTGCAATGGTTAAGGGCTTGGAATTGTTAATCGGAGAGTTGAGTTCCAATTCCAGTTGGTTTTGTTATATTCACTTATGCACATATACCCTTAGGAAAGGTATGAATCCACATCTTCTCCCCCCAGATATGGGTTAATTAGTAGGACTTATATCAGTAAATCATTCTCTTAAAAGTTCTTACAATATAGAAATATTTTCTCGCTTTCAATAACATGCAAAAGTTTGCTAAATAGCAGGGTAGATAGGGGGCTCTCTAACCTTGGATGGCAGCCAGTCTGAGAAGGAGAACTCTGAAGAAGTCAACAGGAAATCCCTACATCTTTCCCAAGATGTCATAGCAATTTACAGATAATAAAGGAAACCAGTCTGTGGGGTGCCATGACCACCTACATCCTGAAGGATCATAAGAATAAAAAAAAAACAATGCCGTCATGAATGACATCATTTTAAATATACCACATATACTCATGTAATGCACAGTTTTGTGTAATGTGCGACCCCCCCAAAAAAAAAACCTCACTTATAAAAAAAATGATTTTATTATGTATCTCATGTATCATGCAAGTTCCTTTTTGGTGAAACCAAATTCCAATAGACTTTTCCTTTATCCCTTTATCCCTTCTTCTAGTTAAAAAAAAAGGTAAAAGAGAATTATGAAAGTATTGTTAGTAACGCTATACTCATTGACTAAATTCATATAGCCATAAACAACCGAAGGAGAAATAGCTAAACTTATAAATGTAAACAATGGAAAAGATGCATATTCGCTGTTTGTATTTTATGATACGATACTATGTGAATATTACATGCATTATTACTGGATACAGTTAAGTAAAACATCAGTTTTATCAAAATCATGTTTAATTTTAAATACATCTGTACTATTTGACTACAATAAATGGGTATATAGTTTGGTCAATGGCATATCCAGGACCAGCAGTATAGACATTTATTTTATATCTTGTGTATAATGCAAACCCCTTAAAATTAGCTTCAAAAGTCACATGACATGCCTGTATATACAGTATGTATTTTTTTAATTATTATTATCAGACAAACTCCTCGTGGATAAAGAGACTTGAAGAAACAGTGTTATATAGGAATAAATTGTTACTGCCAACATAGATCACCATTGAGCAAACACAGGCGATCCCATTATTGAATTAAGTAGACCATGTGACCAAAGAGAAAACACATAAGTAGGAATTAGCTTGGCATCTAATGATCGCCATTGTAGTCTAACATCTGTTACTAACAGATCACTATTTCTATTCTATCCTTGATTACTATTCAGACTACTATTCTCTACTCTATTCACTACACTATTTCTCAATTTGGATCACTATACGGATTTTCTGAGTGAGTATTATTGAGCAAGTGCTATTACTGTGAGTGATATTTGAAGTCATCTGACACAAGTATTGTTCGATGACATTACTGTAGTTGTAGCTGTGATTACAAAGTCTCTACTATAATGAGCATTACAAAAGTGACAACAAGTATTCGTTGACATTAAAAAAGTGGCAATGAGTGTTCATTGACATCACAAAAAACAGAAATGTAGTTTTACAGAAGGATGATGAAAATACAATGGACTGAACATGTGAGTGAGCGATGACAGTTTCAGAGAAAATGGAACCAAAAAAGAACACTTATACTAACATCAGAAAGAGACTGTTGAAATTTCTGGGGTACGTTTTGAGAAAAGACAGTCTAGAAAATCTCTAAGGCTCTTTCATGGTGCTGTCTTTTCAAGCTGTATACGAAGCTGGGAAGTGAAATGGTCAGCTATTTTAATAACATGTACCATTTCCCCTGAAAATATGATCATTTATCAGGTGTTGATTTCAGGGGAGATAACTTTTATACAGCAAAAAGTTACAAGCATTATTTGGGCAAAAATTACTTTACATATTAAGATTAATTAAGTCAGGTTTGTGTTTCATGAATTCTGTTATCTTATGGTCTAGTAAGGATATGTTGAGAGGTGTAATGAATAAAGGCTTGGTATGAGAAATAGGAGAATAGTCTAAATTCCAGTCGAGTTCATTACATTCACTCATAAAGATACCTTTGTGAAAGGTGTGAAAAAATATGGCTGAGTAGTCCATTATACACTGATAATCTTCTTGAAGATGTTTATTTGTGAAGTCGGTTTATGTATAAGTATGTACAGTATGGCAAGGAGAAGCAATTTCTAAATAAAAGATAATTATATAAATATAGGCATAAAAACAAGACAAACTAGAATCAGGGTTTCCTTTTGTCATTGTTATACCAGAACATACCTATTCTGTTGTTAATAGACTCTCCCACAGATAAGTAGTAGTAGCAGTCTCCAGGGAGCTGAGTGAGTTGAGTGAGTCAGTCAAGGTTGGAAGTATCAATCACCACAACTAGATTGCTGCGTCATTAACTATTATTTTCAAGTTCCTAACGTTTTGTACGTCGAACCTTTTTAGGACCGACTCGGTGAAATACAAGCCTCCACTGTGAAAACTACTCTACAACACATTGGCGACAAGGGATTCGTTTCTCATATGGAGGAAGAAAATTTTTTCGTTCACTCTATAACAACTTTGGCGACCAGGATTTGAAACTCATATGGAGGAAACAAAACAAAAAAGAAAAAAAATTTGTTTCGCCATATACAACACTCATATAGGAAGAAAATGAGTAACTAGCTGAAGTTGGAGTGTGGAACTCTGGACTTATGAATATGTTTTCTGCCAAGTGTATAAATAGCAGTGTCAGGCTACTGACTGTAGTGATTATTGACTGACTACTAAGTGAAACTGTAGTGAACGAGATAATCATGTACCCCAGAAAAAAGTTCGTGTTTTGTGTGCGATCTGCCAGGGAGGGATTGCCAAAAAGTAGTCAGCAAAACTCTTATAGCAACTTTTCCTTGTCAACCCAAACAAGCGCATCGCGTGTATTCTGGGACGAAAAAGAAACAAGTCTGTCGCAGGAGTCGCTATAAGAGGATATTAATATGCAAATTACGGAGCATCCTATCCTGGCTGTCGACGAATGGAAAAAATAGGTTCTGCCGATAAAAGCAGTTGGTGTTGTCGACTCAAAAATTAAAAAATTGGGCAGTTTTGGCTACGGCGTTCGTGAGTTATTTTCCTGACGTGTTACAAGTGATTTTCTTTTAGTGTGTTGTGAAAGCCACAAATTTGCTTTGAGAACGCTTACACTTCATAAACTATCCAGTGGAATTAGTGTGAAATATTGTGCACCAATAATTTAGGTTTTGATTTAAGATTTACCAGGCGTTAAGCCAAGCTGCACTACTAACAAGTTATTCACTGAAATGGTTAATTATTTTTCGTTGACTTTTACTTCTTTGTTCTTAAGTATTTATTTGTGGTTGTAATTAAAATGCTGTTTTATCTAAACACTGAAATCTTGAGTTATACTTAATCATTAATGTTATGATCCGATTCCTTGTACCACGGTGATAGTCCAAGGTAGAACCAATAAAGAACTCGAATACGGATATGGAATAACAGAGATATATTACAAACAGGAATATATACAGAGAGGTAGAAAAATGTTAATATGAACAATCAAGTTTAGTAGTAATTGTCTGAATGTGACTCTGTTTCGGACTGCCTCTGACTCGACTGACTGACTAGCTCGCTCTGATTGACTGACAGACTCCTGACGGACTTGACTTCAGACTGAACACTAGACTTCAGACAGAACTCTCAGCTTCCTCTTGAGGTGCAGTATTTATTACGTATGGAATAGTCCATTATATTATTATGGGTAAGGTCCCATAACAATTAACGACCAATGTATGTCACAAAATCTTTCTTCCTCTTAAGACATAAATAATTAAGAGAATTGATAGAATGAATTGACTTCTCATTTAATGAGATATATTTGCTTCAATTTTTTTTTAATAATTCTCACCCGGGTTTTGAAAAATGATAAAATTCACCCTGATCATTTTGTTTTGAAATATAAACTAATAACCGGAGTAAAAAATTAGGGAAAGAAAAGTGAAGGGAGAAAGAATACAGTAAATAACTTACGACACTAAATGAGACAAAAAATATCTAAATAGCGTCTCAAGAAACCCAAAGAAATAAAACCGTGGCATAATGTGTGTGGAAGAATTATAGTTGGCTGAATATAGAACTGTCAAAGCATTTTTAAAGAATGCCTAAACAGATCAGGTTGAGATCATAGACAAAAAACACCATTGGAAAATTCGTAAACTTAAGGAATCAGCACATATGCTAAGCCACAAAAATCTCCTGAGCCAACCAGGCATAGAAATGAATACAATATGGGAACCAGTAATAAGGAGTGCCAGAGAAAAGTGATAATAACAACAAAAATTGCAATATGAGCTCTGGTAAAAACATGTACTGATAACAGCAAAAAATTGCAATATGAGCACTGGTAAAAATGGTTGAAGACATTAGGTTTATAATACCCAGAAATTCATACACAGATGTCCTTAAGGACACATGGCACAGGTGCTGGTTAGATCCAGTGACATGACTTAAAGAGTGTGAGTTCAATACCCGGTTAAGGCAGTGGTGAACTTTCAGAGGGAAAATTAACAGGAAATAACTGATAAGTGACATCTGTTAAACATGGCACGTGGAACTAGAACAGTCTACCCCAGTGAGCAAAATAAAGGATTACGTTCAACATTCCAACCACCTAAAGAAAACCGGAGCGTACAACGGCCGAAACGTTGTAATAAATATGGCGACAGAGATGAGGACATTAGTGTAAATAGTGTACATAATACCTCATCTTAGAAATATAGACAGATACGGAAGAAAAAGAACTATTAAATCAAGCATTACTGAAGCCAAGAAGGCACATGTCGCTTTCCTGGAGGTTAGCATCAGTCATGCTGATGGAAGGCAGAGACAGATATCTCAAATGATTAATAGAGAGCACTTCCAAAAATATTTTCATGGCATCTGATTAGCTTTTTTTCTTTCTGCCTTGACTACATGAATTTAATCATGCTACTAGATTGGCAAGCAGGTCTCACTAGCTAAATGCAACCATTTCTTCTATTCTAACAGTTTCTCACACTTCTCACCTGTGGAGTTCTTCTGATTACTTCTTTTCTTACCACCTCAGTCAGTTAAGTGCCATATGCAATACATGCTTGAGTGATCATGTCCCTTTCAATTCATGACCGACTAGGCGGAAGATTTTTCTGCAGTAGGTTGCCATTTCTTTCTGGCACCAACATCTTCAAAAATTTAAATGTCAATCAAGAGTCAGTCATCATTTTCTGTCTTCCTGAACCCTGTTTCTTTATTGTCCTCTCCTCACTTCCCGTTCTCTGTCTATATTTCTGAGATGAGCTATTGTAATTATTTATTTAGTATGGACTGTTATCTTGCTCTTTGTCATGTTCACAACGTTTCAGCCTTTGTATGCTCCACCCTTTTTCAGGTGATTGAAATTTCAAACAGATCCCTTTGTCTGCCAGGGTAGATTGTTCTAGTTCCATGTGCCGTGCCTCTTCAGTCTGTCTCGTTATCTCCCTTTAACTCAACTCTCCATGTTTTTGTTCACCACTGCAGTAGCCTGGTATTGAACTCACAACCCTTTGGGTCAAGTCACTGGATCCAACCATGTTTCCATATTCCTTCTCTTTCTCTTTTTCACTCCCTGTAATCCCACTGCATCACTTTCCTGGGGGTGATATGATTAAAAAAGGAAAAAAAAAAAAAAAAAAAGCTTCCCTGATGATTTACATTTTATCAGATGGACTTACAAGTTCCATGTTCAATCATTTTTAAATTCAGAGTTCTTCTTCTCCTAGACTGGATGCCAACCAAAGCTAGAGAGCATTGTTTACCTTACTATTTAACCCATATCTGTTAGAGGAGATGATTCCTACCGTTCACAATGTTGTTTATGCAAAAGTGAATGCAACGAACTCTTCATGCACCAATTCCACTCTTCATAATACATCTGTAACTATTCTGTGAACAGACTTAAATTGGAATGTAAAACGTCACAGTCCTTTTTTTAACACTCATCTTCCATCTTGAAAGATTGGTGCTAAGCCATCTTCCTTGTTTCTTTTCTTTCCTTTTCAGTCATATTCAACTATGCTAAGTAAATACCAAGACTGACTTCAATAATTCCTGTCCAATACTCTGACTACTAGATTCACTATATATATATATATATATATATATATATATATATATATATATATATATCATTTGCAGACAGTACACAGCGGTATCACAGCTCCTCAATGCAACTAAACAACTGAATACCTCAAGCCCAGATTGAAACCCAACTGATTTGGTGTCATTCAGAGCTTCTACCACTGAGCTATCTTCACTCAACAGAACGAGTCAGCCAAATCTAGCATATTGTTTTTACAAATGTAAACAAACGCCAAGCAGCTAAAGTGCTTCATTCATTTTACTGAAGAGCTTTGTATTTACGCAGTTGACTGTTGTTTTTAGAATTAGCTTGTCGTTCAACAGTGCTCAATTTAAAATATATTTTCAGGAGCTATATATATATATATATATATATATATATATTTGAATAAAGGTGCAATTAATTTACAAATTCATGAATTATTCATACAAAAAACAAATACAAAGGTTAATGATTTAATTGGTGAGAAATCCATCGTCGCAAACAATTCAAATAATATACAAAAACCCCAAACCTGTTTATGAATGAAAAGATCCTTGTTTTTATAAATTTCTGTTGCATTAGTTCTTATTTTTACTACAAGCTTTCGTCTGTTCCTACAGACATCTTCAGGTATGGAATTGATGTTTTTCTTGTTTTTACTACTGCACGCTCCAAAAACAATAACTCATTTCTAATAGCATTTTTCGGATACAACAATACATATATTTTAGTTGTCCTCTTATTACTGAGAGTAAAAACAAGAATAAACAGGTTCGGGGTTTTTGTATATTATTTGAATTGTTTGCGACGATGGATTTCTCGCCAATTAAATCATTAACCTTTGTATTTGTTTTTTATATGAATAATTCATGAATATATATATATATATATATATATATATATATATATATAAATATGAAAAACAGCATCTGTTTTTGGAGAACTAAAATCCAGGAGACAAAACTTCCAGGAATCATATCTCTAACTTCTTGCGTAACTTAACCTGACCCGAATATGAATGATGCTAGATATGCCATTCCTTTTTCAACATTCTTCAGCCACTGCCAATTCTTGGAACTGAGCCAAAAATATTTCAACTCACTTCATAAATAATGTAATGTCTTAAAATAATCAGGCTCATGTTTCTTTGACTGACTATTTAACATTGTTATTGGATTTTCTGGCTATTATCCAGTTAATTTACTTCTAAAACACTTTATTGAATTAACTGGCAGTTCTTGTAATAATCATGTTCTGTAGAATTGGTTTCTATTAACAATGTATTTAAGGTAATAATGCCACTCGAACACCTGGGGTTACTGATAGTGAAAAAGAATGAAAAGACTTTGACTTTAGCAAGGAGAAAGGACAAGATGATGATGATTGATGCTGAACTTAAATTTTTCAAGATCATACTTGACAGGGAAGCAAGAAACCAGAAGAGTTCCACAGTCAAGAAGTGTGAGAAAAAAACAATCAGACAAGGATTTTTGGTTACATCTAGCAATTTTAATAGTAAAATGAGACCTAATAG
The DNA here is from genome assembly GCA_903632075.3 of Acanthosepion pharaonis. Taxonomy (NCBI): domain Eukaryota; kingdom Metazoa; phylum Mollusca; class Cephalopoda; order Sepiida; family Sepiidae; genus Acanthosepion; species Acanthosepion pharaonis. The sequence continues at coordinate 466,086 of CAHIKZ030001529.1, read as the reverse complement.
CCAATCTAGTAGTATGCCTAAATTCAAGTTGTCAAAGTACTAAGGAAAAAGTTCATTAGAACAATTACCATGAAAATATTTATAGAAAGAATAGAGGGAAGTGATATCATGGGGATGGGAAAGTGACTAAAGTCAAAATGTTAGGTCAGGACTGATAATGTTACAGAACGTTCTTTGGATCCTGATGAGCCTATATACAGCAGCAGCACCAAACCAGATATGGCAGCAATATTCAATGCACGGTTCAATGCTAAATGTGCAAGAGGGATTCTAGTGAGAAAAATTATTTGGTACAACACAGTGAACCAACTTTCCTAGTAGCAAACCTACCAATTGATTAAATATAATCATGCCAGTGTAAAAAAAAAAAAAAAAAAAAAAAAATGTGACCAAGAAGGTACAAAGATTTGCTCTGGTGAAGGTTAGCATCAACCATGCTGTCAGAAGGCAAAAAATGGTTCTCTAAGATGATTAAAAAATAGCAATTTTTCTTTTTAATTTTCAGTTCATTTCTTGCCCTAGTTAACAACAGATTAAAGGTTATAAGCCTGTAATCTTCTGGTATCAGTTTAAACTGACAGCTTACTTTTTCTATATGTTGCAAATATTTTGCTTAAATTTCTTTAATTTCAAATGAAAATCTGAAAACTTTCCAACAACAGATTAAATTTTCACTTTCTAAAGTTATAGTTTATAATTATAATTTAGACATATGGAAAAATATGGTGTTTAAATTGACGCCAGGCAGATGTTTGTTAAAACATAACAGCTTTAAGATCAGGGCCTTGTACTGGAAATGTTTTATTCCCTATGCCAAGCTTAATATAGAAGATGGAGGGGACTAGGAAAATTTTGTTCTGTGTGTTTGCTAAGTAAAGGAGATTACAGAAAAGTGAGTATTCAAATTTTTGTCTTGCTTTAAATTTGATAAATACAGGTTTTTATATAGAAACTACCGTATATCTTTGAATATCTATAGAACCAGTTACATGGCCTTGACCTAACTTTGCAACCAATCAAAACAGACCTGACAACATATGCCTGAACACTCACCTATAAAGTTGCTGTCATTTTGAGTATCTTAAAAAGGGGTTTGCACCACCTTGATGTAACTTTACAGCAACTCAGAGAGGACTTTACTGCACCTGACTGAACGCTCCTCTGTTGGGTTGCTCAGTTAGTAAAGAAATGCAATTAAGGTTTTCTATTGTGTGACTGTTGCTTAAAAGATGTATATTCATTCACAGAAACTATTGTGATGAAGTGGGGGATAATTGAAGACCGTTTGGCTCAATGTTGAATATTGGTTAATTGCAGATATATTGGTGTAGTCACTTGAAATGGAAATAAACGATATTAAGTGATTTAACGGACAGATACATGAGTGAATATAGTCCACTCATGCAAATGTGTTGGGCAGGTCCATTCTAGTAAAGTGGACTAACCCACCTGCTGTATTAGGTACTCTCCTATAAATGAGGTAGATTAGCTGACCTGCCTTTCTGCAAGAAGGTAAGTTATTTGACTTCTACACTCAGTCTGAAGAATTTCCAGTGGCTGAAGAATATTGCAATGGAATGGCTTATGTTTGATTTTCCATTAGAATATGTCAGGATTAACATCTAGCATCATCTATAACTTCAACCGCAGGATCAGGTTTAGGCAGGAAATTACAGATATGATTCCTGGAAATTTTGTCATCCATATTAAAGATAGTCAAGAATATAGATAAATTAATTTTGACCCTAGTGGTCAAAGTGGTTTGAGCATTGGTGTTATTTAGGTCAATTTTAGTATTTACTAATGGTAATGGCGATATTAGCCAACTTATGAGGAAATATTTGGCATTCAATGACTGAGCAGTCTGTGCTGCTTTCTATTTTTAAAAATTTTACCATTAAAACAATTTTTCAGGAAAATCGGTTTCTCAAGTCCACTAGCTGTTATTGCTCTTTCCAGTATTGGTGAGGGATTCCCTCCTTGCCTTTTGTTTCAGGTTTTGTGTAATGTCCGCAAGAATTGTAGTTTCTGTTATTTGATGCAGTTTCCAGGATTGTTTCACACCATGCATAACATCAATATGCAAGTCTCAATCTAACGAGGCTATTTAAGAATGTGACTAGACATTTTAGGTTAATTTTTGGTTTTGTAGTAATTTGGGGTGTTGGAAAAAACTAGCCCACAACCTATTTTATGATCAGTTTTCTTATCTCTTATTCTTAATTTTATGCATACACCAATGTATTTGAAGTGTTTAGTATTTACTAAACAACATCTAGATTTTTTATTATTGAGCCAGGGGTCAGTGCCATTACTACTTTCATTTCAGTTTCAGATCATAGTTTCTGTTTTGGAAAGGTTTCTTGCGTCTTGGTAGAGGATAGTGACTTTTTGTTCAAGATCATTCTTTTAACAAGATTCATTTGGGATGTGGTACAGAATGTTTAGGTGATCAGTGCTCGTCTCTTTGCATCTATACTTGTATATACACAGAACGTAAACTAGGAAGACATTAAAAAGACTAGAGCTCTCATTTTCTCTTTGCCAGACTCCAAATGAGGTTTCAAATGTTTTGATATTGGATCTTCATCAGACATGTATGTCTTTGTAGACCAATATAGCTCTTCTATCAAGTCTAGACATTCAACGGATTTAGAGCTTGGAAGACAATTTCTAATGGGTGAGCAGAGGAAGTCTTTATTGATGTGTTTGTATGCTGCCATGGGGGTCTACGTAGCATATAATTTTCTACTGGAGAGGTAAGCAATTTTCCAGAGTTGTTTGATGACATATTTGGCCAGAGTTAAAAATCAAACTGGGTGTTGAGCAAAACCAAATTATCCTGTAGGCTAGTATAGGCTTCACCCTAGGGCCAGATGATCTTTTAGGCTTGTAAAGCAATAATTTTTATTTTCAGTATGTTATAACTTCTAAATAGTTGCATAAACTGAAATGATATCAATATGACAAACCCATATTAAGTGTTTCATTGTTACAATGATGGCTCTTTTTACTATTGTTGTATTGAAATATCTGCTAATTTGGGTTTCAATAGAGAATATTTTTGATAGACAAAATATAGCTATTCTACTTTAAAGAATTTTCAGTAAAAATACTTCAAGCTATAAGTTTCTAAAATATATCATGAGTAAAAAGTATTCAAAACTGGTATGAGTGAGTTCAAGTGGCACCATAATTTCATTAGGCTAGGTGCTCCAAAAGGCCATAATCTAGCTTTGGTCATGAGCAGTTGTTTTTTCATAGAATGATGACAACCTAGTTAATAGAATGTTTATTAATACCTTCTCCATAATGGGTCTAATGAAGATACCTCTCTATATGTGAGCAATTTAGAGGGTTACTTTTTTGATTCTATAATAATTCTGTAATGAGTTGGTTGGTCAACTTGACACCCCCAAAGCAAGTGGTGGTGGGCAGGCACAGAAACTGTGATTGGTAGCTGGCTTGTTGGTGTTTTACATGGGGACCAAGCTCTATATAAAGGGCTGGAATGAGAAGGAGGGCAGTTCATCTCAGAAGTGGACTGTATCCGTCGCTACGACAGTAGGAGAGGGACAAAATTTTTTTAATGATTTTTCCATGACACATTTCAACACAGTGTGATACACCCAACATTTTGGGTATGTGCTTCTGATCCCACTCTTCCTTCATAAAATTTAGGAAGTTGTTTTCAAATTTAGGGAGAATTTATGCTATTTTCCAAATTTCAGTCTCAATGTAAATTGATGCTTTATTATTCTTCAGCTTGTTTGTTACTTTTTAATTCCTCATCACTAGGTTTGTTATTTTTAGGTTTGGAGACAGACATTGTAATGCTCAGATATACAAGGTGTTTCACAATTTCTTGAACAAAATGACTTGGCACAAGTCAAGGACCACAAATGATAGAGCAATGGAAATTACATTTCTTGAAAGGTAAAAGGATAACTTTTTAGGATCTGCAAACATTTAGTGTCAAATATGAACGAAAAACATCAATAGGAGCCCTAGAGTAGATCCTTCAGAAGTTGAAGGCTCTGTTAAATGCAAAGTTGTCAAAAATGTATGCACATTCCTCTTAGGTGATTGCTTCAATCTTCTCAGTGATGGCTGCCTTCAATGCCGCAAGGTTGGCCTGGTAGATGTTGTCCTTGAGAAACCTTCAGAGGAAGACATAAGTGAGGTTCCCATTCTGCTTGAGCTTTGCAGGTGATGAGATGCTCCCTAAACTTTTTACAGAGCCATGGCCTGGTAACATTAGCAATGTGAGGAGGAGCATCATCCTGCTGGAACTACTATTCCTTTTCATCAAGGTCTTCTTGCTCCTTAAGCTTGCTCCATCTGAGAGGCCAGTGCTTTGTTTCAACAAAAAGAGTACAGGTCTGGTTACAAATACCAGTAGTTCCTTGAGACCAGTTAAAGTTCAAGTGAGATTTACTTGACCCCCACCCCCACTGAGTCAGGTTGTGACACAAGGTCAGTTTTTAACATGGCGAACCAAGTGTTTTCACTCCAGCTGCTGGTCTGAGCTGGTCATAGCTTGTCCAGGCCAGAGCCAGTCCAAGCTAGTCGTAGTCGTGATACCACCAGCCCAGGGATGGAGCCCTGTGCTAGGTAAGGATGCTGTTAAAGTTCAAGTGTCAAGATAGAAATTACAGCAGTTTAAATAGTATCTAATGGCTTAATCCACCCTGGGCAGGAGGGGGACACAAGTCTATGTTGCTGCTGCTGCCACTGCTGATGGGAACAGTCCATTCTAAATTTGTTGGGCATATTCAACTTTGTGTGATCAAGGTTGAAATCTGATTTGAAATGTTGTTTTTTTTTGGTGGGGTGTGGGTCAGACCAGAACATCTCTTCCTTTTTTTTTTTTGTTTCAGTTATATGATGCTATCATGATTTTTTTACCATTTTTTTTTTCTCGAATATTTCAACACTATATGCTGTTTGGCTTCATTAATTTGGTTTCCAGTTTTTCAGTGACATTGGCTTTTTGGAGTGTTGATTAGTCTTTCTTTTTCAATTGTTTAGTCTTCTCCCTTTCATTTTTCTTCCTCTTCAAGTATCAATCTTTTTCAAATCAGTGTTGTGATCCCATGTGGATGGGGGAGATTTTTTTTTCATCTAGCTAAAAAGAAGAGAATGGAATTCATTTTTTCTTTTTTTCCAATTAATTTCACCACAAGCAAAGCAAAAATGCTACTAGACTACAGGGGATCACAAGGAATGAAAGTGAAAAACAATAAGAAGACTGAGAATCAGGAGGATTGAGGAAAGGGAACAAAAATGGAACAGAGTTCAAAAAGTCAGAGAATGGCAATTTACATTTTTGAAGATTGTAGTTATCAAGTAAACAAGAAATCAGATGGGAGTGCCACAGGTGAGAAGTGCAAGAAAAAAAAAGACTGTTAGAGTAGAAGTGGCAGTAGCATTTAGATAGTTCAACAGTAAAATGATGAAACCTAGTTGCTAATCTGGCAACATGCTTAAATTCATATGGTAGAGGAACCAGGTGAAAAAATCTCGTCAGAGCAGTTGCTATGGAAATATTTGTAGAAAAGACAGTGATGCGATGTCAAATTGGTGAGAAAATGACTGAAGTCGAGATGCCAGGTCAGGATCAGTTACATTACAGATCCTTCTTTGGATTTTGTCAAGAATCTCGAGATATACAGCAACAGCATCGGACCAGATATGGCGCCAGTATTCAATGTGTGGACGAATGGCAAATTTATAGTAAGATTGCAGTTAAATGTAGAAAAACCTGAGTTAAAAAGTAAAATGGAAGGCAGCCTGGTTGTGTTTGATGATTATACTGGTCAACCCATTTCGGTACAAGCTGACTTAAACTTTTTCTTCGCTAATTTTGGGATGCGGAGATAAAAATTAAAATAAAGCCCGTTTTACTAGTTAGCACCACGTTTTGCTGAACAGAACTTGAGTAATTTAAAAAAGAAATGACTATAGACAAATTTCTGATAATTTTCAAATTAATTCAAAATTCCTCCAGTAAAAAAAGAAAATTGATTAATTAATTGATTATTTAATTATTTACATGTTGACTATTGTCCTCATCTTTGTTGTTATCACAACTTTTCAGCCACTGTGCATTCCAGTTTTCATCAGGTGTATATCAATCCAGGTAATTTATAGGCTATTGTCACATAGGTCAAACCAAGTGGATAAAAGTGTTGGTTTGTGAATTTGGTGACATAGTAATTGTGAGTTCAATCCTTAGGCAGGCAGTGTGCACTTGGACTCATTGAATGCAGGGCAAGCAATAACTGAGCAGTACTAAAAATATGAACTTGACAAGATATCCCTAGAGACATCAGCAGTGGAACAAGAACAGTCTAATCCTGTAGATTTAATAAAGGATTCAGTTCAGAATTCCCTTTAGGTTACACCAACTGACATACACCTGATGAAGGCCAGAGGGCAGAATGGTGAAAACATTGGGATAACAACAAAAAAAGATGAGGACAATAGCCCACGTATAGTGTAAATAACTCCTCATCCCAGAAATTCAGACAGAACAGTATTGGGGTTTTATATTATTAAAACGCATGATGATAAAGATAGTGTAATTCTATCATTCTGAGTTATGGAATGGAGAAAATATTCAAATAATCACATAGTTTTTTATTTTTCTTGTAAATCAGAAGTTGCATTTCATTTCACACTAAGAATGTCATCAGTGCTGATACCCACTCACATCCAAGCTGTGAATCAGATTTTGACTATTCACATGAATTTGATTTTGGTGGCCAACTCTGCACAAGCCCCCACATTTGAACAGAAGAACCTCCCTTGTGGCTCAAAGGGGATTGAGAAAGGTAACATCTAGCAGATCTGGTTGCATCAGGCTGTCAGATGCTTGGTCTGTCAAGGTTCACCTTGGTTATGTTAGCCTGACTGGTGCTGCTCTCTTTTGTGAGTTTGGCCATTGAGATTATGTAGATCATTGCCTATTCTGCTGATGGAGTCTTTGGGGTGTTGGACAGGTTCAGTCTGATCCCTCCTCTTTAATCTTACTACCATGGGTGGTCCTACAGGAGTTGGAACTCAAGATGGGTTAGCTCTTGAAATCATTGAGACATTCAAACCCTCTACCATGTCAAGAAATGACCATATATACAGGGTACAATTGGTAAATTACACCATTTTATATATTTAATATTTGAGAGATAAATAATGTCATCAGTGGTGGCACCCACTCACATCCAAGCATTGGGATCATCACCCTCTCCCCAAATGGCAGTGGTGGAGATGGCTGTGATCAGTTTGACCATTCACATGAATTTGATTTTGGTGGCCAACTCTGCACAGCAGATAAGCCCGCACACTTGACCAGAAGAACCTCCATTGTGGCTCAAAGTGGTTTGAGAAAGACAGGATCTGGCAGATCTGGTTGCATCAGGCTGTCAGATGCTTGGTCTGTCAAGGTTCACCTTGGTTATGTTAGCCTGACTGGTAATGTCCTCTTCTGCTGGTTTGACCCTTAAGATCCTCTAGATCTTTGCCTATTTTGCCATTGGGGTCTTCATGGTTGGTTGTGTTTGGTCTCTTGCTTCCTCTTCGAAATTACCAAGATGGGTGACTCTACAGGAGTTGGAACTCGAGACGGCTGTGCTCTTGGGATCACTAAGACAAGAAACCCCTCTATGATGACAAGAAATGACCAAATGACTAAGAGTATATTTAAGCTTTAAAAGAGCAATGCCTATTCATGGCTGCATGTAATGTGAATGTGTCTTTGAATGTGCAAGATCTTTATTTGCTGATAAAATGAGGTACTGTATAATCTCTAACAACTTTGGCTCTCATGATTACTGGTGGCTCTATAATAGTGTATTAAATAAGAGTAAGTTTTCTATTCCTCTTCTCTTCAATCAATTTGAGGGGTTAACATCTTCTGCTGATAAAGCAGAATGTTTTGCCTGTAAATTCCCTTTAAACACTATACTTGACTCATTTAGAGAATCCTTACCTGGCTTTCCACTTAGAACTGAGTCTCTATTGAGTGAGAAACATATAAATCCATCCATGTTTTCTTTTATCTAATCTAGATTCCCCATCAAAGCATGTGGACCTGATGGTATCCCCTGTCTTTAAAAAAATGTCCTCCCACACTGACTCCTGTTCTGTCTGAAAAGTACAATACTTGCCTCACTCTCTCTTGCTCTCCTGCTTGTTGGAAATCCTCTTTTGTCTTTAAGAACTCAGGTGAACCATCTAACCCATTTATCAAACAATCGACCTTCTACCCCTTTTTATCAAACTATTAGAGGCCTTAATCCGCTCTGAATTGGTTAAAGATCTCACATCGCAGGGCCTTCTCTCAAATACGCAATCTGGCTTTTGCTTCTCTGCATCAACTACTGATGAATTAACAATTACTGATGAAAGTGTCTATCAAGATTTATATAAGAATGGTGAAAGCTTGGGCTGCTGCTTTTGACATCTCAAAAGCATTTCATAGGGTTTGGTATGCTAATCTTCACAAGTTGAAAGATTATGGTATTTCTGGACAAATTTTTGAACTGATTCAGTCTTTCTTATCAATTCATGAAATGAAAGTTGTCCTGAACAGCCATTCTTTTAGATGTTTTTGTCTTAATGCAAGTGTCCCCTGGGGCTCTATCCTCGGACCTACTTTGTTCTTAATTTTCATCAATGACCTTCCTCATGACACTATTTCTCAACTTGGTATCTATGCTGATGATGCAACCATTTACTCTCATTTTGATAGTCTGATCAGTTCAATAAGGTCAAATTGGCAGCAGATCTCAATGACATACAGTCTGCTGTTAATTGGAGCAAAGAATTGCATGTTAATTTTAATGCCTCCAACACAAAACATCTCTCAAATAATCATCTTGGAGCCCCCCCCCAATCATCCCCCTCCATATCAGCATGACTGATGCTAACACCAAGGAGAGTGACTCATTGGGAATTTCTTGGGCTAACATTCTCAGCTGACAGGAAGTGGAAAGACTATATTGAATCCATTGCTAGGTCAGCTGATAAGAAAGTTGGTTCACTGTGTCGTGCTTGACTACTTTTCTCTGTAGAATCTGTCATACATATCTATGTCTCCCATTCGTTTTTGCTTTAAATATTGCTGCCACATATGGTCTGGGGATCCTGCTATATATTTAGAGATTCTTGATAAAATCCAAAGGAGTATCAGCAGTATTATTTGTCCTGATCTGGCATCTCAGCTTCAGTCACTTTCTGACTGCCGTAAAGGTGTTTCCCTTTGCCTTTTCTAGAAATAATTTCATAGTGTATGCTTGGATGAACTCTTCGCTATGATATCTAGTTTTTATGAATTTAAACAAAGTACTAGATTGGTGGCAAGGTCTCCTCAATTCACAATTGGTTACATGTCACTGAAAATGCTATGCTAACAGTTTCTTTTCTCACAATCTTCACTTGTGGAACTGTCTTTTGGCTCCATACTTTCAAACTAACTTTGATCTTCAAAAATTTTTGTGCAGTATATCTACTATCTTCCTGATTACTCTTCTATTGTTCTTGCTTCTTAATAATATTTATTTTTTTTCTTATTCTTTCATACTCAGTAACCCTTTGTATCTTGGTGGGATGACTACTACCTGGCATGGGTTAAAATGATAAAAAACAATTTTTTTTTCTTATTTAAAATGACCTAACCCAATTACAGCCATTTTTTTTTTTTTTTATGTAGGGCATGTTATTCTGGATCAGGAAAACTAATGTCAAATGTAGAAAATGGATAGTTTTAGATTCAGCATCCACAAATTCTTCAAAATTAGCCAAGATCTCTCCTGCACCATTTTTGTCAGCCTTTGCTATTTGAATTAAATATAGACAAAGAATTTAAAATGTTAATAAATTTGAAGAGTAGTTCTTAAGGAATCATACCCAAATATTAATTTGGATATAAGTTAGTAATTTAGACAAAAATGATGACAAGAAATTACTTCATCCCAAATTATCTCTGGAAATCCTTAAGGTTGTTTTTCATAAAGACCAATTCTTGGGGGAGTTTGAAGCTCACCGTCATATCACATTGGAACACTAGTTATGATAAAATGACCAAAGTTAAAAAAAAACAAAAAAAACATTGAACCTGGTCAGTACTCAAATGGGTGACCACTTGGGTATACCAGGTGCTGTAAACTTGGGTGCGCAGGTGGTGTAATGGATAATGGCTTGGTATTGGGAATCAATGAGCCAACTTCAAATTTTGCTCAGTTTTATTATATTCACTAATATGCAAATACCCTTGGGAAAGGCATGAATCTACATTTTCTCACCCCAGTTATGGGTTTAGTAGTAGGACTCGAATCAGTAAATAATTATCTCCAAAAAAAAATGCTTACAATTTGTGGGGAAAATTGTGAAAATGGCCTACCTCAGAAATGCCCACGAATCTGTGCGTCGTGCAAACTCTGATTGCTCAACGGTAAAAAGAACGAAAATTGTGGCGCCCATGTTTTATGCTGGGCGGTCTCGGACAGTTAATGTGAAATCTCATTGTCTCGTCATTCGCATGCAAATCATGGTCAGTCCTCGGCTGTAGAAAGCAGGTGCATTTTTGTTTCTGAGGATGGTGTTTTTAGCTTGTGACAAGGTTGGACGTGTGACACTATTTTGTCGGCTACCCTCGTCGCATTTCCTATCTGCTACTATCAGTTGAGTCGTTGCTTTACCACAGCACAATTTAAAGAAAAAAATATTTGCTGGCTTTAAATAAACTGTAAAGGGTTGATAAGAGGTACAAACAAATCAATTAGTCAATCATTACAAATATTGAGTTCAGAGAATTTTATCAAAAACTAGTAAAATAATTTTACTTACATGAAGCCAAATTCACCAGGTTCATCAGACATCTTAGAATATAATTAGGAAAAATCATTTTGGGAAGTCAATTATCGGAAACTTGGTCAAGTGGTTATGGAAATCTATTAAATTATAAAAGATAACAAAATATTGTACATATACCTTGTTATTCTGCCTAGTGTGAGCTCAATCTATCATCAAAGTGTGTATTGTCAGTGGTCAGGAAGAGATACAATCAGTTCTAAAAGTATAGAGCTATTATATGTATAATGTAAATGTATTATTAATGGTCCTATTATAGGAAAATCATTCAAAATAAAGGAAAGGATTTTTCAGTCACAAGAAACTAATAACAGCATTACTTACAGAATAGTGCTGTTGTGATTTATAGTATTACATTGTAAATGGTTTTACTATAGAAATGCATTCCAAATGGTTTCACAGTGTATATAAGGTTTACTCTAGAAATGCATGGCAAATTTTTTCACTATAGAATAGATTGCAACCAATTTTTACTCTAGTAATTAATTCCAAATAAGTTTATTGTAGAAATGCATTGGAAATGGGTTCACTAGAAAAATGAATTGCACTCAGTTTTTAATCTAGAAATGCATTACAATCAGCTTTTAATCTAGAAATGCATTGCAAATGAGTTTACTCTAGAAATATGTTGCACCCAATTTGTACTAGAGAAATTAATTCTAGATGAGTTTATTATAGAAATGTATGGAAAATGGTTTCACTAGAGGAATGCTTTACAATCAACTTTTACTCTAGAAATATATAGCAACAATTTTTGTACTATAGAAATTAATTTAAAATGCATTTACAATAGCAATGCATTGCAAATGATTTAAAAGTAGAAATACATTGCAAACATTTTTACTACAAAAATGCAATGCAAATGACTTCACTATAGCAATAAATAGAAAATAAAACAACTTTGGTATCAAAATTCATTCCAAATTAATTTACTATAGAAATGCATCCCAAATGACTTCACTATAGCAATAAATAGAAAATAAAACAACTTTTGGTATCAAAATTCATTCCAAATTAATTTACTATAGAAATGCAATGCAAATGACTTAATTACTGTGTATGTCAACCATGATATCACAAGTAGGATTTATTAAACAAATATGTTAAATTATATTGATTTTCATTTGTATGTATTTTGACACCAGCTACATTTGAACTGGGTATAAAGAAGCAAAGTTTTATTTTCACTTTTCACTACCCACTGGCTTTAACATTACTCCAACATTCATTGCAAAAAAAAAAAAAAATGAATAAAACTAACAAACTATATAATATGGTGGAAAGTGATGAATGTCATTAATGTTAATTAATTTGAAGAAATGCATGAGCAATTGGATGTCAGAACAAGGTTTAAGAGAAATAACAAAAGGACAATTTAAGAGATACAAAGGACTAATGATTATTTTTACCTAAAATTGTTTGGACACTTAGTTTATATTATGGTAATTGAAAATCAGGAAGAAACTGATACTTAGGAAATATGAGATGAGTTACTAACAATAGCACTTTAAATGAGATCAGTTAAAAAAATGCACATGTTTTAATGTTGATGAAATATGAGGTCAGTTAAAAATAATAGGACTTCATTTAATTATTAGATTCACCCACTTACAAGGTTTGATAGGATTACTGCTAAAATGGCAATAAATGAAATCTGTGATAAAGAGATGGTAGGAGGAAGTAAAGATTATGAGAACAGGGAAGATAGATAATAATCAACCCTTGGCTTGAAAAGTGTTGTAGTGTTCACAGAAATGCCTGTGCAAGAGTTTATTCCAGAAAGTAGTAGTTCTTGGGACAAAACTTTGAGTGAAACTTTTTTTCTTACTTTTGGAACACTGAGGAAATGAGGATGATTTGACATGGTGGAAGTAGTATAGTGTGTCTTAGTAGTAAAAGTTTGAACTGATGGAACAAAAGTATGGGGGCATTCATCTATTTGCCATGGAAATAGCGATAGCGTAGCGATAGGTTTGAAATGTGGCTTCTAAGAAAGAGGCTGCATAGTGGAAAGTAAAGTTCCACCATAAAGCTGCATAAACAATTTTTGAACTCTTTCAAGACTGGAATGTAAGAACTGATCTTCTCCAGCTTAGAAATGTCAGCAATAAACCATTTCCTGTCTAATCTGAAAAATTTGCTTCTCACAGGAAATATTGAAGGTAAGGGATAGGAAAGCAATGTATAACCTACCTGGTGAGCTTTAGTGAATGGATGAAGGACTATGGTTTAGTAAAAAGATAAAATTTATTAAGAGAAAAAAAAGACAGGACATTGTGGAGAGCCCTAATCGCCAGCGTCCTGAAGGGACACATCACACAGATGGAAAAGTATTCACCCAATATAAGCTCGAGAGCCACTCAAGGTGGAGAATTACTGTTAAATTGGTGATGATGAATGAGGTGTGCAATACGAATGTAAGATGTGGTGGTAGGAAGTGAAAAGATAGATAATGATTAACCTTTGAACTGAAATGGTTAAGATCGCTTCCCTGAAGCACTACAAGGAAGTCTGTTTCAGAAAGTAGCAGGTCTTGGTCTGAATGGCACTTTCTTCTCCCCTTTGGAACATGGGGGGTAATGTGGATGATTCACCTCCGTGAAAGTAGCATGGCATGTTCTAGCTGTAAAAACCTAAACTGGTGGAAGTAAAGAATGGAGCTTGTCCAAACGTTTGCCATCGAAATAGCAATAGAGTTGAAATAGTTTTTGCAATGATGTTGCAAAGTGGAGAATAAGACTTCTCCGACAAGACGATATAAACGATCTTGATCTCTATTACAGTGAGAAAGTAAGGCTTGAACAGCTCGGATATGGCAGTTGACACTTGTTCAGATAAACCATGGCAAGAGGAGTCAGATACTTCCCAGAACAATAAAATTAGCTGACCCTTCCCCCCCCATCTTTAGCAGTGGATCATATACATGGGTTCTACTCAAGGTCTTGAGTGAACTTGAGACAATGTTTGAAGAATGGAGCCCTATTAATAGAGATGCCATTCATCATGACTGGAGAAAACTCATTGTCTAAATGGTGTTAATGAAATGATACTTGCCAGTTTTTAACTCATTAAGCTGTTAGAGCTCAGTCAGAAGAGAGATCAGCTGCAAAGCTCTAGTCATCTTGATTTTTGGAAGGGTGTCCAGAAACAGTGGTGTCATCTGCAGAGATGTTTATCAGTGATCTGACGATGTTTCTCGGCAAGTCTTTTATGGATGTTGGCACAGAAAGTTGGTTTTTATATTAAAAAAGAATGTACCCTAAGCAAACATTGTTTTGGGAGGTCTTAATTTGTTTTATGAATACAAATTCCATCCTTCTTGTATGATAGTTCATAGCTCATGATACACTGGAACAGAGAGAAAGAGAAAGCAAGAGAGACTCCTACTTTGTAGCAGGTAGTTTTCCTGTTTAGTTATTTGGTGGTGAAAAGAGGGGATCAGCCTGTCCCACTTTCTGGAAAAAGAGTAGCAAGAACTGGTCTAAAAGGCCTCTTTTCTTGGGTTTAAATTTAGGTTGGTAAGTGGCATGAGTGCAAGTAGGATTGCCCTTCACTTTGGTACTGGATTTTTTGTTTTGCTAATCCAAGTATCTGGTTTCAGAAACAGCTGATTGACCTGTCCTTAAGAATGCTGTTGTTATGGTTAATGAGTTGTTAAGGGGATAAGTAGATGATTCTTTTCAGATGGGTTTAATAAGTATTTTTATTTCATTTATTAAACTTGCCTAATACTATATCTTAATAAAAAAAAAAAAAAAAAAAGTAGAAAAAGGGTAGGACCAAGGAGAAATCTCTGAGGAATGCCAGCATCAATCTGATTGTCTTCTGATGGAAACTAGTCATTCAGCAGCAACTTTTTATCACATTAGTTGAAAATAACTCTTTTAATTTTCTGGTGTTTTGTTTTGGTTCTTTTAACCAAATTGGATTGTTTCTTCTTGAATTATTTCTTACTCACACAATGTCTGGCAACCATTTTCTGGCACTGCACACTGATTAATATTACCACGTCATCCTTTTGTGACGTCAAAAAAGGTTAACAATCCATTTTGGTTTATTGTTCATCTTACCTGTTTGATATTTCAGGATCTCGATCCCTAGAGGGAAAGAGTGCTAAAATGGCGTCTTCTATCTTGTCAGCATTCGGCACTGAATCCAGCTGCACAGACGATGACCAACACAGTGAGAGCCAAGGATCAACCATTATGACGCCAACGCGAGCACGAAGGTTAGTTGTTTTTTTTTCTTTTCTTTTTCCAGTTTTTGTAATCTTAGGTAAATATTTAACATATTAGCAAGTAACATGTTAGGGAGTAACACGTTACAGTAACACGTTAGGGAGTAACACGTTAGGGAGTAACACGTTAGGGAGTAACACGTTACAGTAACACGTTAGGGAGTAACACGTTACAGTAACACGTTAGGGAGTAACACGTTACAGTAACACGTTACAGTAACACGTTACAGTAACACGTTACAGTAACACGTTACAGAGTAATGTATTAACTGCATATCCGCAAGTAATGTATAATGGTAATATACTGGAAAAAAATTATTTTGTTAGTGTGGCTTATTTATTAAAATAACAAATGCAAAGCTGTATTTAGGAATCATCCAGATATGTACAATATTTGATAGCCTTTAAAAATATATGCAAGTGGAAAGCTTTTTACAACAGCTCCATCTAATTTATCATCTCCTTAGTAAGTCAATAAATTGCAGTAAGTAAGGCCTCTGATCGGGTGCTTTTGGGGAGCATGGAACCATCTCTTAATTGCTGTTGTTCCCAGGCCTAACATGATCCGGGGTGGTAGAACCTTTTGTGATTCCTGCTATGGAGAAATAGTTAACCCTCAAACAGGGATCAAAACTCTTTAAAGTATAAAAATACCAGCATTACATTTTTGGAATTTGTTTTTTTTTTTTACTACTAATGAACACATGTTCTATTTATATGAACATATCCTAAAAATCTTGTTAGCATTAAATAACCCATTGAAGTTGATATGACAAAATGAACCAAACCTAAATCTAATTTATTATACTTTCATTGCATAATAATATCACTACATGGTGTAAAGTGTAATATTTAGATAATTTAGTTAGTTTTTTGGCATTATGACAAAACATCTCTTTGAAGATTTTACATAATACTAACACCATTACATTTGGTCCAGTGACTGAATTCCTTATTACTATGTCACCAATTTCAACCACTAGGTCAGGATGTCACTGGTAACAGGGTAAGCAATAATTGAGCAGTACTAGAAAAGAACAAAAACATACCTAACTCCTGCTACCATGATCTCCATTTACAAGAGTTAGATTTAGCAACAATATGCCCTTCATGGTCTGATCTAATCTTGCATATTTATGAAGAGATATTTACAGAATCTGTCTTACATATTTATAAGTCTGCCATTTGTCCTTGCTTTGAATATTACTGCCACATCTGGTCTGCTGCTCCTGCAATATATTGAGAGATTCTTGATAAAATGAAACCTGGATTGTTATGACCTGTCATCTCGGCTTCAGACTCTTCCCATTTTTATAATGTAGTTTCCTTGTACCTTTTTTTATTTTATTTTTAAATACTTTCATGTTAATTGATCTGATGAACTTTCATCTATGATACTTAAACTTTATGAATTTCAGTGCAGTACTAGATTGGCAGTTAAGTCTCATCATTTTACAGTTGAAATGGCTAGATATAGATATAAGTTCAATGCTAACATTTTTTTCCTATCACACTTCTTCCTTGTGGAGCTCACTTCTAGCTTCTTGCTTTCCATTCAAATTTGAACTTAAAAAATTAAATGCAATGTTAATCATTATCTTCATTTTTAATTCTTATTTTATTGTTCTCTCTCTCTCCTTAATAGTAGTTTTTCTCATATTCTCTAACACTCAGTGACCTCTTGTGTCTTAGTGGCTTTATTGCCTTGCTTAGGGTGAAATGATTAAAAAAAAGCTAGTTATGTCTACCTTTTGGACTTGTGTTCAAACCAGTTTCTCCCAGTCTATTGTTAGAAATAATCTGTCATTAAATAACCTGAAAAAGGTTGATATTACGTAAAACAAATCTAACCATTGAATAATAATTCATTGCAAAGAGATTTTCACAGATAATGTATAAGAACTGTATTTTCCTTGCTTCCTAATTTTCAATTTTACTTTGTTTTTCTTTCACACTTTTTATTATTCAGTCTTTTTATTTTTTCTTTTCTGTTGTTTTTTTTTTAATTTCTTTCCGTGTATACTTTGTATTTATCATTTTGCTTTTTCTTTCTACTCTTTCTTAGGCATATTGTCACTTTTTTGATTGTTTCTGCTATTTTCTTTTCTTCACATTTTTTTTTTCTTTTTTTTTTTTTTTTTGCATTCCCTCTCACATATTCCTTTCTATCTGCTTTTCAATTTTCTTTTGGAATACTTTTTCTCATTAGTTTATTATTCTTGTTTCTTTTCCTTTTTCTTTCCCTCCATTTTCCTTTTTCTTTCCCTCCATTTTCCTTTTTCTTTCCCTCCATTTTCCTTTTTCTTTCTCTCCATTTTCCTTTTTCTTTCCCTCCATTTTCCTTTTTCTTTCCCTCCATTTTATTATTGTTCTTGTACATTTTCTTGCATTTTCTTTCGTTTACTTTTTTGTATGCTTTATTTTTTTTAAACTTTTACTGTCCATTGTAACATTATTCTTTTGTTTTTCTTTATTGATTCCATTTTTTCTTATTGCTTTTTTATTCACTTCTGTTCTTTTTCACTTTTTTATTTTTACCACATTATCTTTTTATTCTTTTTCTCATCATTATTTTTCTTTTTTTTGTTTTCTTTTTTCTTATTTTTTCACATTTCCCATTCTTTCCTTCATTATTCTTTATAAAATTGTATCTTCCATTGAGGTTTTTCTTTCGCGATTTTATTTTTTCTCATTGTTCAATTTTCTTTTTCAATGATTTTTCTTTTTCTCATTTTATTACTGTTATTTTTCTTGTATTTTTCCTTGTATTCTTTTCATTTTATTAGCGTTCATACTTTATTCCTTTGCTATTTTTTTTTTAGTTTATTCTTTCGTGCTTCCTTTTTCCTAATATAAAAATAGAATATATTTTCTCCTAATATTTTTTCTTACCTTTTCATTTCCTTCAAATACTCTTTAACCAAAACAGACTTTATTTCTCTCAGGCCAGAAATGTTTCCAATCAATATTGCTTGTTTTACATCTGCTTCAGACAAAGATGAAAGAAAAAAGATTATTTCATGTCTGTGATAAACACCAAATATTGAGAAATAATAATAATAATAATAATGAAACTGGTCTTAACAAAAGATCTTGAAAAAGGTTAGGAAACACGCAGAAGAACCATAGAAATAAAATGTGGTTTTACAAGATTACCAATTATGAAAGAAAAACAATTCTCACGGGAGAATGCAAGCATTGGGCCATAATTACAAGTTATATATTAACTTATTCACTGATCTGAAATTCTAAAGGTGATCAAAGAAAACCAGGTCACTTCCACGGAATCAAATCACCCTCATTTCTTTCATTTTTTTTTAAATGTAAAGAGTTTCATTCAAGCAACTCCCCACCCACAAGATCTGTTCTGAATGCTACAATGTTGATTGATCAATTTCTTACAGATTATCATTGCCTTATGGAAACATGTGGAGTGAATAGACATTGTTAAATGTAAATAAATGTGTAGGGGTGCAGTACATATTTGATTTATTTCTCTCTCTGGAGATAAAGCTGGCACAAGGCCACCTCCAGATGTACTTTCCAAATAAAATCTCTTTCCCTATTATTTAATTTATGAAGATCAAAAACTCTTGACGTTAGACAAGAAAGGAGAAATAATGATTCATAAACATCTTGTTTCAAAACATAACAATTGAGTTTATTAATATTTGATATACATGCATGTGAACCGAAAAGTTAGACAGAGTTGTGTCCCTTTGATTAGGTAAATATTTGTATTTGAGCTCATAAAGTGAAAGTAATTATTAAACTGTAATTTAGGAAGAATAAAGTTTCTTTAGCATGTTTGGAATTGTGTATTGTACAAGTTGGTAAAAGTTCAGAAGAGATTTCAGAGTTTGTACTTGCATGAATGTTGGTAATGGTCTGACCGCAATGGCTAAGACAGTTCTTGAAGATTACATCTTGGTACATGGTAGCAAGGAATGAGACACAAGAGAGAGATGAATGAAAAGAAACTAAAGGGAGTTTACACGTGTTGGTTTTATATATCTGCCTGTATCACGTGGTAGGATCAGAATTGACTTGGCGCCTAAATTGACTCTGCATGTGAGAGTGATCTGATTGGTTGAAACTGACCAATCAGCAAGTTGGATGTACTGTGATTGACCAATGGTTTCTCGTTGATATTTTGTATGAAAGTAGGATGTTACTTACCAGATAGGAAAAGTGCATTTCCTAAAAAGAGGTAAGGCTGGTTTGTTGTGGAAGATTTCACAAATGAATGGCAGAACTGCCCAAGAAACAGATTTAACAAAGCTTACAATAAACAATTACAAGATAAGAGAAAAGAACTGGGCAAAAAAAATATTAAGCAAGCAAACAAGGAGGACAGTGGAAAACAAAGCATAACATACTTAGTGAGCTTGAGTAAATGGATGTCCGAACAAGATTTAAGAGAAATAACAAAACGACAAAATTTATCATGAAATACAAAGAACAGGAAATTGTGGAGAGCCATGGTCGTGTACGTCCTAAAGGGACATAGCACATAAAGATAAAAGCAATACTTGGTGTGCTAACTTGGTTTTAATTGCAGTATAAGAAAGAATGTCACATTATGAATAAAACCAGAGGACAGAGAGTGTGACACTGACATCTGAAAGCACATTGGGATAGCCAAAGATGCATTTCAAAAGCTAAGAAGAGTATTAAGAAACAGAGAAAATTTAGATAGAAACAAAGAGTACTGAACTGTTATATAACATCAGAGCTCCTATATGGCAGTGAATGCTGGACAATCTCCTCAAAGATGAAGAGACTTGAAGAAACAGAAATGTGGTTCTACAGAAGAGTGATGTGAAATGGCAGTGAATGCTGGACAATATCCTCACGGATGAAGAAGAGACTTAAAGCAACAGAAGTGTGGCTCTACAGAAGGATGCTGAGAATACCATAGACCGAACGCGTGAGCAACGATAAAGTTTTAGATAAAATAGAAACAAAAAGGACACTTAGACTTAGCATCAGAAAGAGACAGTTGAAAGAAACTGTTCTAGGGCACATCATGAGGAAAGAGGGCTTGGAAATTTTGATACACACAAGACATTGAAGGCAAGAGGGACATAGAACAATGCATAACCTACCTGGTGAGCGTCAGTGAATTGTTAGCAGAACAGGGTTTAGGAGAGATAATACAAAGTCAAAATATATGAAGAGCTACAAAGGACAGGAAATTGTGGAGAGCCATGATCTCCAACGTCCAGAAGAGATGCAGCACATAGAAGATTGATCCCAACTATTTAAGAGAAATAAAGACAAAGCAGTTGCCATGAAAATATTTGTAGAAAAGAGGGAGAGAGAAGCCACACCACATCAGTGAGAAAGAGTCTGAAGTTGAGATGCCTGCTCAGGATTTGATTATGTTAAAGATTCTTTTTTGGATTTTGTCAAGAATCTGGATATATATAATGGGTGCACCAGACCAAATATGGCAGTATTTTCCAATGTACATACTTTTCGCTTGGTTTGCTAAGGCAATATAATCTCTGAATTTCTGAGATGAGGAGTTATTATTGTTCACAATATTTACATTCAGACTGCTGTCCTCATCTTTGTTAGCTGACCAGGACTGAATCAGATGAGATATCCCTAGACGTGAACAGGGGAATGAGAAAAATCTAAAGAGTCTCATTTGAAATTTCCTGAGGGTAAAACAGATCGACAGACACCTGAGGAAGGTTGAAAGATACAATGGCAAATGTGATATTATACTAACAACAAAGATGAGGATATTAGTGGGAATTTTAAATAATTTGTTATAAATGTTTCATTCTTACTGTCTTGTTTGAGGAAACTCAAATGTATCCTCTAACCTTTCAACAGGGCCGGATTTAGGCCTTAAGTTTTCCCTGGGTTAATAGTTTGATGGGATGCTTCATTATATAATGTTTGTCTCTCCACTCTGTGTCTAGAGAAAAAATATATATTATATATATTATATTATATATATATATATATATATATATATATATATATATATATATATATATATATATATATATATACATATACACATGTTCTCCAGGGTATGCCCTGTTGCATTGAACTTAGCATCAGATAATGCCATAATGTTAAAGAAGTCTTTGGTTTTTGTGCTGCACTTTTTAAGCATTTATCTAATGTGCTAATCAAAGAATTACTTGCATATGTTGAATATGTTTGAAGTGAATTTTGCAATGAACAGAAATCCGCTTTTGGAAACAAATTCTAAATAATGCGATTAACCAAAATTGCTTGCTTTTCATCAGTGGTTAAAGCAAACAGATAAAAAGACGCCATTTTGATTGAATGCCTAAAATAAAGCTTGCAATTGGTGCATCCATTAAATTAAGCATGACAGTAACGTTTTACTTTGTCCTACCCTATTTACCAAGAATTCACAAAATATAGTAATTTCTTTTAATTTACAAATAAATGATGTTAAAAGTCAGAATAATGAACAGCCTGAAAAATAACTGTTGAAGAATTATTTAATATAGAGTTGACTCAAACAAGAGAGTTAAATTGCATATACGAACAATAACATGTAATTAACAACAACATATTTTATTGCTTGAACAATGCTAATGGTGAGATTAACTATTTGCTTACATAGAAACATTTTGTATTCATTGATCAAGAATTCTTCTGCCTTCTTAATACTTGTTATTTTATTGATGTCTCCTATTTTTTTTTTTTTTTTACACAAAGGTTCACTCTGTACAAGGCTACTTGTGGTAGAGGGTAAGTTGTGATAAGGGGGAGTTTATATGGAAAGGAATGGAAGAAAACTGTTGACTCTAGACTTGAACAGGTTAAGATTTTAGTGATCAGAAGATACAGTTCATCTGAACACTTTAATGTTTTTCTTTTTCGTATATTTTTTTCACACTCAGTAACTCGGTTAAAAAAAAAAAACAATGTCATTGATTTGAAATTTATAAAACGATTTTTCAGGAAAACTGGTTTCTCAATTTCAACAATTTAAAAAAAAAATGTCATCAGTTGAAATTTAGAAAAAGCTTTGCCTGGAAACAGGTTTTCTCAAGTCCAGTAATTGTTATTCTTTCCAGTATCGATAAGGGTTTCTTTTTTAACCTTTTACTCTTGTAAAGTAGGGGCCGTGAAGTAAAATGTCCTTTGCACCCAAAGAATGATGAGTCACAGGAGGCCCACTAATATTTTAAAAATAAGACATGAATCTGACAAGTCAACAAGCGAACAACAAAATGACAAATTAATACAAAATTTATTTAAATAATATACAAAAGGAGTGTTATGGTTAAATGTACTGAAAAGAAACTTGAACCAACAATGAATCAAGTAAATGGTAGAATAATTAAGCAAATGAAGGCATACTGACAGATTAGAAGAATATTAATAATATAGCTGTGACTAAATTTTAAAAGTAGAGTCCAGGTAAGTTGGCATGATAAATCACAGTTTGAAAGTTCAGTTTAAATGTCTGGTGAAAGCTGTTTAAGCTGTTTAAGTCCAATGATGAACCTTTTGTAAGTATTGAATCCAAGTGTACAGAATAGGTTGTTTGAATTTGGACAATATAGCCAAAAATGGCAAGGTCTTGATGAAATATTGCATCCACTATGATCACGTGATCGATTACGGTATCCTTCTGGTAATATGCGATATCCATTTTAGTTGTTGCTACTGTTGAAATTCCTCAAGTAATGTGGCATATGTTATCTGGTACAGTTCCTTGTTTGTGATTCTGTAGTGCCAGTACACAAGGTTTGAAGAAGGGTTTTCGACTAGACCTTCAAATAAATCATTATCTCACTAATGTATTATACAACTTATTACAGGAAAGCCTTGTATATTTCTTTTATTCTAGGAAATATACAAGAAAGGGATTTTCAATGATTAGGAAGTAATACAAGCATTACTGATAGAATTTAGACTATCATATTCCTTTTTTGATATTTATATATAAATATTCATGGAATGCTTTGATTACCCCTAAAATACTTATATACTATGACATATTTAGGTTACAAAATAGTTAGTACCCTTATTCAAAAAGACAAAAAATCTGAAATATGACAGCCTACAAAAAAAAAAAAGCCTTACCATATCCAGCCAATCAGTAAGAGCCTGTAGCGAGGTGTGAAATGGATGACTGGTCAGCAATAAAAGTGTGAAGGATTATCAATCAGATGTAGTGGACCCCACCACATTTATTTAGCTTTGATTAGGAATGACGTGGAAAAGGACAAGCAAAGACGCTAGAGGTCACCATCAAATGTGGCGGTCACAATGCAATTTATATTTGATGTAAAATAGCAGATAGCAAAAATACAAGACAGAACGTAATGGTTCAAAATATAACATTTGAATTTATTTGTTTTGATGTACATGCATATAAGCTAAAGGTTTGGTAGAGTTATGTCTCTTAGATTTGGGAAATATTTGTACCAGAGCTCACGAAGTTGAATTGATTATTAAACTCTAGTTTTAGAAGAATAAAGTTCCTGTTGCATGTTAAGAAATGTGAGTTGGAAAAGTTGGTATAGTTCAGAAAAGTTAAGAGGTTGTACTTTCTTGAATGTTGGTAATGGCAAGGTCAAGACGAGAGTACTTGAAGGTCACATCTTGGCAGCAAGGAAGGAGACGAAAGAGAAAACAGAGAGAAGGCTTACTCGTGTTTTGTTTATATATGGTGGTGTATCATGTGACAGGCTCCCAGCTTAGTGCATGGGAAATATCATTCCTCGCGTGCAGGCGATCTGATTGGCCGGAATTGACCAATCAGTGAGCTAGTTTTGAGGAGATTAGCCAATGAATGCTTGTCATATGATCTGTATGTATGTATGTATGTGTGTGATGGTGATGATAATCACCACAAGCCAAATGCCATTCCTCATCACCCAATACGTTGACTACAGACATTTCTGTATTTACATCTGGGTGAGAAATGAGATTAGTGCTGATGTCTATTCCCCTCAAGTGATCTTGATTCTGGTATTCTGTAAACTTTGTTATTCTGTAGTACCAGATTCCTCGCTACAAGCTACAGGAGCTATTTTTACCATTGATGTGAGAAAGCAGTTATATCCAATCGACAATTTAGTCATACCTGAATGACTCTGGCACCATGCATGACATCCTTATGAAAGACAGTGTTACTGTCAGTTGATATTTACAAGATCTTTTTAAAATAGTTTCTCAAAAAAATTAGTCTTCTCATATCCACTAAATATTATAACTCTTTCTAATACTGATATTCTGACCTTGGACTCCTGTTGTTCCTAATCTTCAACAACCTTCCTGATGACACCTGTTCTCAACTTGGTACCTATGATGATGACACAATCATTTATTCCTGATCTAACAAGTCTGAGCAGTTCAATACAGTCAAATTGGCAGCTGATACAAAAAAAAATGATCTACAGTCTGTTGTTAATTGGGGCAAGGAATGGCTTGTTAATGCTAACACCTCCAAAACAAAACTTTTCTCATTTAGTCGTCAGAGAGGACCTCTGTTACCTTCCAACAGCTTGGCTAATGCTTAACCTCCAGTAGAGTGACTCATTGCATATTTTCGGATTAACATTTTCACCTAAGATAAGTGGAAAGATTATATTGAATCAATTGCTACGTCAGCTGCTAAGAATATTGGTTTCCTGTGTCATACTAGATAATTTGTCTCTCCCGAATCTACCTTGCATATCTATAAGTCTACTGTTCATCCATGTTTAGAATATTGCTGTCATGTATGGTCCAGTGCTCTTGCTTTGTATTCAGAGTTCGTACAGACAAGGAGTGTCACTGAGTCAATGGGAACTGATGCATGCTGTGGCACTTCCGGTCGAAGAGAAATTGGAAATAAAGTGAAAGAAAGAAAGAAAAAAAAGAGACGTTGTGTAAGAGGACGATAGATACAGATGTTGTATTACTAATAAAACATCTGAGACATTTTTTTTCTCTCCAGAATCTACCTTTTCGTCTTTATAAATCTACCACACTTTCAATATTGTTGCCACATATGGTCCGGATTTTTTCAACCTACCCACTGTTATTCCAGATATCCCATAATTTTTATTTTCACTTTTTTTTTCAACTTGTCTGTTTATTCCAACCTGTTCATTTATTCAAACTTCTACTCACTTAATTTTTGGCTGTTCTGAAAGCAAATTAATTTTAAATGAATTTTTCAATTTACACTTTTATTCCAACATATCCTTATATTCTGGACTTTGTATTCCTTTTTGTTAGTTCATTTACTGTATTTCATTGTGAGTTCTAGTAGAGTGGGCTGAATTATGTCCCCTTGATTTATTAGGATAATTCTCTCTGAAGGATAATGAACTGGCTAAAGCATAAAGAAGTAATTAAGGAGAGTCCCCAAAATTCATAAACCTGCTTTCTATTAATCATCTGTGAGAACCCTTTATGCCTTCTGTCAGCATGGCTGATGCTAACCTCTAGAAGAGTGACTCATTGCACCTTTTCAGACTAACATTTTCTGCTGAGATAAGTGGGAAGATTATATTGAATCAATTGCTAGGTCTGCTGCTAAGAAAGTTGGTTCACTTTTCTCTTCAGAATCTATCCTACATATTTCTAAGTCTACCATTTGTCTTTGTTTTGAATACTGCTGCCACATCAATGCGGCTGGTGCTAACCTCCAAGAGAGTTACTCATTGCATCTTCTTGGACTAACATATTCTGCTGAGATAAATGGGAAGATTATATTGAATATAGGTCTGTGTTGTGCTAGATTTTTTCTCACCAGAATCTCTTACATATTTGAATATTGCTGCCACATCTGGTCTGATACCTTCTTTCATTTTTGCATAATAGAGAGAGGGTGCGATGGATAAATTGTCATCTAAATTATGAAAATATTGCTAGCATCTCATTTTAACAGACGTATTTACCAAAATTATATTGAAATACTAAAAAGTAAATTTATTCAATAAAATCGACAGATGACTTTGGAATCTCCTACAAATCTTCTGGACGGTCTATTTATTTATATGACAGTATATTTATTTTTGTCTACTGCTGAGTATTCAAGAAATCTTATTAGAAAAATATGTGATCTCCATTAGAACTGTCATGCATTGACCTCCTTGTCTATGGTGTGTGTCAATGACCAAGCAAAGGTCTGAATAGTGACTTTAAACATAGATTTTTTTTTTTTATCCAACTCTTGAAATACAGGTATCTGCTCAGTTTTATATCCTAACATAAAGCAATTTCTGAAGAAAGGAATGGATTTTTTATTTATTAATCTGACAGATTTTTGTTATTTAAATGTTATTTTTAGTAGATACTCCAATTTGAGTAAATGCTCCATTTTATTTATTAAACATGTTTCATGCTTGAATGGAAACTTCAGGGTTGAAACAGACTGTAGCCACTTTTATGTTTTAGACTTGTTGGTTTACCTCCTAATTTTTTAAACTGCTATGAGGGGACACTCTCTGGACTATAAATACTCTGTGATAATTTTTCAACACTCTCCTCTTATTCACTTATTTGCCAACATGAAAATCTTTCACAAAGACTGCGTTCCCTTTGGGAAATGCATGAACAATACACACACACCACATATTTTGAACCATTAGGTTTTCACATTCATTTGACACACGCATCTTTTTCTCACTTGTAATCTTTATTGTTAATACATTATTATTTGTATATATTGGTTCTTGTCATTTCTCTCATTTATTTATGTGGACTCACATCCCAAGTCTGAAATGGTTGTTGTGGGCATTTCAGGAGACACACTTGTTTGTCTCTCAACGCATGCACTAACCCACAACATACTAGACTACCCATGACCCATTGGGATACTGACATTTCAGTTTACAAAACACTGAAGTTGATTTCAACATTAAAAAAACTGTCCATCTGAAGAAAGTTGAAATAAAAATATTTACTCTATAAACAACTTGTATTTTTAAGTCTTATTCACTTAAAATATTCTTTAAATCAAATTCACTTAAAAATATCTTTTTAATATGCCAAAAATTTTGTTTAAAATCATTCACTTGAGAATATTTTTTAAATATAGCAAAAATATTTTTTAAATATTTAAAATATTGTTTGTTTAAAGGAAGACGAAATATAAATAAGCACACACAGAGGGAGGTGGAAAGAGTTGTAGAGAGAGGGAGGCGGAAAGAAACTTAAATTATTATGCTGCCGACATATGCACAATTCAGGATTTTAGCATTATATATATATATATATATATATATGCTAAGATGCTACAAGTAGTAAGACCCACCCTATAATAACTAGGTATTTTTTTGGAAAAAAATGTCTGGGGATTTAACAGCTGACTGCACGAGCAAGTTCAAGTTGCCAACTCTACAGTATCACTTTTCTTTCTGCCACAAAAAATTTTCACATCTTGGACCTATTATTAAATACTAGCTGAATTACCCATTCCTTGCTGAGTGCCACTCTCCTTTTTTTCTTTTTTAAGAAAATGATTGATTTTAAATTGTTATTTGTGGAGAAAAACAATGCATTTCAATATTACTCAATAATCTTGTCAATTTGACCTCCATCTTCTGGCTTTCTCGTTCTATATTTTGGATAGGAGTCATTCCCTTGTTAAAATCTAAATTTAATATAAATCAGAGGGAAAAAAATTCCCGGTGTACAGTTTGAGCAAGAACTGCTCGATCTAACCACTTTGATATGTATTTGATGCAATACTTGATAGAATGAATTGATGAGCAGATTGCAACATTGATATGACAGTTGAATTGTCGCAACAAATATGTATTGTAAGGCACTACACACTGATTGGTGATTTCTTACTCAACTTGACAGCCATATTGTCTCTTGATCTAGCTGATGTGACCTCCATCTTCTGGTTTTCTCCTATATTCTGCATATGAATTATTCACTTGTTCAAATTTCATTTAAGCCAAAGGGAAAAACTTTCAGTGGTGGGTTTGTGCCCACCCCCACCCACCGATATATCTTTGATCAAAATGAGATATACATACATACATACATATACATATGTGTATATATATATATATATATATATATATATATATATATACACAAACACACATGCACAAAGGAAAGAAAAAAAGGTTTTAAAAAAACAAAGAGCTAGGAACATGAACATCTGTCGGAAATAATCATACAGCATACAGGTTCAAAGCCCAAAAAAAAAAAAACCCTGATACGAGTTCAACTAACTAAAAAAATGCTCAATACGAAAGTAGAGCAGACTTAGTCAAACTTAGAGAGCCAGACAAACCTACCAAGGTTTCACCTAAGGAGGTTTGTCTGGCTCTCTAGGTTTGACTAATATATATATATATATATATATATATATATATATATGCCAGGGTCATTTCCAATTTATTTAAGATAATCTTTTCCCTCTCTAACCTAACTTTCTGTTCTGGAGTAACAATATGCCTCAGTGGTTTCATGTACAATTTCATTTTCAAGTCTTTTAAGCTGAAACACTTCTCTCATGTGTCAAATGTTTTATGGATTGAGTTGGATCTTTTCTAATTGATCTCTAAGTTGAAATGATGATACCTCTTGCCATTGTGATCTCCTGATACAGTTTTCCTCTCTACTGTTCCCTCATTTTTAAACTTATTCACCGTTCTCTTGATGGTTCTTGAATGGACTTTGAAGATGGAAGCCAGAGTATGAATGTTGCTACCATTATGGAAGGTGTGAATGATCTTTTTCCTCTCATTGCTCATTTTGGAAGATAGTGGATCTGACACAAAACAATTTTAACCTGTTCCCTTTCTAGCTGAATAACTCAAAGGGTTTTTTCAGTGATTCTTATGAAAAATGGTGTCAAGATGGCTAAATTTTTGAGATGAACAATTATGCTGTTACACCATTTGAACAATTTTGCTGTTACACCACGGTGTGTATATATATATATATATATATATATATATATATATATATAAAATCGTGTGTTAGAACTGTTCAAATGATATTTGGATCTGGATGTGCGTTGTGGTTTAATGGATATCAGCTTGGATTGAGAAATTGGAAAGCCAAGTTTGAATTCCAGTCATTTTCATTACATTCCCTTATGTGCAAAGACCCTTGGGAAAGGGTCCTATAGCCTTGGTTGGTAACCAGTCTACCACAGAAAGAAATGGCAACCTACTGCAGGAAAACCTTCTGCCTTGTCAGTCAAGAATCAAGAGACATGACCCAGTTTCAGTCACTTTTGCACTGTCATCATGTAGCTTTCCTTTGCCTTTTCTATATAATTTCAAAGTAATTGTTCTGATGAGCTTTTCTTTTTTACAATTTTTTTTTCTTTGGTACCTCTGCTTTACGAATTTAAGCACGGTATTAGATTGGCAGCTTGGTCTCATCATTTTGCAGTTGAAATAACTAGTTGTAACCATAAGTTCTATGCTAACCTTTTACAATTCTTACTTGTGAAAAGCTGCTTGCTTACCAGCCAACTTTGATATTCAAAAATTTAAATGCAATATCATTCGTTATCTTCTGTCTTAATTTCTGTTCAATAATTGTTCTTTTTCCTTAATGTTTTTTTCTTTTTCCCATATTCTTTCACCCCCAGTAACACCTTGTATGTTAGTGGCTTTATTGACTTGCTTTAGGTGAAATGATTATATAGATATATATATCTTTTTATTTTCATCTCCCACCCCCACTACTTTTGGTTTTAAATGAAAGTGATTAAGTTGTTCAGAGCCATTTTGTTGATTTGCTGAACATACCACCTGAGGAGACCATAGTGGTCAAAATGGTAATGTTCTCAGCATTCATTCTTTCAAAATATTAAACAGCTCTGCAAGTCTGGTCTTACAACTTGATATTGAGCACTTTTTTTAATGCATATGATCTTAACAAATATTTCACTGTTTGTTTACTCTGGCATATATATATATATATATATATATATATATATATATATATATATATATATATATATATATATATTAAGTCTTCAATTGAGCACTCTTGAGAGACTGCCTAATTCTACAAACTGCCTATGCTAAAATACAAAGCTCTTTGGTAAAATGAATATGAGCACTCTGGCTGACTGGCATTTGTTTACATTTGTAAAAACAATATGCTAGAATTAGCAGTTTTCTCTCTGCTCAGTGCTGATGGCTTGGGGGTAGAAACTGTGAAATTATATATATATATATATATATATATATATATATATATATATATAATTTCACAGAATTAACCTGTAGAAAAGTCAGTATGTATTAAGGAAAAAGACAATAGGAAAAAACTATAGATTTAGCCAATGTGTTTTGTCCAATTAATATAAAATGCCGTTTCTAAATTCTTCTAGTTGCTAGCAACATTTTGTTTCATTATAGATATTTTGTTTCAATAAATTCATTTCGTTTTTTGCCTTGAAATCTAAATCTACAATTTCCTATTGTCTTTTTCATTAATACATACATACATTATATATATATATATATATATATATATATAAAATATATAAATAAGCTGAGGTTTCCTTCTCCAATTAAAAAACATTCATTTTTCACAGATTTTGTCCATAATCTTTGGTAGGTTCCCATATAATTCTTCCTCGGAAATAAAAGCAACATTAATATCTATTAGAAGTTTCAGAATGTTGGATTCCTCTTTTCATGAAGTAAAATATATTTTGTAATTCCTAAATGAATGAATAAATAAAAGTTCATAAAGATTATGCCTAACCCATAAATAATGATGTCATCTGAGAATTGTAGTCAGTTCTGTTTTTTTAATTGGCTTCCTACCAAGTTGACTTCAGTTCAGCTAGAACATTTGTTTAAGAAGTTATCAGCGTTAAAATATTGCCTGTTTGCCATCATTTAATAAGGTAGAATTAGCTCCAATAGCTGCTGGTAATATACAGTTGTAATATGAATTATCCAGCAAAGTTAGTTTTTTAAAAAAAAAAAAATGCTCATCTCTTGTCAGGTTCTTTTTAAAATCTTTATCTCTTTGCTTTGTTTTTTTTGTAGTTAAAATATAAAGTCGTTTTTTTTTAATATTTAATGGATTTATTTTTCAATTCAACATTATTTCTTATTACTATGGCAAATATAGACTTTGAAATGTGCCAAGAAGGTATGTACATCTTTTAAAGAGGATAATTGAGCCTTCCTTTATCATGTAAACATAGAACCCAAGCCTCACAATTTCCAATTGTTTACCTTACATAGCATTTCAAGTCTTGTGCATTGAAAACTGAGAAAGGGACTGTTGCATGCTCACAAGTCAATAAGATGAAAAGACAAACCCCACGTCTGGAAATAAGAATAAGAAACCCTGTTTCTGATATTATATGTAAATGTTTTATTCAGGGCTTTGTCGGCTTACCTGGGTTGGTAGGAAGGTGACACTTTTTTACAACATCAATATCATAGGTTAGCTCTTCTCCTTACCAACTCCTCATTCATTTACACATCCTGTGTCATTGGCAGTATGAACAGGTATCATAAGAACCATGCGATGACAAGTCCATTTCACACCAAGAAACTGACTTTCCAATTCCAAGAAAGACTTTTAATATAGATGGAAATGATCAATGTCCAAAGTGTTCCTTGGTTTCCAATAACTTCATCCACTCCCTTACTTTCCTGTTCCCCTTTTTTCGCAGTAGATGCCACTTAGAATGCAAGACTTCAGAAAGAATCACCTACTGGCTATCAAGCAAAAACACTTGAGATTGTGATAAAACCACATCTTCCTTTTTCTATGTGGGTGTCCATAGTATCACAACTGTAGGTGTCGCCATGGTTGAAATGAAAAAAAGATTGCCTGGTTACAAACTGTAATATCATAATATAATACATAATATTAAAAATTATAATATATTGTAGAATATGATGGACTCTCTTATCATTTTCAGCATATGAGCATCCAAAAGTTTAGTTCCTAGAATTGAGCAACTAGTCTACCCCACACATTTGATTATAGCTGAGAAGAGAATTGGTGTGTCATGAGGTCCTCAAACAGCCCTCAAGTTTTGAATACAGATTTGTCCTCCTTCTAGACTGGTTGCCAACCAATGCTGAAGAGCTCAAACTGTTTTACTATTTAACCCATAGTTTGGGGAAGAAGAAATTGATTCATACTTTTGTCAGGGTATTTGAGTGAAAGTGAATGTAACATTCTTGAATAGGATTTAAACTTGCCAATTTCTTGTTCAGCGCAGCTAACCATTATATTACCTGTACACACACACACTACAGATATATTCACATTACACACACATACACATATACACACAGATATATTCACATTACACGCATACACACAGATATATTCACATTACACGCATACACACAGATATATTCACATTACACACACACACACACAGATATATTCACATTACACACACACACACAGATATATTCACATTACACACACACACACAGATATATTCACATTACACACACACACAGATATATTCACATTACACACACACACACAGATATATTCACATTACACACACACACACAGATATATTCACATTACACACACACACAGATATATTCACATTACACACACACAGATATATATTCACATTACACACACACACAGAGATATATTCACATTACACACACACACAGAGATATATTCACATTACACACACACACACACACAGAGATATATTCACATTACACACACACACAGAGATATATTCACATTACACACACACACAGAGATATATTCACATTACACACACACACAGAGAGATATATTCACACACACACACACAGAGATATATTCATTACACACACACACACAGAGATATATTCACATTACACACACACACACACACACACACAGATATATTCACATTACACACACACACAGAGATATATTCACATTACACACACACACACAGAGATATATTCACATTACACACACACACACACAGAGATATATTCACATTACACACACACACAGAGAGATATATTCACATTACACACACACACACACAGAGAGATATATTCACACACACACACACACACACAGAGATATATTCACATTACACACACACACACAGAGAGATATATTCACATTACACACACACACACAGAGAGATATATTCACATTACACACACACACACAGAGAGATATATTCACATTACACACACACACACAGAGAGATATATTCACATTACACACACACACAGAGAGATATATTCACATTACACACACACACACAGAGAGATATATTCACATTACACACACACACAGAGAGATATATTCACATTACACACACACACAGAGAGATATATTCACATTACACACACACACAGAGAGATATATTCACATTACACACACACACAGAGAGATATATTCACATTACACACACACACACAGAGAGATATATTCACACACACACACACACAGAGATATATTCACATACACACACACACACAGAGATATATATTCACATTACACACACACACAGAGAGATATATTCACATTACACACACACACAGAGAGATATATTCACATTACACACACACACAGAGAGATATATTCACACACACACACACACACAGAGATATATTTCACACACACACACACACAGAGAGATATATTCACATTACACACACACACAGAGAGATATATTCATTTACACACACACACAGAGAGATATATTTCACATTACACACACACACAGAGATATATTCACATTACACACACACACATATATATATATATATATATATATATATTTATTATGAAATAATGGGTTGATGCCAACATATTAACAAATATTTACTTTGTTAATTTAATAATAATATAAATAAATAAATAAAATATAATTTAGTTAATAATACAAATACACATAAAATATTACAATTTAATTAATAATATAAACCATAAAAAAAATTTAATTTAATTTCAGAGAAAATATTTGCAACAGGATGAAAAATCTATAGTTGAAAAAATGAAAGATGTGAACAAAAGTAAAATCATGAATATGCATGTGTACAAAATGGAGTAAAAAAAGTGGATTGAAAAAGATGCAGAACAAATTGAAAAATTTGGAAATATCATTTAGAACCAGAACCCCCTGAAGAATGGACATTTTCCAAGAAACTTTGAAGTCTGGGGAAATAACAAAAAAATTGATATTTAAATGTTAAGTAATGTTTCTAAAGAAGTAATGGATTATCTTAGAAATTGTCTTTTTTTATGTTACAGAGGGTGCATCTTTAATAACATTTCTCAAATAATCCAGTTGTTAGATGATAACAAATATACTGCTTAAAAATATTTTAAAAAAAAACAGTATCTACTCAAATATGGGTATCCACTAAAAATAACGTTCATGTGATAAAAATCTATCAGATCAATAAATAGAAATCCATTACATCAATCCATCACAATTTAATTAAAAGCACATTGGATCTAAGAATGGTTTTTCCTGCAAAGGGTGATGCAGGTTCAATTCCTGTTGGGGATGCATCTTTTCCTTTCAATAAGATTTCTCTGATATTCAGGCCAATAGATTTACAATAACTGTTTAAAAAAGTTAAAAAATCAGGTGTTGACTGAAATATGCATAATCACTAAAAAAAATAATGTTTAAAGTTTATATATATATATAAATAAATATATATTTTTTTTTTTCCACCTATTCTTATTGTACATTTCTCTGTTTTAATTTTGAATCTCCCGTGGAAGAGCGGGAGCGAAACCGGTTTCTTCCCCCACCTTGTTGAGTTTTTTTTTATTATTTAATATTGTTTTAATATGTCTTGTAATAAATTTTATACCTTTTTATATATATATATATATATATATATACACACACACACACATTTTGTATGTGCAGAACTTAATCACAAAAGGGTGAAACTCAGGGTCATACTCATATCCATACAACTGAATATATATGTATTTTAGAGATACAGTGGGATAATAGATAGAATTCGGATTGAAGAATTGGAGAGCCGAGTTCAAATACTAGTCGGATCCATTACATTCAGTTGGGAAAGGTATGCATCATCTTTTTCCTCACCAGCTATGGGTCAATAGCTGGATACACTAGGTTCTATAGCCTTGGGTGGCAACTGCTCTAGAAGAAACTAACTTTGAATTCAAAAATGTATGTATGTAGCCCTGGCGTAGCACATACTATCCAGCTAAATAAGAATCCTTTGCATTGGCTCAATGATCCAACTATGGTAAAATGTTATATATATATATATATATATATATATATATCAAAAAAGAAACAATTTATACAAAGAATTAAATAGCAATGTTAATGTGATTAATGGTGAAATCACTTCATTAACAAGATGTAATGAGACATTAACTTCCTATCAATTCCTTGAATTATTATTCAAGGAATTGATAGGAAGTTAATGTCTTATATAATATTTGAGTTGTTGTCAGACTGAAGACACATGTCAAGTACTTTCGGTAACTTCAAACTGTCATCTTCAGGATATAATTTTTCTATACAGAGGCAAACACTAAGACAAAATATGTGTCAACCAAATACTTGTTAGTGAAGTGATTTCTCCATTAATCACATTAACATTTCCATTTAATTCTTTTTATAAATTGTTTCTTTATGATATAAAATATGAGCTGCACACTTTATATATATATATATATTGTGATGGATAAATTGTCTAAATTACACAAAAATGAAAATAACACTGACATTTCATTTTAACATATATTTATGAAAAATTACACAAAAATATCTTGATATTAAAGAGAAAATTTATTCAGTAAAATTACCATTGGCATCAACCTCAGCTTCCAGACAAATTCAGAATCTGGACATTTCTGGACAGTCTCCTTGTTTAGGTTGGTAAATACTGCCATAATCCTCGACTTCAATGCATCTTTAGTGTTGTAACACTAAAGATGAATTGAAGTCAAGGATTATGGCAGTATTTGTTGGTCATTCCCTCACCTGCACTCCACAGAATAATAAAGGGGATTGCATTCTGGGGAATTAGCCAGATGTAAGGCGTGATGTGGTCACAGAAATTGTATGAAAGTCATGACTGGGTTCGCCTGCTTGTGTGGCATGGTGCAGGGTCCTGTTGTAAGGTCTTCTAGCAGCCACCCTCTTGACTCAGAGCAGCACTACCTCCTCAAGGGACTTGATGTAGGCCTCCATGTTGTGGGAAGATTAGTGATCACTCCAAACCCCTTCATAATCACCATTAGACTCCTTCATCTCTTCTGAATCCTCTGCACTGTCCTCAGATTGACATTGAAATGTTTATATTGGAGTTTCCTGTGTGAATGTCAAGCAGTACAGCATGGCATTTTTAAATTTCTGGCAGAGTGAATTATGCCATGGTGTTCATTTTCTCACAGTGTCCAACTGACCCTGGTATACTGTGCAGTTAACAAAATCAAAAACATGTGCAAAACTAAAAATATAAAATTGGCGACAATTTACTCCTTGTACCATATATATATATATATATATATATATATATATATATATATATATATATATATATGTGTGTCAGTGTTCTTGCTTTGTAAGATAAAAAAGATGCTATATTCATTAGTGTGAAACCAGATTCACTTATATTTTGTATGCACAATCCCAATAAAATGGAGAAGTATATAAAAAATGTAATATATGGTATAATAGACATGATATATACTATGCAGATTTTGTTACCGTTTACTCCTTTCTTGGTAGCTAATCCGGCAAATCTTACAAAGTAAACTTTGCAGCTTCTCTCAAAAAGTATCTTCAATCCGTGGTTATCTGCAACAAAAACTAGTTTGTAAATTTTAACACCTCCAAAACAAAACTTTCATTTAACCACCACAGAGAACCTTTTCTGACTCCCATCATCATGGCTCATGCAAAAATCTAGGAGAGCAACACACTATGCCTGTTCATGTTTTGGTTTTTCCTCAATCCTCCCTATTCTCAGTCTTCTGTTTCACTTTAACTCTCTGTAATCTCCTGCATACTAGTGGCATTCAGTAGCTGTTATCACTCTTGATTATGTCATTATTTTCTCTTCTCTTAAGCCCAGTAGCTATTATCACTCTTTCCAGTATTGGAGAGTTTCCTTCCTAGCCTTTTATTTGAAGTAGTGTGGAATGTCAACATCTTGATTATGTCATTATTTTCTCTTCTCAAGCCCAGTAGCTGTTATCACTCTTCCCAGTATTGATGGGGAGTTTCCTTCCTAACTTTTTATTTGAAGTAGTGTGGAATGTCAACATCTTCATTAGATCATCATTTTCTCTTTAACTGACATACAATATATGTATTTTTGCTCTCATGTGGTTTCTGCTGTTTGGTACAGTTCTTTGTCTGCCTGATTCTGTTGCACAAGTCCAGGATTTTTGAAGAAATATGGTCTTCATCAAGACTGACTGGCCACACTCACGCAAAGCTATTTTAACCATTGATTTTAGGAAGTGGTCTTACAGAGTCTCTATTCTCTTATATGGATGTGAAACATGGACTCTGTTAGCAGAAACAGAGAGAAGAATCCAAGCATTTGAGAACAAATGCATGAGAAAACTCTTTGGCATCTTCTATTAGGAACATAAAACCAATGAATTTGTGCAAAAAAAGGGTTGAAAGTTTTGTGGGCCACCAGGAACCTCTTCTCACTGCTGTCAAATGGGGGACAAATGGCGTGGTTTGGACACATTACAAGGCATGGTAGCCTGTGCAAGACCATCATTGAGGTGGACATTGGAGAGGATGTCAATGTAAAAACTGGTTGTCCAATATCAAACAATGGACAAGTATGACTATACCAGTATAGTTGATGGCTGCTGTTGATAGACCATTGTGGAGAAGATTTAGTATGGTTTCTGTATTCAGATCCTCCCTATGATTAGAAAAGTTAAGGGGATGGTGATGTAAGCAGGTGAGAGTTTAGATATTTCTGAACAGGTTTTGGCATCTTGCATGACATCCATATGGAAGTCTTCATCTGACAAAGCTATTTAAGAACAGTATCCAAATTTCAGGTTAATGGTT
Organism: Acanthosepion pharaonis; assembly: GCA_903632075.3. NCBI lineage: Eukaryota > Metazoa > Mollusca > Cephalopoda > Sepiida > Sepiidae > Acanthosepion > Acanthosepion pharaonis. The sequence goes on along the minus strand of CAHIKZ030001529.1, from coordinate 427,987 downwards.
TTGTTTCATAGAATTTTCTGGTGTTAGCAGTCTATTCTCTGTTCAGTTTCTTTATCACCTATGCTAAATTTGCTATAATTGATCCATACACTGAGGTATTTGAAGTGTTCAACATTTACTAATTTCACATCCCCAGCTTTTATGATGGATTCAGGTATTGCACCAAGACTTTCATTTCAATTCCACGTCATAGTTTCTGTTTTGGAAAGTTCTATCTTTGATCTTATTTCTTGGAACACTTGGTAGAGGAAGTTGATGTTCTGTTCATGATCATTCGTATCCCAATTATAAATACCTGTTATCAGCATATCCCACTCATCATCTGTACCTTGGCCTTGAGAGGGAAACCAAGATTGTAGTCTTAAGTTCTATTGGGTTAATCACGGATAAGAGAAACCAAGGTTTGTATTCTACCCCCAGCACTTCCTAGTCTATGTTCACTTTCTTGTATCTTGAATTTTTATGATGAATTCAGGGTATGTGCCTTCACAGCTTCCATTCAAATTCCAGATAGTTTTTTTGTTTTTGTTTACCTTGAGTTTTATTTCTTGGAATATGAGGTTACTAATTTTTTTTTTTTTTTTTTTCAAGATCATTCTTATCCCAACAATGAATGCCTATGTCATCAGCATACCCACCACTCATCATCAGTACACTGACCTCAGGCAGGAAAGCATGGTTGCTTATTTTCTATTGGAATATTTGTTTGGGATATGTTATAGAATGCTTAAATGATCAGTGCCAATCTCTACACATCTGAGCTTTTAAATATAATTGATATAAAATTCCATGCAATAAAATATGCAATATAATATATAATCAATATTTTTAACATTTTAATGTTTATTTGCATTTTTTCTGACATGTCTACTAATGTTAGGAATAGACATCAATAGCAGGAAAAAAAAAAAAAAAAACATCCAGGACTAAACGGAATAATTAGAGAAAAAGAAAAGAGAAGGCTTTTATTGACCTCCTGAGGTGATTGGAGCAGCTAAAGTTTGAACAATCAGGAAGTTCACCTCACCTTGTTGCTAGTGGCACCAATGTTGATTGGCTAGTGAAGATGTCGGTCAATTTTGTGGGTGGAGTCAAGAAAAAAAAGGGGGGGGCATGGAAGGAGGAGGACATAAGAAGACGGAGGAATGAAGAGAGTGACAGAGGAGAGAGTAAAGAAGGGGAAGGATTTGGGCATAGAGAGAAGAAAGAAAAAAAGAGAGGAAAGAAAGGGTATATTTCGCGGGAAAAGAGAAAACGTGTTTGAGAGAAAAGAAAAGGAAATGATAAATAAAGAAAAAAAGACGAAAAGATAGAACCAAACAGAAAAAAAAAAGAAAGAAAGAAAGAAACTAGGTAAAAAATAGATAAAAAAGTAGGCGGAGAAAGAGTAAGACAGAAAAAAAAGGAACAAAGAAAACGGAAGAATAATTAGAGAGAAAGAGAAAGAACAGAGCAAAGAAAGAAAAGTAATGGGGAAATGGTTAAAACAGAAAGAGAGATAGAAAAGAAAACAAGGTGGTGGGGAAATGAAGAAGAGGAAAAAACAAAACAAAAGGGATAAAGACAAAGAAGGGAGGTGGAGGAAGGTGGCGGTGTGTATGTTTAGTGAGGGGAGAAACGAACGAAAAGAATTAATGAGAGAGGTAGGAGAAGAGAGAGAACCTGGCAGCTTCAGTTCTTGACATCTCTTTTTAACGCAGATGCGCCTACAAGAGGCAGGGATCAGAACAATCATCATTATCATCATTTAGAAGAAACAGAAACAATACATTTCATTTGAAATGCTTTGTTTTATAGAATCGGAGGGTAGGAAAGGGGTGGCGAAAAACACAATGCTTTTAATTTGGGATTCAGACAGTCTCTTTCTCTTTCTTTCTTTTTTTTTTTTTCAATGAATTATATTTTGTCTTGGTATTTGGTATTGTCAGTTTTAATGTTTGAGACTAACTTTGAATTTGAAATACTGAACAATCTCCGTTTAGATATATATATTTTTTTTTTTTACCTAACCTCATTTGAAGCGAAAAATCAAAAGTGGTGCAAGCAAAAACTTATTACCCTCCTATACTTTGCATAAAGATGGAAAATGTTCCCAAAATTAAAGGACATTTTTATTTTTCCAGCTTTCATGAACTTGTTGGCTTCAAATATCATCTCATGAAAATTGAAATATATCCAACTATTCTTTCCCAGGAATCTACTCATTACTGATAAACTAAATTTTATTGTTTCACACAAGTTTTCCTTACATTTCTAAGGCAAGATTTTTCAAATACAAATGAAATAACATCAGTTTTTTTTTTTTTTTTTACCTTAATTTAATAGATAGATTTTCCTATTGTCCAGTTCACACTACTCTCCAATCTTTTGAACAAGAGTAGAGGTTTATCCCTTGTTTCCTGTTTAGGACTGGGTTTACAGTTCCTTCTCAAGTCTTTTTCATTCTCTTTCACCCCCAGTAGCCCTTTGCATTTTAGTGGAATTATCACCTTGTTTTGGGTGAATTTATTAAAAACAAATTATTTGTTTTATTTATATCTGATAGTTATTTTAAAATTCCAAGTCTTACTAATTACTAATGTGAAATTTTATTTTTTTATGGAAAAAAAATATAAGGTTAGGTAATGAAAGCTGGGGAGGGTAATTCAGTATTTGGAATGCAAAAAATTGTTTTGGAGATTAAAATCAATGATAAAAAGATGTTTAAAGTTATTTTCATGGTTTATATATATTTTTTATTTTTTAATTATACAATATATCTCCATAAAATAACTATAAATTACTTTTTAAATCAGTCTTTCTTCCAGATGTCTATATTTGAATTTAGTTTTATTTACATTAATTTCAATTATTTGAATTTTATTTTACTAAAGAAATAAAACCAAACATTAAAAGAAATCATAACAAAAAAGGGTAACAAAAAATATAAATTGGTAATACCAAAATATAATCACGATTAAACTGTTTTATCAGTCTTCTCTCATCAGAGCAAAAATCAATAACAAAAAACATGCAAATCCAGTAAAAAAATTATACAACCCGAGACTGTTATATGCAAACAAAAAAATAACATTAAAGGCTAATTATCTTCAAGCCCAACAACCACTTCATCTGTTTACAGAGAGATGGTTGGTAGGACTTAATGTATACTGAGAACATGTCCAGGCTATAAGATCTGGCACACAACTGGTTATTAATCAAATCACTGAACATGATACATTAATGCACCTATGTAAATTGTCCATCTTTCCCTTGCAAATATTGGCTGGTGCATGTTGGTTAATTTATGGAGTGAAGATGGAAACAAACGCCAAGACAGTCAAACATGAAATGATAAATGAATGATTTCTGAGTTTGAGGAACTGCGCATCCTTCTGGTTAATAAATTAATCCTTTGAAAATAAATATTTAACATTTTTCAACCAATAGGTTGCATTCCTACCAACAATAAAAAGCACATGCTTAATGATCCCTTTGAAGAGTATATAAGCAATGTTTATAGACCAGACAAGCCAGTAAGGAATGGCAACAGATGGCAACAGTTCATAATACAGCTCATCTTAAGAGATTCTATTACTCATTCATCCAAAGTACATGACACTTACGCTTCCTCGCCAGGCTACATGACACTTACGCTTCCTCGCCAGGCTACATGACACTTACGCTTCCCTCCTCAATTTCTCTCTTGCCTCATTTTCACACATACACACAAAGAAATCACATTTCTTTTCATCTGAGCAAACAGTTACAAAGAACTGTAAGAACTTATACAAACTAAAAAAAATTTAGTTGTAAAAAATACAAAAATAAAAATATTTTATATTTAATAACCTTTCCCAACTTTTCCTTTGTTATGGGTTGATTCAAATCCACAACAGATCCTTGCCTCCTATTGTTGACAGGTTCCGCCTACATAGCATCACAGAGACACCTGAATTTGTAAATTACAGAAGTAATATGATATGTAAGCAGGGCATCTTTCCAGATCGGTTTCAACATAGGGGTTTGGTACCAAAAACAGTACATGGATTGAAAGAAAAATAACTTCTTACACCAACTGAAATTTGTGTGGCAAATATTGCAGAGCTCGCCAATCTATGGTAAAAGCAAATATATAGGACAATTCTCAATCAGCCTAGTCTTATAAAATTGTTGTATTTTTTACTTTAATGTTGGAATCCACAACATCCAAAGGGTAAACATTCTTGTTCAGAACCTTCCGAAAAAATTTAATTTCAGAATAAATTTTAATTTCAAAGCATATAACCAATGAATCATGGTTTTAATCAAATTGAGTTTCAACTGTTTAGAACAGAAAGAATCTTGTGTATAAATCTGTAAAGGTTGGTTTCCATTACATTGATGTTAGAAAATTTTTATTTGATTTTTATACCTAGAGATAGAGAAAAGGAAGAACACCATTTTTCTCTTTTCACATGAAATGCAATGTTGGATGCAGTGTATTCAGTGCTTGATAGAAACCCCTAACCTCAACCTAATTTTCAAACATACAGAAGGTGCCATCCACATATCTAACATAATACCTGTGCCCTTCAATACAAGCAAGTAAAAAACAAATATATTGGCCATTGTTATCCCTAAAGAAGAACCCATTGCCATATCATCTAAATTCCATGGATATGGTGGTGAACTCCAACTCGATAAAGACAGCTTCAGGAATATGTGGCAGGATTAGAAAAATGGCTCTGGTACAGTAAATATCAAAAGTTTCTTGCAATGGTATACAGGTGAACTACTAAAATCAAATAAGCACATGAACTTATTCTCAACCACTTTGTCAATCTGTGCTGCACCAATCTTATGATAGATAAAATCCGACACAAAGGAACATTGTTTGAATTTTTGGTACCATACAATCTTGTTTGTATGGAACACACCAACCTAATAGCTTCATAAATCTCCAATAGAAGGACTTTATTTTTAGTAAATGTTTTCGAAAGTTCAAAAACAATTTTTCAATTTTGTCACTAATTAAATAAAATCTCACTTAAAAAAAAAACAAATATATTGCCATTGTCAGCTCTAAAGAACTTCCCATTGCTATCCTGTCAATTATCCTATACATTATCTTATTAAAGTTAAATTCCACAGACATAGTGGCAAACATCCTCAATTCTATAAAGACAGTTTCAAGAATATGTGGCTGACAAATGGCCATGATACTGTGCATCCGTGTTTATTGTAACAGTACACAGGTGAACATACTACTAATATCAAGTAAGCACATAAACTTATCCTCAGCACTGAAAGGATAGTTTTGCATAGAGTTTGCAAACTTAAATTTGTTTTTAACACAATTACTTGTATAACATTCCAGCACAGGCTGCAACAACACTGTCAACCACTTTGCCAACTTATGCTGCACCAATCTTACCAGAGATGAAATCAAATGCAAAGGAACATTATCTTTGAGTTAAATTGTATAAGTTATTGAATAGCCTATACAGCTGATGTCATATGAAATCTACCAGCCTGATTGCCTCATAAAATGTCCACTGGAAGGACTTTACTTTTAATCAAACTAAGTTAATGCTTTCGAAAATTCAATTGATTTAGTCCTATTGGGTGTTTTGTTCAGACCCAACCTTATAAATTTGTCCCATGCACTCAAAATTGCTATCATTTTGTTGATAATCATAATCTGTAACTATCACCTGGTTTGGTTTTTGTTTTACAACATATTGACCTCAGTGGGTTATTTAATGCTGACAAAATTTTTATTGATGGTATTTTTTTTTTTTTTAAATGTGTTGCAGGAAATATTTTTTTCATTCAAAAATGTATTGTTGGTAATTTTTTTTTTTTTTTTTTTTCAAAAATGTATTGCTGGAAATAATGTATTGCTGGTAATAATTTTTTTACAAAGCATTTCAAAACATTTTTACACTTTCATAGTGCTTTGACCCCCAGCTTGGGGGTTAACTATTTGCCCATAGCTGGGACTCTAACAGATGCTACCACCCTGAATCAGGGTAGACCTGGGAACAGCAAAATAAAGAGGTGGTTCAACGCTCCTCAAAACCTCCTGATCAGAGGCCTTTCTGTTTGACATAGGTTATCATCTTACCCAGGATGCCTATTACCTGGACAGGTTTAGTTATAATCATGTTTTGTTACAAAGATTTATTATGATATGAAAATTTTCATGCTGCCATTTAAATTCAACATGATCAACTGGGGTAGCAGAATTGAAATCAGCTAAATCATTATACCTAATCATTAATGCATTAAACTTATCTGAAGATGAAGGGGAAAGTTTTGAAATTTGAGCAGAAAAAAAACTTCAAATTCTGCAAAGATATTTTCTTTCTTAACAAACACTGGATAAACACAGAATTCCAATCCATGAGATATAACAGAATTAGTGCTAGGAAATTGATATTTAGATAAATTTAAAACAACTTTATTGGAAGTAGACAAACTGCCAAACATTAAATATTACATCATCTTTTTATGATTAATTTGTTATGTAACATATCTTTACTCATCAATAATAGATAGATGACACCCTAAGTGAATATTGTCAAAATAAAAATCATTGGACAAAGATATTTTCTAATTCTTTTCATGGTGACCATTACTACTATTCTCTGCCATATTTCTATCATTGACTTTTTCCATCTGTCTATCTATATATCTCTTCATATTTTTTTTTAAATGCCTGCCTCTATCAACTGAAATTTTTTTTTTTTTTAGATATTGCTTAATGAAAAATGTTTAAAGAAGAAAATGAAAAATGTTGATACTTCATCTGTCATAAAATCTTTGTCTTTGGTTTTTCTTTTTATTTCATTTTGATATTTTTTTTTTTGTTTTTTCCTTTGCTCTTTCTTCATATTTCTGTTTTTCCCTTTGCTCTTTCTTCATATTTCTGTTTTTCCCTTTTGCTCTTTCTTCATATTTCTGTTTTTCCTTTTTGCTCTTTCTTCATATTTCTGTTTTTCCTTTTGCTCTTTCTTCATATTTCTGTTTTTCCTTTTGCTCTTTCTTCATATTTCTGTTTTTCCTTTTGCTCTTTCTTCATTTTCTGTTTTTCCTTTTGCTTTTCTTCATATTTCTGTTTTTCCCTTTTGCTCTTTCTTCATATTTCTGTTTTTCCTTTTGCTCTTTCTTCATATTTCTGTTTTTCCTTTTGCTCTTTCTTCATATTTCTGTTTTTTCCCTTTTGCTCTTTCTTCATATTTCTGTTTTTCCTTTTGCTCTTTCTTCATATTTCTGTTTTTCCCTTTTGCTCTTTCTTCATATTTCTGTTTTTCCTTTTGCTCTTTCTTCATATTTCTGTTTTTCCTTTTGCTCTTTCTTCATATTTCTGTTTTCCTTTTTGCTCTTTCTTCATATTTCTGTTTTTCCCTTTTGCTCTTTCTTCATATTTCTGTTTTTCCCTTTTGCTCTTTCTTCATATTTCTGTTTTTCCCTTTTGCTCTTTCTTCATATTTCTGTTTTTCCTTTTGCTCTTTCTTCATATTTCTGTTTTTCCTTTTGCTTTCTTCTTTCTTCATATTTCTGTTTTTCCTTTTGCTTTTTTTTTCATATTTCTGTTTTTCCTTTTTGCTCTTTCTTCATATTTCTGTTTTTCCTTTTTGCTCTTTCTTCATATTTCTGTTTTCCTTTTGCTCTTTCTTCATATTTCTGTTTTTCCCTTTTGCTCTTTCTTCATATTTCTGTTTTTCCCTTTTGCTCTTTCTTCATATTTCTGTTTTTCCCTTTTGCTCTTTCTTCATATTTCTGTTTTTCCCTTTTGCTCTTTCTTCATATTTCTGTTTTTCCCTTTTGCTCTTTCTTCATATTTCTGTTTTTCTTTTTGTTTTCTTCATATTTCTGTTTTTTCCTTTTGCTCTGTTTTATTTCTGTTTTTCCTTTTGCTCTTTTTCATCAGTTTTTTTCTTTTTGTTTTCTTCAGTTTCTTTTTTTCCTTTTGTTTTCTTTTTTTGTTTTTTTCAGTTTCTGTGCCTTTTTACGTTTTTTCTTTTCTTCTCTTTCTTTCAGTTTTTTTTTTTCTTTTTGTTTTTTCCTCTTTTTATTTTCTTTTTGTTTTTTTTAATTTTGGATTTTTTTTTTTTTGTATTTTTCCTTTTTTCGCTTTTTGTAATTTTTTTTTTTTTTTTTTTTTTTTTTTTTTTTTTTTTTGTTGTATTTTTTGTTTTTTATTTTTAATTTTTTTTTTTTTTTTTTTTTTCATTTTTTCCTTTTTTTTCCTTTTTTCCTCGTTTTTGCCTCTTTTCGATTTTACTTTCTTCTTTTTCATTTTTTTGGTTTCATTTTTTCAGTGAAGGTAAAAAAAAGAAACTACATTTCATCAAAAACCAAGAGATTAACAGGTCGAAGATGGAATCTGAATTCAAGAATGTGGAAATATTGATTGTAACCAAGAAATTAGTTAAAAATTAAAATGGTTTAAATTACAAAAATATATATCCTAAAACATTTTCAGAACATTTTACCAAGAGTGTTCAAGAAACCCTGGCATAATATATATATGCAGAAAGAGAATGGAAGTTATCATATGGATATCATTCATTGCAGTAAGCAAAAAGAATTATTAAATGGATCTATATCTCTGATCTGCTGCTGGCCATTGGAAGCAAGAACATTTATTTACCTGCACAATATACTCTTATAAATGAATCAAAGATAAAAAAAATATCCAGTTCCAAAATGAATCAATATTTTTTAAATAATTGATCCAAATTATTTTGATTGATTCAGAAATTCTAAATATATATACTGAATCAATGTAAGTCAAGGCAGATATTCTATGAAAGTTTCTGACTTCAATGTTATTTTGGTCTGGAAAACCAAAGTTAATCAATACTTTTGCTTCATCTTTTATAAAATAGATATGTATCATATTTTATATAAATCTAATAATAACCAAAGAACATACTTTGAATATTGCTGCCACATATGGTCTGGTGCTTCTCTTATATATTTAGATGTTCTTGATAAAATCCAAAGAAGAATATACAATGTTATTGCTCCTAACATCTTGGCTTCAGTCACATTCCCAACAATTTCCTGGACCTTTTCTCTAAATATTTTCATACTAATTGTTTTGATGAACTTTTCTCTGTGGCACCTAAATTTTATGAATTTAAGTACAGTACTAAATTGGTAGCAAGGTCTCATCACAATCAACTTTGATCTTCAAAAAATTAAATGCAATGTCAATCATTATCTTCTGTCTTCTATTCTTTTATTGTTCTTTCTCCTAAATAATTTTTCTTATATTTCCTCACATTTAGTGGCTTTATTGCCTTGCTTGGAGTGAAATCATTTTTAAAAATATCAAAAGAAAGATAACTTTTAATAAGAAACAAATTTTCCTGAAAAAAATTGTTTTAATAGAAAGATTTTATAAGTTTTGGCTGACGATAGCATTTGCTGGTCAGTCTATTGCATTAATTTCAACTTGTCTTTGGAAATGGTAAAGAATAAATAATTCTCCTCATCCATAGGTTAAATATTTGAGTAAATTGGACTCCGTTGTCTTGGATGAAAGACAGTATTAGGAGAAGGACTATTCCAAATTCTAAACTGTAGAAAAGACAGTGTGAAACCACTCCACTATCTTTCCCAAGAAGTAATAGCAATTCACAGATAATAAAGGAAAGGAATCTGTGGAAAAGGCAACAAGAAACCATTCAATATGCCATTGCAATTCTCAGATCATAAAGAAAATAATCTATGGAGAAGGCAATGGGAAAACCATTTTCTTTTGCTAGAAATCATGGAAATTTACAGATAATAAAGAAATGGAATCTGTGGAGAAGGCAACAGGAAACCATCCAATTATCTTCCCCAGAAGTCATGGCAATATACAGATATTACAAAAGAAAAAATGGAATAAGTAGAGAGGCATGATCCTGAAATGTCAAAGCATTTAAAGAAAGATTGTAACCCAAATTAAATTCCCACTTTAACTGTTAAATTTTAATTCAGCTCTTAACTTTAACAGTTAAAGTGGGAATTTAATTTGTTTTAGTTCTAAAAAATTGATTTTATGATTTTATATAATTTTGTTAGCAAGAGTTGCTTTTCCCAATGAACTGATAACAGACAAGGAATTGTCCACCAAAATTTGAAACATTTTTATTGGATACCTACTTCCATTTCTAATCAATTTATTCCCTCAAAAAATGATTATATGACTATAACAAATCATCTTCATCAAATCTAAATCTTCCTTGTTTAATCAAAAAGAATGATTGTTTGGTTTCAATTTAATCAGTTTACAATATAAATATACTCTGATATGTTATTAATATATTAGATCATTGCAAAAGTTTGTACCTGATTAGAAAATGAAAAAAAAATTTTCCATACTCAGAAAAAAAAAAAGAATTATTAGTAAAATATGTACTTGACTAATAAATTGGTTTTTAACAACTGTCTCCATCCATTTGTGGAGTGAAGACAGAAATAAACAGCAAGACAGTCAATCATCAAATGACAAAAAAAAAATGGTTTCTGTGTCAGAGGATCCTCTGCATCCTTCTGGTTAATAAATTAATCCTCTGAAAATAACTATTTAGCATTTTTCAACCAATGAGATGCATTCCCACCAACAATAAAAAAAAAAAAATGCTTTGTGATCCCTTTGAAGAGTATTTAAGCAAAGTGGACAAAAGCAGTAAGGAAATAGATACATGCAACATCAGTTCACAATGACGGCTTAAGATATTCCCTTACACGTTCACCTGTCTTCCCCACCAAACTACATGATATTTACACTTTCCTCTTCCCTTTCTTTCTTGCCTTTTCTTTCTCAGAGATGTGCACAAAGTAATCACATTTCTTTTCATCTTAACAAACGACTACGAACAAAGGACATTAACATAGGAAATTTAGCACTCATATGAACTCAGAAAAATTGAGTAATAACACGAAAATAAAAATATTTTATATTTTTATATTTTTTTTAAATATCAAAATATAAAATTTTTATTTCGTGTAAAAAAAAAAAATAAAAATTTTATATTTTGATATTTAAAAAAATATAAAAATATAAAATATTTTTTTTTTTTAAAAAAATTTAGTTGTAAAAACACAAATAAAAATTTTATATTTTTATATTTATAAAAATATAAAATGTTATTTTTGTGTTTTTACAACTAAATTTTTCTCAGTTTGTATGAAGTGCTAAATTCTTGCCTTTTTCTTTATTGTAGGTTGATTCAACTCTGCGACATGTTCTCCAACCATGTTAATGTCATTTTCATAGAAACTTCATTATCTTTCTTGGAATGTTGCGAGTTAGATTTCAACTGATTGTGGAGTTAAATTTTTTTTTTTTGTCATTTAAATTGTTCTGTAGAGACTGGAACAAATGAAAATCCAAAGAAACCAAGCCAGGAGAATATGGTGGGTGTTGGAGGGTGGAGTCCCATTTCTATTCTTTAAGCTTCTGCGAGGTCTTTTTTACAACATGCACTTTGCATTGTTATAATGCAATATGACACTTTTTTGAAATTTAAGAACAAAGTAGGTCCAAGGATAGAGCCTTGGATGACACCTGCATTAATGCAAAAAAAAAAAAAGATCTAGACGAGTAGCCATTCAAAACAACTTTCATTTCATGATTTGAGAAGAAAGGCTGAATCAGTTTTAAAATTTGTCCAGAAATACTATAACCTTTCAATTTATGAAGAACTAAATGCCAAACCTTGTCAATTGCCTTTGAGATATCCACTGCAACTGCTCAACCTTATCATTCTTATATAAAGCTTGATAGACTCTTTCAGCAACAGTAAATCAGCAGTTGATCTAGAGAAGCAAAAGCCAAATCTGGAAGAAGACTTTGCGAGGTGAGATGCTTAACCAACTTAATTTGACCCTCTATTTATTTGCCAAAAAGAGGTAGAAAGATAATCGGCCAATAAAAGGATCAGACAGTTCAGTTGAGTTCAGAAGAGGATTTCCAACAAGCAGGAAAGCAAGAAGCAGCAAGGCATTTATTGTAGAGTTTAGAGAGAAGAGTAACCAGTTATTGATTGGAAATTCCTTCCCAAACTTTGGTTTGAAGTAGGGTAGAACATCAATATTTTGATTATATCATTATTTTTCAATGCAGCATAAAACTGGATCCATGTCCATATTTTTCACTGATGTGTAAAACAGGACTGATGTCCATATTTTTCAATGGAGTGTAAAACTGGGCCCATATCCAGTTATTTAATTAAATGTAAACAAAACATATTTAACCTAACATGGCTTGATATATTTATTACGCTATGTCCATATTTTTCACTGATGTGTAAAACAGGACTGATGTTCATATTTTTCAGTGACATTTAAAACCGGACACATGTCCATATTTTATTAGTGGAGCGTAAAACTGGACTCATATCCAGTTTTTTAATCAAGTGTAAACAAAACCTAACATGGGTTGATATATTAAATTATATTTATTATGATACATTAACCATCCTATCTAATCCAACCTCTGATCTGTTTCCAAGTTAGTTTAAGTTTGTGCAACTAATTTTTGAGATATAAAAATATGGCTGGATGCATTCTTGAAGTGAAATAAATCTGTACTCTAGAAGAATTTTTAAAAAATTATTTCAATTTAAAAAGCAAACACTGAGAGAAGTACTTGGTTATCAACAAGAAAGATATTCCATGATATGAACTGTGAATTGAAGACATCAAAATCAAGAAAGTAGAGAATATGAATTATTGGGGTATTGTAGTAGCAGGTAAAAAAATGTGCTACAGAAATCTGAAGGTGCATAGGAATAGTGAAAGATGCCTTCCAGAAACTAAGCAAAGTATTAAGAGACAGGAAAATTGTTAGTAACTATGAAAAGAGTACTGAATTTCTATGTAATATGAAATCTCCTGCATGACAGGGAATTCTGGACAATCCCCCTTAAAGAGGATGGAGAGCCTTCAAATAGAGACATAGTTCTACCAAAGAATGCTAAAAATATCATGGACAAAACTTGTGAGCAATAAAGAACAACAGCCAACAAAACTTACACTTACAATTAGAGCTGAAATTATTGGGAGACACAACAAGGAAAGAAGGCTTGGAGAATTTAACACTCACAAGTTATATTGAAAGCTAGAGATGTAGACTGAAATAGTCACCTACCTAACGAGTTTGTATGAATGAATAGAGCAGGGATGAAAAAGAATGGTAAAGAGTTGAAAGTTATTAAGAGTAACACAAGTCAAGAAATTGTGGAGAGCCATGATTGCACATGGCCTAAAGTGACAGGGCTCATAAAAGAAAGCATGCAATAAATTATTCACTGAAATGAAATTATTTAAAAAAAAAAAAAATCGAAAATACGTCCTGACTTCACTCAAACTGAATAGATTCCAAGACTTAGTAAAATATCCTGATAACTGCTTAAAAATACTTGCGGTTTCCCCTGAATATAATGAAGATTTCAATTTTTTTTTCTTGCAGGCCAAAAACGCAGCAACATATAGAACATGCATCATTGCGAGCACAAGATTTCCAGGTAACTTCTTTTTTCTTTTCATTTTTTTTCTTTTCATTTTTTTCTTTTCATTTTTTTCTTTTCATTTTTTTTCTTTTCATTTTTTTCTTTTCATTTTTTTTCTTTTCATTTATTTTTTCTTTACATTTATTTTTTCTTTACATTTATTTTTTCTTTACATTTATTTTTTCTTTACATTTATTTTTTCTTTACATTTATTTTTTTATTTTACATTTATTTTTTTCTTTACATTTATTTTTCTTTACATTTATTTTTTCTTTACATTTATTTTTTTTACATTTTATTTTTTTTTCATTTATTTTTTTTTATTTTTTTTTCTTTTTTTATTTTTTTTTTTTTTTTTTTTTTCATTTTCTTTTCATTTTTTTTTCATTTTTCATTTTTTTTTTTTTTCATTTTTTCTTTTTTTTTTTTTTTTTTTTCTTTTTTTTTTTTTTTTTTTTTTTTTTTTTTTTTTTTCTTTTTTTTTTTTTTTTTTTTCTTTTTTTTTTTTTTTTTTTTTTTTTTTCTTTTCTTTTTTTTTCTTTTCTTTTTTTTTTTTTTTTTCTTTTTTTTTTTTCTTTTTTTTTTCTTTTCATTTTTTCTTTTCTTTTTTTTTTCATTTTTTTCTTTTCATTTTTTTCTTTTCATTTTTTTCTTTTCATTTTTTTTTTTTCTTTTTTTTTCTTTTTTTTTTTTTCTTTTTTTTTTTTCTTTTCTTTTCATTTTTCTTTTCTTTTCTTTTTTTTTCTTTTCTTTTCTTTTTTTTTTTTTTTTTTTTTTTTTTTTTTTTCTTTTTTTTTTTTTTTTTTTTTTTTCTTTTTTTTTTTTTTTTTTTTTTTTTTTTTTTTTTTTTTTTTCTTTTTTTTTTTTTTTTTTTTTTTTTTTTTCTTTTTTTTTTCTTTTCTTTTCATTATATTTGACAGCATAGGAAATGCATTTATTACAAAAAAAAAAAGCCCAAAATGGCCTGGATCTAATATGTAAAGTTGGAATCTCCTACAGCCTAATTTTATTCCCAACATTCGCTACCATAAGCTATGATTTTACCTTAGTCAGTTACTTCAGCCCAACCCAACTCTATAATAATTTTTACTCAAATAATACTGTAGGCAATTTCTTCTTGCTTGGAATAAAGTTTCCTAATTCTTTTCTTTCAACAAACAGTGTAACGTAGGTCAAAAAATCCACTACACATATCCTTTGTTCACTACCACAGCAGCACTGCTTTGTTGCCATGTTAAGCACTTTTTATAGATTGAGTGAAAGGTTAAATTTATGTAGGTGGAAAAAAAGTTTCATAAATGTATCCAACTTGGAGATCTACTTTTCTTTTTTTTTTTTTATACAACTGGTAAAGCTACCATTTTCTTTTTGAGATACTTTACAAGTGAGACACAACTGAATCCATTTTCTGCCAGGACGTAAGCCATTTTCTCTCATGTTAGCAATAATATTATTGTTGTTCTTATTGTTACTGTAAAAGAGATGATATTTGGGTAGTGTATGTTATATCAACACAGAAAGTGGAATTGGAATACCAAGTTCAAATTCCAGCCTATTCTATGCCTTCACTTTCATACAAATACCTTTTGAGAAAAGTATAAAGCCATCTTTTCTCACACAAGTGATGAGTTAACTTGCAGGGTAGACTGAACTCTCTAAGAGAAGGAAATCTTTTAAGTCCAAACTGTGATATATAATACCAAGAAACATCTGTCAGGTATTGTAACTATTTACACTGTTTATATTGTTTGGACCATTGTCCTCATCTTTGTTGTATTCATGACATTTCAACCATTTTATGCTCCAGACTTCTTCAGGTGATATACGTTATAATTTTGAACCGAACCCTTTATTTTGTTCACTGGGGTAGATTGTTCTAGTTCCACATGAATACACATGGCCCAGTGGATAAAAGTATTGGTTGAAGTAATCTAATGATTTGACCAAAAGAGTTGTGAGTTCAATACCTGTCAGGTGAACAAAAATTTGAATAGTTGACTTAGTAAAGGGAAATAACTGAAACTTATACCTTCAGAAAGGGCAAGACATGTGGAACTAGAACAATCTATTCCAGTGAATGAAATAAGGGTTTAGTTTGATATATCACCTGAAGAAGGCCAGAACATACATGAACCGAAACTTTATATCATATCATAAAGATGAGGAAAACAGTTTGAACAATGTAAATCCTGTAAATAGTAACAAGAAACAGTTTTTAATTAATAAATACTGTACTTTGGTCCCATATCTGCCTTTTAATCCAGTAACATACACGGATATAAAAAGTTTTAATAAAGTGTTTCATTAAGGCGAATCAAAGTCAGCAGTAAATAGATCAGTGTTATTGAAAATGTATTTATTTCTCTATTGGATCATGTTATTTAAGTCATGGCAATTATGTCTGCCAAATCTAAAAGAAAAAATTCATTGCACATTTAAAATCTAAGTTATTAGAACACCCTTTATAAACAAAATTAAAATCACTTTACAGCTTTTCTCAGCTTTCGGTTGAATAGGATAGACTGGGTTTTCTAGAGTTGGATAGCAATCGGCCTAAGAGAAGGAAAACTCTGAATTCAAAACCATGAAAAAGGCAACAGGAAACTACTCCACTATCCCAAGAATGCTTAGGAATTCAGAGATAATAAGTAAAAAATCTGTGGAGTGTCATGATATGTTCTGAAGGGACATGACATTAAAAAGTCTTAAGCATTATTTAGTTTTAATAATTGTAAGTGCTAACAAGTTTTAGGAATCTTTTTTTTTCTTCTCTCTCTCTCTCTCTCTCTCTTTATATCTCTCATTCTCTCTTTATCTCTCTCTCTATCTATCTCTCTCTATCTATCTATCTCTCTCTCTCTCTCTCTATCTATCTATCTATCTATCTCTCTCTCTCTCTATCTCTCTCTCTATATCTCTCTCTATCTATCTCTCTCTCTCTCTCTCTATCTCTCTCTATCTCTCTCTATCTATCTATCTCTCTATCTATCTCTCTCTCTATCTATCTCTATCTATCTATCTCTCTCTCTATCTATCTCTCTATCTATCTCTCTCTCTATCTCTATATATATATATCTATGTCTCTCTATCTATCTATATATATATATATCTATGTCTCTCTCTCTCTCTCTCTCTATATATATATATATATATATATATATATATATATATATAATCTTTTGCTTTCTACTGCTAATATGGGAAAAACTCGGAATTCAAAACTGCCAAGAAAACAACAGGAAACTACTCAACTTTCTCAAGAATGCTAATAAAGAAGAAAAAAAAAATTATCATGATTGCCTGTGTCCTGAAGGGACATGACATTTTTTTTATAATTAACTGTAACAGGAATCATTTTAAGAAAGTATTGGCAATGTTTGTGATATCAGCTAACAAACACCTATCATTAATGATCTGGAAACCAAAGAAGAGATACAACTTAAAGAAGATACTAATATTGGTAAAACACTATCTTGGGCAACATAACATGACAACCACAGAAAAATGTCTGCCATGCAAAGTAACCAAAAAGGTTTGTCAGATGAAAATATGGTTGTGTTTACACCATAATCCTTTCTTTATTTATGTTCAACTCTACTGCTAATATGGTGACTGGATGGAACATATACAAATCTATTTAGAAAAATCCAGAACATCAGTTGGAGATCCCATGCAAAGCTTAACACAATTTACAGAGAACCAATCTCTAAAAGCTCAAACAAAAATGATTACAGTTTGCCAGCAACTGCCACTGAGCAGATATAGAAATCATCTCATCCTTACTCCTATGGCATCTTTCTGGAGGTGTCTTCTCACAAAAATTGCCTTTCCCAGACACCTTAGCTTGGGGATCTGGGGACAGCAATACAGGGCTGAACAGTGTTGAAAGGAATTGTCAATGGATTTCCAACTAACCATAGGGAGGTCAAAGGATGATGATGTTAATATGCAGTAATGTTTTCTTATTCTATGTGCCATTTTCCGTGGGAGATCATGGTCCTCCACAACTTCCTGTCCTTTGTAGCTCTTAGCAATATTTGTCTTTTTGCTATCTCTCCTAATCCCTGTTCTTCCAACCAATTACACAAGCTGATTAAGTACAGTCAACGACAAAATTATTCATACACTCCTCAATTTTGAATATTTTTATCCATTTCTCAGAATCTAATTGTTATAGAGTAGTTTTCACAGTGGAGGCTTGTATTTCACTCAGTCGGTCTTAAATTAAGTTTGACGTACAAAATGTTAGGAACTTGCAATAATAGTTAATGATGCAGCAATCTAGTTGTGATGGTTGATACTTCAATGTCCGACATCGACTGACTCGCACAACTCACTGAGCTTCCCTGGCGACTACTACTACAATAGAAATAGGTACGTTCCAGTATAACATTAATGCACATATGATGCCAGGTATTTTATGTGTTAATAAGGCCAGAAAAATAATATAAAACTCACTTTTCAAAACAATAGGTTAAAAACAACAAATCTGACAGGCAAATTATGCAAAATAGGAAAAGACTAAATTATTTGTACAGTAGAAATTATTGTTTTAAGTTAATTGATTCATGTAAGTATAAGTAATTTACATAATTATTTTATTGATGAAGCCTTCTAGACTATCTATCCAGTAGAATATTTGTGATAATTCCAGCAAAGAACATCACGTGGTGCATAGTGTGTCACCATTGTTATTCTTACATTAACAACACGATGGGGAAGACAAAGGATCTTAACGTTGACTTGAGACAGAGAATTATTAACTTCCACAAGTCGGGAAATACTTTAAGCACTATTTCAAACTGGTTAGCTATCTCTAGATCTATAGTACAGTCCATTATAAAGAAGCTTAAATAGTTTGGTATGACAGAGAATTTGCCTTGGCATGGAAGTAAACCCAAATTTTCACCAAGAACTGCACAAAAACTGTCACGGGGTTAATATAAACCCAAGAGTTGTTTTGAAAGACATCTCCAAAAATGCGGATACAAATGGTATCAGCATAAGTACTGGCACAATACGATGTTGTTTAAATAGAAATGGGTTGTATGGAAACTGACCACGGTGAACCCTTCTTCACAAACCATGTCACATTGTTGCTCAGTTTAATTTTGCCAAAATTTTCTTGGACAAAGAAAATTGCTTTTGGCGACAATTATTATGGAGTGATGAAACAAAAATTGAGCTTTTTGGACATAATGATGTACAGAAGATTTGGTGCAAGAAAGGCAAGTCTTTCCTCCCAAAGAACACAGTGGCAACTTTAAAACACAGAGGCAGCTTGATGATGTTTTGGGATTGTTTTAGCTCAAGGGATACTGGATAATTAATTGCAATAAGAGGAATAATGAAATCTTCAGACTGTATATCAAAATTCTGGATGAAAATCTATAACTATCAGCACAAAATCTTCATCTAGGTCAGCAAATTACTTTCCAGCAAGATAATGATCTAAAACGTATGTCTAAATTAGTGATGGTATGGCTTCAGGAAAAGATTATTATAGTTCTAAAATAGCCATCAAGGAGTCCTGACTTGAATCCTATTGAAAATCTATGGCAAGACTTGAAAGTTCAACTAAATCATTGGTCACTAAAAAACCTTCAAGAATTAGAATGTGTAACAATTGAAGAATGGAAGAAAATCAAAAAAATCTTGTTCAACTCTCATCAAAAACTTTAGAAAATGATTGCAAATGAGAGGCCATGCTATTGACTATTAATATTGTGAAAATTGTTCATTTTTTTCCTATTTTTCTTACTGTAAGAATAATTTGGTCTTTAGCTATTTTGCATAATTCTCTTGTCAAATATGTATTATTTAACCTATTGTTCTGGAAATTGAGTTTTATATTCCTTTTTTTTATGCTTAATAACAAAAAACTGGCATCATACAGGCATTAGATTCTGAGAAATGGATAAAAAATATTCAAAATTGATTGGTGTACAAATTTCATTGTTGACTGTTACTTTCCTGTCCCAAATACTTTCAATATGTCATGTGAAGATTAAATTTTCTAATCCAACTTTCCTTATAATGTGCCCTAGAAATTTCAACCATCTCTTAGTTTTAAGGAAAGTTTCTATTTTTCTTGAAACTTCTTTGTTTCTTACATATTGAGTTTATGATATTCCCATAATGCTTTTGTAGAACCATATTTCTGTTGCTTCAAGTCTCTTCATCTGTGAGAAAATTGTCGAGAATTCCCTGTCATATATAGGGTGCGATGGCTAAATTGTCATCTAAATTATGCAAAAATGAAAATAATACTGACATCTCATTTTAACAGATATATTTACCAAAATTACACAAAAATATCTTGAAATAATAAAGAGTAAATTTATTTAATAAAATTGCCATTGGCTTCAACCCCAGATAACTTCGGAATATCCTGCAACTTTTCTGGACGGTCTCCTTGTTTAAGTTGATGAATACTGCCATAATCCTTGACTTCACTTCATCTTTGGTGCTTCAAGAAGTTTTGTTGGTCTCTCACTCAACTGCACCCACACATAAGGTGATTGCACTCTGGGGAGTTAGGTGGACAGATTTAAGGAGTGATGTGGTCGCAGAAATTGTTTGACAGCCATGACTGGGTTCTCCTGCTTTTGTGGCATAGTGCAGTCCTGTTGCCAGATACAGGTTCTTCCAGCAGCCACCCTCTTGACCCAGGGCATCACTACCTCCTCAAGACACTTGATGGAGGCTTCTGTGTTGAGTCTGAGGCCCTGTGGGAAGATGAATGAAGGAATAACACCACCGTCACTATTGATAACTCCAAGCACTTTTTTAATCACTATTAGACTCATCAAACTCTTTCAAAATCCTCAGATTGACACCCAAACACACTGAAATGTTCCTATTGGAGTTTCTGGCATGGATGCAAAGCAATACAGCATGATGTTTTCTGGTGGAAATTGCATTATGGTGCTTTTTTTTTCTCGCAGATGGTGCCCAAATGACCCAATTATACTGTAAAGTCAGCAAAATCAAAAACCCAGCACATGAACAAAATTAAAGTTATAAAATGGTGACAATTTATCCATTGCTCCCTGTAGGAGAACCTTAACAGTTCAGTACTCTTTATTTTGTTTCTAACAAAATTTTCCTATATCTAAAATGCTTTAAAAATTGTTTTGAATCTTGACTACATATCTCATGTTAAGCATTTAACACTGTAGTATTTTGAAGTGATCTTTTGTTTTTCTTTTTCAGGTGTGTGTGACAATCATTGAAGCCAGACAGTTGGCTGGATTGAACATGGACCCTGTCGTGTGTGTCACAGTGGGAGACCAAAAAAGATACACAAGTGTGAAAGAATCAACAAACTGCCCATATTATAATGAAGTAAGTTTGTTTATCTGTTCGTTTTCTTTTGGTGGAAACACTACTTAAGTAGATTGTTCCTCTCATCAAAAATAAGTCTTTCTGGGAAAAGGATGCACACTGATCAAAATTGAAAAACATTAACTTTTTGATTTTTTTTTTTTTTATCACTTTAGAAGTGGGAGGTTTTGTTCATAATATCAAAACAGTATTAAATCGATCTCTGATTTTTTTTTTTTTTATAGTTATCAGGACTTAGTTGCAATTTAGAAATATCAAGTTTGAAACAGTGCCTACATGACTGAACAAATAAGACCATAATCTAAGAAACATAACAGTAAAAGAACTGATTAATTAAATAGTTTATTTTGCTTGTGAACTAATTTTGTCTAAATGCAAATAAATATTTTATTTGTATTGATTATTAAAATGACAAAGGGAAGTAATCAGTCATAAATTTATTAACTTAAGTTGATTTACCTCCCTTCCCACTATAGATGAGACAAGAAATATATAAATACACATTGATATTTTTTTTTATATGGTTTGAATATTTAATCCTAATTTTTTGTTGTATAGTTTGTAACGGAAGTATGAGTCATGTAATAGTAGCAGCTCAGAAAGAGAAATCAGTGAGACAAGTTCAAATATATAAATTTAAATTCTTCTTCTTATCTAGATTATTATAGATATATTTCATACATGTATTTTAATTTATTATTATAATAATATACAGTCACTCATCTCAAAAAAGCAATGCAAAATTATCAAAAGCAGTTCAAACCCACTATGATAACCAAATGTCAAAGCCATTTGACATTGAATATAAAGGCTTCAGAAATACACCACTGAAGTCATTCAGGATTATGGTATAGTGAGTATAGGAGTTGTTTAAACATGTGTTACTGTCATCTGATAGTGATGAGTTCAGTCCTTGCACCAGAACTGGCATTACAGGAACAAAATAATAGTAATCAAAATATTCCATATCAGCCAATAACAATGGATGCCCAAAGATGGCTAGATCTTACTTGACTGAAACATTATGCCTATAATCATCAAACTATGTAATAATTATCAATGTGTATTTATTTACATATTTCCTGTCCCATTTCTAGTGGTCAGTGTGCTAAACTTTTCCCTTCCATTTTTTTTTTTTATTTTCTTGAATTTTTGGAAATTAATTATGGAAGAAAATTTTTCAGTATTTTGAATTCTTTGCTGTTTGTTTTCATTGGTAAGGTAGATCTCATGCATTTTACCTTGTGGCATTAGTGTGTGCCTGAATTCTGGTGGACATTTTTTTGTGCCCAAGTGTCTGTATGTGTGTCTAATTCCTGGGTGGTGGGATGAAAAGGAATATATGTATGTGTGTATCAAATTTCTACTTGGGTGTGCTATATCCACTAATAGAAACTATGCTTGTGTTAACAGTGGATGTAACTCATTATGGAGTAAATTTTATTGTCAATATTTTTATTATTGACGAAAAATAATGTATATTGGGAGTATATTGGTGTGTTTAATTGAATTCTACTATTATAACATAATTTTTTAATATATTGGGAGATCAGCAAGTGTCTGGCTCTTAAATTCTTTAAGCAGGGTAATCGTAATATCAGCCGTTTCCTTATAAGGAAACATTTAGCATTTCCTTGACTAATCAGCCAATGTTGCTTTCAGCTGAAATGTATAAAATCTTTCTCTTAAAACACGTTTTTCAGAAAAATAGGTTTGTCAAGTCCAGTAGCTGTTACCACTATTTCAAGGGAGTTTCTTTCCTTACCTTTTATTTGAAGTAGTGTGGAATATCAACATATTGATTATATCATTATTTTCTCTTGAGTTAGATGTGATATTAATTCAGAATTAATTAGAGCCTCTAGTATGTTAACAAAAAGGGCTGGAAGTTTGATAGGCTGATAGTAGGATCAGACGGTTCACTTGAGACCCTAAAGACTGGATCGACAGAAGAGGATTTACAACAAGCAAGGAAACAAGCATTTTCATCAATGACCTTCTTCATGGTAAAAAGAAGCAGCAAGGTATTTACTGGAGAGAACAGGAGCTAGTTCAGAAGCACATTTATTAAGGACTATTGGAGGGATACCATCAATTGTGGAGGATCAATTTTAGAGATGATACATATGTTTGGGAATTAAAAGAATATGGCGGTAACAGTG
>CAHIKZ030001529.1:350000-397500 GCA_903632075.3 Acanthosepion pharaonis | reverse complement strand
TTATTTTTGTTATTTTTGTTATTTTTAAATTTTTACTTGGAATCAAACACTTAGTGATTTTGATGAAATTTTTTTTTTTTTTTTTTTGGTTACAAAAATATTCAAATAATGTAATTTAAATGAAATCAATAATTTGTTTTAATTTAGAAGTCACAACTTCAAAGGCACTGCAAAACGTTTGAAGTAGAAAACTTATGAATTCTAAATTATGGCATAACATGACATTGAGAAATAAAGTACAAGTCATTTTAGAATTGGTAACTCCCACTTAAAAGAAAAAAATACTTGTTTAAAAGCAAAAGTTGGCTACTTCTGAAATGGCTTAACCAAGCATAAATTTGTGATAGAAGTGAAATTTCAAAAGGCATCCATGACATAGACTAATTTTTACGAAAACTCGGATCTGGAAAATTTAAATTCTTCCATAGATTTCCATTTTGTCCAATATTTTTCCAATCTCAGTTGTAACAGTTCCAAGCATACCAGTATAGATTAGTGCTTTTTTGTCATCTTGTTTGATATATATTTTTGAATTTCTTTAATTTTTTCCACTTTATAACACTAATGTTTCATCATAATGAATCTGACCATAATTTGAATTTAATGCTTCTTTTAGGCAAAAGAGAAAGTAATTCACTAAGGCAAAAGCATATAGGAAGTGCAATGATTTCTGAGTCTTCCATGGTAAATTTGTGTCCAGTTTCTTTCTGCATTTCACCTTAACAAATCTTTTGTTGTCACATTTTGAGATAGCGATGATAACAAGAACAAAAAGGTTGGGAAACTGAATGGGATTGTCTGAGCTGTGCATCTGGACAAATTGGATGCCATAAATTTAGAACTTCTACCCAGGCATGTGGAGAGAACTTGTCAGGTGATCAGCTGTGAAGAATCTGTATGACCACACCCAGTCATGAGACTGAGGATGCATAAATTATAATTTTACTTTATATGCATTGATTCTCCCAGACATCTCTTCTTTATTTTAATTTAATTTCAGATTTTTTTCTTTTTTTTTTTTTTTTTTTTTTTTTTTGTGGGAGAAACTGTCTTTTTCCTCTTGGGTGGGTACTTATATATCTTCCTGCCATCCATTTGTCCCACATGGGCAAAATTTAAGCACATCTGATTCTATCATCTGTTTGCATGTTGAGAGCAGTGACTAATCCTGTGAGGTGTGAATCTGCACCTGGCAGCTACTAGTCCACCTTTCATGTCAACCCTTTTCACTTGTATCATGATCTCTTTATTAATAATATTAGAAAGAGCTATAATATTTAGTGAACTGAAGCAGTCTAATTTCATGAAAAACTGTCTTAAGAGAAAGACTTTATAGATTTAAACCAACAGTAACTGTTTCACCAATGAATGCCGAATACTTCTTGTATGGAAATGGATAATTTCACCATTACCATTATACAATTTCTTCTTTCTTTTTCTCTATTTTGTAATTTTTTACCCTAAATTGTTTTATTAAATTTTAATGTTTAAAAATGAAAAATAACTTTTTCTTTTTCTTTTATTCCCCAGTACTTCGTATTTGATTTTCATATGGCACCAGCAATGCTCTTTGACCAAATAATTACCATCACTGTAAGTAAAAAAAACTTTTTACATTTTTATTTTCAAAATGTAAAAACGAAAACAGTCATACTTGTGTCACACGTCTTTTTAGATTCTTATTATGTCAATGAAATATTTATGACTAAATTGAAACAACCAGCATATTTTCAATTAATACCTTTTTCTTTTCATTTGTTGCTAGTAATTTCATTTAATTTTCATGTCACTGGTAAAATGATTTCTGCAATTAAACTTAACCCTTACAAAATTTATTTTGTAAATTATCTCACTTAACTCCCTTATAAGATCAATTTTTCTGGCCACCATTTAATTTGTGAGCATATTTTTTTGTTAATAATTTCACCCCAAGCAAGGTGATAAAGCCACTAAAATGCAAGAGGTTATTGAGAGTGAAAGAAAATGAGTTTACATTAATGAGAAGAAAACGTAAAAGAATAAGTTTCAGGAAGACAGAAGATGTAGATTTTTGAAGATCATAGTTGACAGGAAAACAAGAAGCCAGAAGAGATTTCCACAGGTGAGAAGTGCGAGAGAAGAAACTATAAGAATAAAATGTACAGTACATCTAGCAAATTCAACAGTAAAATAATGCAACTGATCTAGTTGTATGATTAAATTCACAAGGTCAGGATACCAATGAGAAAAGCAATATTTATTTTGAGAATACAGAAATGTGGCACAAGGGTAAAGGGAAGGATAAGGGAAGGCTTGTCTTCAATCTGTCTTAAACAATTACTAACTTAACATAACACAGTCTTCCTTACACTAAAACAACATATTCTTACTTACTATTCTTACTACAACCACCATAATACCTTCAAAGTTTCTATGAAGACCTTACTAGTTCCTGTATGTATAATTTGTCTGTGTTTGGGGAGTAGAAATAAAAATGACAGATGGGAAAGCTCATTAGGACAATTACCATGAAAATATTTATAAAAAGATACAGAGAAGCCATGTTATGATGGCGGGAAGTTTTTTTTTTTGTTTGTTTTATAAATTAAGAGTATAAATATAGGAATGATAATTGTTTTTTTTATACAAGGTGCAGCAGAAATCCTTCCTAGCAATCCTTCCCACATAATGTTAAAACATAAGCAAGGTGAGGACACCATTGCCACTAATGTCATATTATGTGGGAGGTATTTCTGCAGCATCCTATAGAAACACATAAAAGATACTGTCTTTAAAAACATCTAAAAATATATCGACCAAGCATCCATAATCTGCCAGGCTTTATCTTTTAAAGCAAGAATTCTGTTGCATAAAAAAATGAAATACATATGCTTTCATTTCTATAACTAAAATCCTCACTAGCAATTGGGAAAGAGCTTTTCCTCCAACTTGATAACAGACATAAAAACTCCACTTTTAGCTTAGAAATAGCTAAAATTGTCGCCCTGTTTACTGCCACTGAAATTGGTTCTGCCATATGTAAAAAAGTTAAGTATGGATTTATTTGTCCTCTAAAATTTCTAGGATGAGGAGTTATCATTATTTACATTCAGACTAATATCCCTATCTTTGTTATTATCACCTAATTGACTTCTGTCTGGATTTCTGAGATGAGGAGTTATTATTTGCATTATTTGTTTTCAGACTAATATCCTCATCTTTTTAGACGATTTACATTGTTCGTACTCATGTCCTCATCTTTATTGCTATATTTACATTTTGGCCCATGTACACTCCATCATTTTTTAGGTGATATTAGGTTGAATTTTGAACCGAACACTTTATTTAATCCAAGGGGTAGAATCTTCTAATCCCACATACCATGACTTTGGATATATCAGTTTCAATTAATTCCCCTTGATAACTCAACCCTCCAATAGCACATGGAATTAGAACAATCTAAACTAACTTGACCCAAATAGTTCAGAGTTTAATCCTTGGTCTCAGCAGAGAAAACAAAAAACTTGGAGAGTTCAGTTATCAAGGGAAATTAACTAAAACTGAGATATTGAAAGGCATGGTAAATGGTATTAGAACAATCTACTCTTGTGAACTAAATAAGGGGTTCCATTCAAAATTCCTGCTAATATCACTTGAAAAAATCGGAGCGTACAATGGCTGAAACATTGTGAATATGGCAATAAAGATGGAGACAAGTCCAAACTATGTAAATAGTTAGAATAGCTCATCTCAGAAATGTAGACAGATCCTCATCTTTGTTGTTATTATCACCTGATTGCCTTCTGTCTGAATTTCTGGCATGAGAAATTATCATTATTTGCATTATATACATTGATTAATATCCTCATCTTTGTTGTCAGTATCACTTAATCATCTGTTTAAATTACTTGGATGACCAATAAAGAGGCCATATTTCTTCTTTTTTTAACTAAATATTCCCTCAGCACAAGGCCTAAGAGCCACTCAAAATAGTGGGTTATTGAACAAAGTTGTTGTATGGAGATAAGCAGTGGAAGTAAGTGCAGATTATGACAACGTGGGATATATCTTGGACTTGAAGTTAAGATACATTCACTTACATGCAAATACCTATGAGAAAGGTATAAATCCATCTCTCCTCTCCCCCAGATATGGGTAAAATAGCAGGACAGACTGATAGCCTTGGGTGGTAACTAGTCTAGGAGAAGGAAATTTTGAATTCAAAACCACCTGCCACCTTGTAGTTCCTGCCTCTTTAGGCAAAGGCTTGGAGAGGTAGTCAACATCCTTGTTGCAAAAGGAATCGGCAAGCCATTGCATTATTCTGCTTTGAATATCACCATGAACCACAGTTGTGAGATGGAGGGGAGTTGTGACCACAGTAGTGCAAAATGTGCTAGTTGAAAAAAAAATGAATGAGGATTCAGGGAATCTTGCTATAGGATAATATATAAGAATGTCGGACTATTTGCTTGCTTGAGGTAGGCACTATTACTAGGTGAATTGATTTGTATAGACAAGCAGGATAATAAATTACAATCTGACTTGCTTGTTGTTAAAGAGTTGAATACTGAGGATAATTATGGTGTTAAATATACAGGATCATCAATTAAAGTAATGAATACTCCAGATGGTCCGTTAAGGAGTTGGATTGGCCCGGATGGTCCGTTAAGGAGTTGGATTGGCCCGGATGGTCCGTTAAGGAGTTGGATTGGCCCGGATGGTCCGTTAAGGAGTTGGATTGGCCCGGATGGTCCGTTAAGGAGTTGGATTGGCCCGGATGGTCCGTTAAGGAGTTGGATGGTGTTAATTAAATGACAAAAGAAACTGGAAAATTAAAATTTTCCCTGATAGGTTAACATATTTTAACCCTTTTTTTTTAATATGATAGCTTTTTGTTTGTATGTTCAGGAACATCAGTTTTTAAATAAAATACCTAAGAATTATCAAATCTAAGTAGATTAATAGATTTGATGCAATTTCTGAAGATAAATATTCAAAGTAAAAATGTCAGTTGTTTGATTTGTGACAAAAGTATTTGAAAAATCTAATTATTAAAACTTGGTTTCTCATATATTAGAGATGAGATTTCTCATATTTATACAGTCACCAAAGTTAAGCAACATTGAGCTTGGTCAATACCTAAATCCATGACTGCTTGGGAAAAATAGGTTCTGTAAGCTTCAATGTGCAGGTGATGTTATGGATAATGACTCCGAATTTTTAATCGGAAAGCCAATTTTCATTTCCAGTTGGGTTTGTTATATTCAATTACATGCAAATACCCTTGGAAAAGATATGACTTCATCCCTTCCCCCCAGTTATGGGTTAATTAGTAAAACTTGTATCCCTAAATTATTATCCCCCCTGCCAAACTCTTACAATCTAAAAATATTTTCTGGCTTTAAATAACCTACAATGGATTGATAAGCCATAGAAAATGAATCAATCAATCTAAGCCTATTGTAAACGTCCTTTTAAAAGCAATGTGTGGATATCAATGCAGAAAACATTTCTGTCTGTTCTAATTTTTTTGTCATTTTTACCAAAATCCTTTGTTCCTTTTAAATTTTAATTTTCATACTATATAACTAAATAACTTTATAAAATTGATCCCCGACTTCATATCCACATTATAATTCCTTGTTTGTTTATCAAATTCTGATTAGGTATGAATCTGTCTTTCCCCCCGGCTATGGGTTAATTAGTAAGTCTTTTATAACTCAAACAGTATTAGCTCAAAAAAAATGCTTACAATCTAAAAACATTTTCTGGTTTTAAATAACCTGAAAAGGGTTGATAAGACTTAAAAAATGGATCAATCCATCAATAAACTTGTTAGTCCTGCTACTTTAAGACTTTTGTATAACTTGGGCTAGTGATCAATTTTAAACTTGACACTTGAAATACTCATCTACTGGGGAAGCTTAACTTCTGTTGGAAATATATTAGAATAATTCACATTTACTGGGAACAAATAGCCTGCATACAGATAGGCAACAATTTAAGTATGTACATGAAAATATAATGAAGAGTAAGACAAGGATGTGTTTCATTACCAGATTTAGTCAACCTATACAGCAAGATGATCCTTAGAGATCAAGAAGACCTACAAGGATTTATTTCTTTAGTTCTTGAGAAGAAGCTGTTCAAATGGAACTTCCTTCTTACTAATGGAATACAAAAGGAAATGAGGATGATTCAGCTTTGTGGACATGGCAGTTTTAGTTGTGAAGGTCTGAACTGGTGGAACTGGGAAATGTAGCTTGTCTGAACAATTGCCATGGAAGTAGCACTAGAATCGCAAAGCATGTAGTCAGTTTCTTCTGGCTTGTAATAAAGTTTCCTAATTCATTTCCTTCAACCAACCGCCATGTAAGTGAAACAGTCCAACACCCAATGTCTCCTGTTCACTGCCACAGTTGCACTGTTCTATCACCTTCTTACGCACTTTCATAGATTAGGTGACAAGTCAAATTTGCATAGGTGAAAGAGACTCTCATGAGAGTACCTGACTCAAAGATCTACCTTTTTTTTTTAAATATAAGACTTGTAAAGCTGCTATTTTGTTTTTTGGAATATTTTACATGCTAGACACTTCCAAATCTGTTTTCATTCAGGAGGTAAGCCATTTTCTCTTGTGTTATGAAGCAGCTATTGATGTTTGTGGGAAAGAAGTTCCCATGTTGAAAATAATTAATTTTGTGATGTCAACGAATACTTGTTGTCACTTTTGTGATGCCAACAAGTATTGTTGTCACTTTCGTAATGCTTGTTGTAGTAGAGACTTTGTAATCAAAAATACAACTATAGTAATGCCGTTGAACAATACTGGTGTCAGACGACTTTGAATAGCACTCGCACGATAATACTTACTCTTAAAGTAACCACCGTATAGTGATCTGAATAGAGAAATAGTGTACAGAATAGAGTAGATAATAGCTGTCTGTAGAGTAATAGAGTAGAAATATCGACTTGTAGAGTAGAAATATCGACTTGTAGAGTAGAAATATCGACTTGTAGAAATATTGACTTGTAGAAATATCGACTTGTAGAAATATTGACTTGTAGAAATATCGACTTGTAGAAATATCGACTTGTAGAAATATCGACTTGTAGAAATATCGACTTGTAGAAATATCGACTTGTAGAAATATCGACTTGTAGAAATATCGACTTGTAGAAATATCGACTTGTAGAGTAGAAATAGCAAGCAATTAAATGTCAAACTAATTCCTACATATAAGCATTTCCTCTATGATCATGTGGTCCTCTTAATTCAATAATGGGATCGTCTGTGTTTGCTCACTGGCAATCTATGTTCAAACTTGAGTGTCGGCAGTGACACTTTATTCCTATATAACAATTAATCACCCACAAGGCAACATAGATACTTTTGAACTCTGTCAAGACTGAAAAGAGAGGATCGGGCAGCTGGAACAATACTCCATTTCTGCTCTGATCTGACTCTTGTAACGATAGAGCAAAGCATGTGGGTTCAAATACATTCTGGAGTACTGTAAAGAACAAGCCATTTTCTATCAAACTCTAGCTTTCACCACAGTTCTCAAATGGAACTCCTAGAGGTCTGAGCTGAATGTAAGTCCCAATTACGACTGAAGAATATTGGTTAAGAAGTCTCCAACAATTAATCTTTCCTAATTTCCTATTGAGGAAATGGGTAACGTAAAGCAATATGTCTGGATAGAATTTCAAGAATGTATCTAAAGTGATGAAATTACTGATGATGAAACATTGTGTGATGATTACGTATGGTTACTGAAAGATTAAAACTGTAATCACAGATCAGCCATTGATCTGCTGATTCTATAAAAGCTAAACTCTTCTTAGAGATTCTCAAAACGTCAGACATCGGTTTGATGAAAGGGGTTATGACCATACAGAGTTCATTTTCTTCATTAGATTGTCCAAACTGAAATTTCCTGAAATGAACATTTCTGATCAGTTCTAACTAAAGCAAATTCACAAGATTCTTCAGGTGATATACATTGGAATTTCAGACCAAACCATTTATTTCATCCCTTGGGATAGATTGTCTAGTTCCACATGCCATACCTTTTCTGGATATCTCAGTTTCAGTTATTTCTCTTTTGTAACTCAACTCTCCAAGGATATATGGCCCGGTGGATAAAAACATTGATTGAAGTAATCCAGTGACTTGATCCAAAGATGTGAGTTCAATCCCTGGCCACAGAACAGGTGAACAAAAATTAGGCTATCTATGACTTGTATAAGAATTACAAACAAAAATTGTTGTATAAGAAATAGGACAAGAACAGCGCAGCTTCATTAAAGACACTGGAACAAGGAATGCAATATTTATGCCCAGAATGATACCAGAAAATGCAATAAAAATGCAGGATGTGTTTTATAGATTACTAGCAGTAGAGCCCGGCGTTGCCCGGGGATGTAATAGTAATAGATAGATCAAGTATCGACCATCATAAAGACTGAAAAATAAAATTGACAAAGATAATTTTTAAGGTTGTCTTAATTAATTTTTTTTGTTTTGTTTTTTTTTGTTTTTTTACGAATTGGTCAAACTCAAACAAAAACATTGTTTTCAATCATTATGAGTCTACCGATTGAATAGAATTTTATTATAAACAATTTTCATGTAAATGGAATTTTTTTAAGTATTCTGAATGTAAAAATAAAGAAAAAAGTGTGCAAGACAATAAGAAACACTACCTGCCAAAAAAAAAAGTGAAGTTTTGTTGAAATTGGTTGAAAAATGTAGGAAATCCGACCCCATATATAAACGAACACACACACGAACAACCTGGGTTTTATAATAAGTATAACTCGATATGAGTTGTCCCCCTTTCATTCTCGCGATGCCTCTTAATTATGTTTTCAAATTGATTTCGTGCAAAAACGATTGTGCTTTTCCAAGTTTTGGTGCTGTCAGAACCACCACAAGGTAATTTTACGTAGTCCTGTGAAGTTTTGTTGAAATCGGTTGAAAAATGTAGGAAATCCGATCCAATATATAAACGTACACACACACACACACACACACACACACACACAAAACCTGGGTTTTATAATAAGTATGATGAAAAAGTACTTCACAAAGAACTGGAGAAACTGCTAGGTACCCTTGACATATTTGGGAAAGATATTAAAATAATCAAGACCTTATACTGGTAGCATACGTATAGAAAATGAATTCAGTAAATATACAAAAATAGAAAGAGGTCTAAGACAGGAACGTGGCTTCTCACCTGACTTGTTCAACCTTGACAGTGAGATGATTTTGAGAGAATTAGAAGTCCTACCAGGATTCATTATTGGCAGCCACAATCTTAAAAACATATGCAGTTGGTTTGTTTTGTTTTACGACATATCAACCTCAATGGGTTATTTAATGCCGACTTAATTTTTATTGCTGGTAATATTTTGTTTTCTCAAAATTGTGTAGCTGGTAATATTTTTTCCCCAAAAATATATAGCTGGTAATAATTTTTTACAAAGTATTTCTGGTATTAAAACCTATTTTGACACTTTCAAAGTGTTTTGACCCCAGTATCGGGCTTAACTATTTGCCCATAGCTGGGACCCTAACAGGTGCTACCACCCCGGGTCAGGGTGGACCTGGGAGCACCAGCAAT
The DNA here is from genome assembly GCA_903632075.3 of Acanthosepion pharaonis. Lineage (NCBI taxonomy): Eukaryota > Metazoa > Mollusca > Cephalopoda > Sepiida > Sepiidae > Acanthosepion > Acanthosepion pharaonis. Next base: position 387,886 of record CAHIKZ030001529.1, on the reverse strand, counting down.
TAAGATGTGGTTCCATGCTCCTGAAAACCTCCTGATCAGAGGCCTTGCTGCTGGATGTAGTTTATCATCTTACCCAGGATGGATAAGATTTGCAGATGACACTGTGTTGATAGCAGGCATAGAAAGGAAACTACAAAAACTCCCAGAGAAACTCGTGAAGGGAAACAAGAAGAAAGGACTGAACATCAATGGTACATTATTTATGAGCTATTGGCAGGGCATAATGGTTGTGTGAACTAATGAAGGGAGGAACAAGTACAATTATTTCATGATAATATAGGCATGATGAATTAGCATTGTATGCTGTTTCGAATACCATTTTCAACTGTTTATGCATTTTGATATTTATCTCTGCTATAAATTGCTTTCAGTCAGAAAACATAAAAACACACAACAATAACAACAATAAACAGAACCCCACCTCCCTACCCCCCCCAAAAAAAAATCAGTCTTATTCAAAGACAAATAGTGACAGAATTATTTGACATGAGAAATAAAGAATGTCTCCTAAAAACAAAAAGAATAAAAAAGACTATTTCCTGGCAGCTGAACGTTCCTAACTTTTTTCTACAATAAAGTAATGGATGCCTCCTAATAAAACAGATTTATACAGATTGTCACGTGCTTTCTCATCTTAATGGAACCCAACTGTGTTGTTAATATAAATGCAAAAGATAAATGTATATCTATGTTTTATAGATTATGCAAAAGCATTTCATAAGGTGCATCACAAGGAACTATTAGAACTGGCAGCTAACCTTGACATATTTGGGAAAGATATTAGCATAATACAGACCCTATATTTTCACCTGAAATTAAAGCAAACATTAGAACAGCTCATGATCAGACATTCGTTGTCTGTTACATTTAACATATATATATATATATATATATATATATATACACACACACATTGTTACTTCAGTTATCATAGAACAAAAGGTCACAATTTTCTTTCATGGTGATCCATTTTCTGTGAGGTGTGGATCCTAGAAGCAGCTGGTGTTTCTTTTTCTCACCTATTTAACTGTAGTACACCATGTCTTTTTAGTCATTAAAATTAAATTTATGTTAGAGTGATGCTAACATGCAATTTTTCTGTTTTTTTTCATCTTGCCATGTGATGAATTTGGTGTCAAGATGGCTAAACATCTTTCTGAAAAAATGGAAAAAAGAAACTCAATTAGTTCAGTGGTTTTTTAGATATTAAACATTTTGTGGGATGGACAATTATTGCATGCTGTTACATGATTTGAACAATTTTGCTTTGACACCTTTTGTGTGTGTGTATGTGTATATATATATACACACACACACACACACACACGATATAAAAAATCAACTATATCCAGGTTTCAATCTTACAGTCCCATCAAGTGGTTACTAGTAAATAATTAATTTGTAGTACTATTCAAGATTGATTATTTAACTTGGTGCCATAAAATAGTTATATAAGCAAGTTTGAATAGTGCTACAAATTTATTATTTGCTAGTAACCAAGTGATAGGATTGTAAGATTGAAACCTGGGTAGTGTTGAGGGTAAATTTGTTGCAAATATTTTATATATTATCTGCTCTGAACATTAAAATTTGGGGAATTGTGCATTGAGCACTCTCTTAAAATATCTATCCATTGGTCTGACCTAATATTTTTTTTATATTCAAACATACATACATACATACATACATATAAAATACACAACAGAAAAATCCAAAATTACCTACTGAGTATAGACTATCTCAGCTGCTGCCAAGTACATCAGTCTTATTCAACTCAGTAAATCTCTAGTTCCGACACTGAATACAGTCCGTCTTGGTTGAATAAAACTGATGTACTTGTCATCAACTGAAATAGTCTATACGCATAAGGTCATTTGGGATTTCTCTGTCATGTAATTTATATGCTCTGTTATTATAAATACATTGAGCTCTTTTTTGTGGATCATTTTTAATATTTTAGATTAGGATACACTTGGATTATATACCAACAGATTTATTACTTGTACTATATATATATATATATATATATATATATATATATAATATCAAATTCATAAGTGAAAGAGATAATCCAAGTAGGTCTTTCTAATATAAAATATTAAAAAGATATATCCATAAAGAGACCTCAATATATACCATACAGAGCAATATGATATACATCAAGGAAAAACTTGACACATCATCGAAAATGATTATAAATCATAATTTATTTCGGCATGTAAGTTTTTAATACTTGTCTCATCAGATCAAAATTACAAATGGTATAATTTTACAAAATGGTTTAAATTTGTCCAGATAATATTTTTAAAAACCAGATAACAGTAAGTCTAAATGCCTGATCTAGAAAATCTATTTTCTGGGAATTTACATTATTGAAGAAGTGGGTGGGGGAGGAGAGGCAGCTATCAACCCCATATTCAAGTGTGGTGTTTATAGAATACAAGTAACAGCTAGAGAAATATATTAGTATATATATATATATATATATATATATATATATATATATATATATATATATATATATATATATATAAATGCAAACTCTGTTATAGTATTATAGAAGAATTGTACTAATATTCAGTTTTAATATTGTTTTGTTTTAATGAATTGAAATAACCTATTGTATCTTCTTAATTTGCAAAATGAAAAAGTTGAAAAGACCTAACAAAAGAACAATATTTCATGGCATATCTATTTATCATAGATGACAGTGCTTTGTTTTCAATAAAGACAAAAATAACAGCAGAGTAATGTTTACGAATTTTGACTACCATATTTGATGTCATATAAGGCTCTTCCACAAAGATTAACACTTAGACACATCATGTTAAAACACCAATTCTCATCTGATAATCACAGTTAATCAATATTGAACTTATTTAAATGGGTGATCATTTGAGAATACCAGGTGCTGTGAGCTGGGATGTACAGGTGGTTTAACGGATAATGGCTCAGAATGAGAAATCGGAGAACAGAGTTCAAATTCTAGTCAGGTTTGTTACATTCACTTATGTGCAAATACCTTGAGGAAAGGTATGAATTCACCTCTCCTCCTCCCAAATATGGGTTAAATATTAAAACTTGTATTAGAAATTAATTTTTATCTCCAAAAAATTCTTAGTCCAAAATGTTTCAGCTTTCAGTAACCTCAAAAAGGTTGATAAGCCATAAAAAAACATTGTTGGATTGTACATCAAATATTAGTAGAATTTTATCCATGTTTACTATTTAGCATTATCCAAAACAAATTTTCTTTTCATGCATTGATTACAAATTAAAAAAAAAAAACTTTAATATTTACGTATAAAAAAAACAAGAAAAAGAAGGGTATCATAATTACAATAATTGCTTCAAATGATGGGAAGACTTTCATTGATGGTGATGGCCACATTTTAGTCAAATAAGAGCCACCCCTCAGCCCTCACATCTTTCTCATTTAAATGTCCATGGCCACTAAAATGACTAGAGGCCCACATTCAATTTCTTAGGTATCATGCATATATAACAGGTAAACTCTGTATCCTTTGATTGAGTTGATTGGATCTGCATGCTCTACAACTCTCCTGTGTACCACAATGTTCCCCCTCTGTTCAGATGATGACCTTCAAACCTTGTTGCAAACAATACAGGTATTGTCGGCAGGACAATAAGACAAGTTGGAATAGTTGACTGGCTTCTGATTGTTATGATGACCTTTCAGATGGTTAACATTAGATGGATAGATACAAACATATACATATATACGCTAATTCCCCATGTATAATTCGCGTTTTTTTTTCTTAAAAATAATAAGCAAAATCAGGGGTGCATATTATGCACAGCTACAAGAAAACCTTTAAAAAAATTTACCCTTTCATAGGTCGATTTCAGTTGTGAAATGACTACTCATCACAAACATACGGCAAATTGACACTAACATTCAACAATTGCAACCCCATAAGGATGTCAAATACAACCATATGTACCTAACAATACTTACAAATGTAAAATAAAATAAGGAATTACCCTAAAACTAAATTAGAATAATATTATTCTGTTTAAAACTATCTTTTTAAATAATTTATAGGGTTTGATTACCAAACTAGGGGTGCATATTACGTGTGAGTAGAAGCATTTTCCCACAATTTCAGCACAATTTTTGGGGTGCATATTATGGATGAAGGCGTAATATACATGGAGAATATATATATATATATATATATATATATATATATATATATATATATATATATATATATATATACACACACACATGCACACACCAAATTGATCAAGACATACTTAACTAGTATAGAATTGACAAATTTAAATTTGATATAAATTTTTTTAATGGCAACCTAAGCAGAAACTATTCATAATAATAACATGAATTTGGAAACAGATATTCACATATGTAGATGCATAAATAAGATATAAAGAAAAAAAAGAATTGTTGGATAGTATATTGAATGCTCTTAAAACTTAATCCTTGTTCCCTACTTAGCTCACTTCAAACTGACTTTCTATTTAGGCATTGGTCACAAATTTATGAAACTCCAATATTGTTAAAAAAAAATATGGGTAAGAAAACACTTTTGTGACATGTCATCTTCTACAAAATAAAATTTTTTTTCTCTCATCTTAGTGGCTTTATTGCCTTGTTTGGGGTGAAATGATTAAAAAAAAACCCAAAAAAACCTCAAAGCTAAAGTCGATTTTCAAGGCCGGCCTCCCCTACTAGATGAAGACAACATAATCTTTCTTATGCAATTTCCTTCTCATTTGGTCTTGTACTATACTAAGTTAATAATTATTTCTGCAATGAGGAGTTAACATTATTTGTAGAGACTAATATCCTCATCTTTATTGTTGTCACATTTCAACTGCTTCCCTGTCTGGCTTTGTTTAGAGGTCTGTCAATCCGAGTAACCTTCAGAGAAACCTTTATGACAAATATACCCTTAGACATGGATAGCCAAAATGAGAAGTCTCATTCCATAGATTAAATAAAAGGTTAATTTTGTAAATTTGGAAGGTTATCTGTATTGACAGACACCTGAAGAAGGATGGGAAGCACTGTTGCTGAAACACTAGTGATAAGAAAAGCTGACAGTAAATAATGTAATTTAGATAAGTATATAGTAAATATTATGTATGAGAAAGAATAGATAGGTTTGCCTATCTGGTTCACACCCTTCCTTGGTCTTTTTGAACAGGAGTAGAGGTTTATCCCTCATTTCCTATTTAGGATTCAGTTTCCACTTACTTTTAAAGTTTTCTCAATCTCTTCCACTCTGAGTAGCCCCTTGAGCCTTTACTAGCATTATTCCCTTACAGTGAACTTTGGAAAAAAAAAAATGGACCATCATTCGGAAGGGGGGGGGGACAGAATTCCAGCTTTTAATCCCTCATCTTTATGGTTTCAAAAGCCAGAGACCAAAAAGTTCTTCAGATATAAAAAAAAATATTTTCATATTTAATGTGATCCCTTTTTTTTTTTTTTTAAAAGTGACTGTTTTGATGTATATCTGCAGACTGTTTTCGATTAAAAAATTTTGTTCAAGAATTGTTTTTTAACATTTTTAATATTTTTCTCCAAGCTTAAGTAAATGCTGGTATAAAGTAAAAAAAAAAAAAATATTACATGCAAATGAGATGAAACAAATTCTAATTATTGTACAAATAAATATTATTGTGTTATTTAATTTTTTAAATCTTTTGAATTATTTATATAACTTTTTTATATTAAAACATTTTGGTTACTTTTTATGTTATAAGTTAAAATCTTTAGTTAATTTTTTTTATAAGTCTAACAGAGGACAAAAAAGTTGACACTGAAATACAAAGTAATATTGGAATAGCAAATGCACCCTTCAGAAACAAAGCAAAGTATTAAGAAACAGGAAAATTTCATTAGAAACAAAGAAGAGTACAAAACTTATGTAATATTAGTCTTCCTCTACAGCAATATGTTGTGATGTCTTCTAGTCTATAGTAGAAGTCCCTCCTCTGTGCCAAGTGACCTCTGACTTAGTAGTCACTTGACCTTATGCAAAATAGGGCAAGTCTATTTTTTTATGTCACTACACAATGAATGTTAGAAAATCCCCTCACAAATGAAGAAGCACCTGGAGGAAAAAGAAATATGATTCTACAAAAGGATATTGAGAATCCAATGAAAATGAACATGTGAGTAACAACAAAGTTTTAAGGAAAACTGAAACAAAAAGGATGCTTATACTTAGAATCTGAAAGAGATAGTTGAAATTTCTAGGGTCCATAAGGAAGAAAGAGGGCATGGAGAATCTGACACTCACAGGACATATTGAAAGGAGTGTGAGATAGAGGAAAGTATAATGTAACCAGCTTGTCCAAATAGATGGCAGAACAGGGATTGAAAGAAACAAAATGAAAAGATAAACTTTAAGAGCTATAAATCATAGGAAGTTGTGGAGAGCCATAGTCGCCTACTTCTGGAAGAGACACCACACATAGCATGAGAAAAAGAAATTGTTGCATTAATACAGAAACAATTTTTTAAGTTTTCACTCAGACCAATATGTCCAGTTATCACACTGCAAGCTTAACTGCAGGATTTCCAACAATCTGGAAAGCAAGAAGCAGCAAGGTATCTATCTTAGAACTTGGAGAGAACGGGGCCTTTTCATGAGCAAATTTCTTTAGGATAATTACTCAGATACCGTTGATTCTGTATGCTTTGTGGAGACCAAGTTTGGAGATGATAGCAGAAACCATGGATGGAGTTATATGCATATAACACGGTAGAGACTCGGCTCTTAGTGGAAAGTCAGGTAAAGATAATCCTTATCAGTGAAGAGTAAGAGAATTTGTGTGCAAAGCATTCTGCTTTATTAGCAGAAGATGATAGCACTTGAAATTGATTGAAAAGATTGAGGATTTACCTTTATTTAACACTAGTTTAAAAGCCACCCTATCAGGTGGTATTTAAGCTAGCTCCTGTGAAGGGATCTTGATTGGCCCTTTGCTAGTTCAGGCATTTGAGAGTTCCTAAGTCTTTGCATATTCTCAGCATTGGAAACTCTCCTGACTGCCATTTCATTTGCATGGACTTTCTTTTCCTTGCTGCAGCCTTGGCTCTTTTGGTTGCAATCTGGTCCTCTTTTTGTGAGGCATACTGCTGCCGTATGCAATAGGCAACAATAAACTACAGAAGAACTCAAAATTGATCACTGCATTTAAGTATTGCATTAATATGTAAGCTTATCTTTTAAAAGGTCAATGATAACTCTTCTGCTGCCATTTGATTTAAAGACAATTCCATGTACATAGGTCCTTACTTTCAGTTGAATTATTTTTATTTCATGGGTGACTTTTGCTGGATTTTGCAATTATTATTCACAAATTTATTCTCAAGTTATAAAAATTGTTATCACACAAAAATTTGTCGCAAAAAATCATTTAAAATTTTGGCAAAAACAATTGCAGTAATGAAAACTTGGGAATCCAAAATTTCAGGATTGCAGGTTCGGATTCAACCCAGAATGATTTTATTTTGCTCATGGAGTTGGCCTGATTTTAAAATAGTATGATATGTTGTGCTACGGCCTCTAGGAGTAAAGTTGAAAAAGTGTGACACACTGACATTTGCATTTATTTATATAGATGTTCCTACAGAACTGCCAGTGACCATTAGAACCAAAGAGGCTATGCAGTTCCTCAATGACTAAGCTCCTTTGCAGACATATCTGTAATTATTATGAGCAGAAACAAAGAGGTGTCTGTTATGATCAGAGCTATCATGTTACTATAGCCAACAAAAGTGACTCCCATGGGCCATAGCGACTGAACAGGCAGGTGTGAACAAAGGAGAAGTTTGTGGCTTTATCTGTGTTTTTTATGAGATAACACAAAATCCTTGATGCCTGCTTTAACCCAAGAAGGGGTCTAGTTTCCTCTGTAAATTATTCCCCTTTGAAAGCCAAAACAAATATGCTCACATGATATGATTTCTTAAAATGTAAAAACAAATTCCCTTAAATTTTGAAATTGATGCTGAAATTAAGCAGGTACATAAATTTAAATATCTGGGAAGTGCTCTAACAGAGGACAGAAAGTGTGACACTGAGGTTTGAAGACGTATTGGGATGGCCAAAGATGCATTCCAAAAGCTAAGCAGAGTATTAAGAGACAGAAAATTTTGTGGGGGACAAAGGTAAGAGTACTAAACTGTTGCATGATATCTGTCCTCCTATATGGCAGTGAATGCTGGACAATCTCCTCAAAGATGAAGAAAAGACTTGAAGCAACAGAAATGTCTTTCTACAGAAAGATGCTGAGGATCATCACAATCATCCCCTTGACTTTTGTAATTGTAGGGGGGATTCAAATGCAGAAGCCACACTAAATCTCCTCTACAACCGTCTATCAATGGCTGCCATCAGCAATTCTGGTACAATCATACCTGTCCATTGTTTGACATTGTCCAACCAATTTTTACATTGGCATCCTCTCCTCCATCCACCTTCAACAGTGCCTTGCAGAGGCTGCCATGCCTTGTAATATGTCCATTTTTCTCTGTTTGACAGTGGCAAGAAGAGGTAAATGGTGGCCCACAAAATGTTCAACCCTTTTCTGCATAAACTCATTGGTATTATGTTCCCAATAGAAGATGCAAAGTAGTTTTCTCATGCATTTGTTCTCAGACACTTGGCACCTTCTCTCTGTTTCTGCTGAGGATACCATCGGCCAAACATGAGCAATAATGAGGCTTTGGAGAGAGTGGAAACAAAAAGGAAACATACTTAAAATCAGGAAGAGGCAGTTGAAATTTCTGGGGTACATAATGAGGAAGGAGGGCTTGGCAAATCTGGTACTCACAAGACAAAAGGGACAGATGAAAGCAGCATGTATATACTTGATGAGCTTGAGCAACTGGATGGCAGAACAATATTTGGGAGAAATAACAAAAATATAAACCTTATTAAGAGCTACAAGAGATAGGAAGATATGGATGGCCATGACTGCCTACGTATTGAAGGAATATGTCATATAAAAGAAGAATCTGGAGTGAGTAATCAATTCCTTCACAGATGAAGAGAAAAGTTGATGCACCTGAGATGTCATTCTACAGAAGGATGCTGAGAATAACATGTGAACAATGATAATTTTAAGGAAGTGAAGAACAACATGGATACTTAGAATCTGAGACAAGATAGTCCTTTCTTTTCTCTTTACTATCTTTCAATTTCAAAATGACAGAATATATGGTCATTAGCAAAAGAAACAGTTGAAAATGGCAGCTGTGAATTGGAGATATCAGAAATTTACCTTTCTGGGCAGTGTTGTCACAGAAAATGAAATATGTGACATCAAAATCCAAAGTCACATTGGAATAACAAAAGATGCAGGTGTCCCCAGGCTTCTATCCTCAGTCCCACTTTTTAATTTTCATTAACAAGCTTCCTGATGGCATGAGCTCTCAACTTGATAGTAAATCTGATCAGTCCATTATGGTCAAATTAATAGCTGATCTCACAAGCAACTTAGTCTGTTGTTAACTGGGGCAAAGAAAGGCTTGTTAATTTTAACACCTCCGAAACTAAACAGCTCTCTATTAGTCATCTGAGAGAACACTTTCTGCCTTCCATCAGCATGGCTGATGCCAATCTCCAAGGAAGTGACTCATTGTGCCTTATTGGGTTAACATTCTCAGCTAACATGAAGTGGAAAGACTACATTGAGTCCATTGCTATGTCAGCAGCTAAGAAAGTTGTTTCATTATGTTGTGCTAGGCAATTTTTTTCTCTCCAGAATCTATCTTACATATCTATAAGTTTACCATTTGCCTATGCTAAGAATATTGCTGCCACATATGGTACAGTCCTCTTGCAGTCTATCTAGCGCTCTTTGATAAAATAAAATAAAATTAGCAATATTAATGGCCCTGATCTAGCAGCTCAACTTCAGTCACTTTCTCATAGCCATAAAGTTGCTTCTCTTTGCCTTTTATTTAAATGCTGTCATGGTAATTGTTCGGATGAGCTTTTCACTATGGTATCTAAACTTTGAGTTTAAGTGCAGTATTAGATTGGCAATAAATTCTCATCAATTTACAATTGAACTGGCTGGAGGTAGCTGTAAGTTCTATGATAAGTTTCTTTTCTCACACTTCTTGCTTGTGGAACTTTCTTCTGGCTTCATGCTTTTTGGTGCTATCTACTGTCTTCCTGACTACTCTTCTATTGCTCCCACTCCTTCATAATGTTTGTTTTGTAATTCTTTCACACCTAGTAACCACTTATGTCTTAGTGGCTTTACTGCCTTGTTCACAGTGAATTTGATGAAAAAAGTTATAGTAAGCAACAGAAAGTAGAAAGAAATAAGTGCTGAACTTCCATGTAATATATATCTTCCTATTATTTACAAGTTTTACATTCGGACTGTTGTCCTCATCTTTGTTGTTATGATGTTTTTGCGGTTGTGCCCTCTGGCCTTCGTAAGGTTTAATCAACCTGGGTAACCTACATGGAATTCCAAAATTAACCCTTTATTTAATCTATGAGGGTAGACTGTTCTTATTTCACTGCCCATGTCTAGGTATATCTTGTTTAGTTCTTATTTTTAATACTGTTCAGTACTAAAAATAAGAACTAGATGAGATATACCTTGATATGGGCAGTGAACTGAGAACAGTCTACTCCTATAGATTAAATAAAGCTTTTAGTTCCAAATTCCATGTAGGTTACCCAGATTGATTAAATCTGATGAAGGCCAGAGGGCACAACAGCTGAAACATAACAACAATAATAATCTTAATGTAAATGTGATAACTCCTTATCCCAGAAATTCAGACAGAAATTATCCTATGTGGCAGCGAATGCTGGATAATTTTCTCACAGAGAGTTGAGGCAATGGAAATGTGGTGCTATGATAGAATGCTGAGAATACCATGGATGGAACATGTGAGCAATGAGGAAGTTTTAAGGAAAATGGGAACAAGAAGGCACTTTTTCATAGGAACAGAAAGAGACAATTGAATTTTCTGGGATATGAAATGAGGAAAGAGGACTTGGAGATTTTGACATTCACTGGACATACTAAAGGCAAGATGGGTAGAGGGGAAACATTGAGTAACCCTTACTGTAAATCAATGACAGAACAGACAGAGAGGGATAGTAAGTGGATAAATAATGCTTAGAGCAACAGTTGATAGGAAGTCACAGAGAGCCATGATTGCCCACATTCTGAAGAGACAAGGTACTTAAAAGATGCATGCATATGCGAGAACAAGATATACAAATTTCTAAATATCAGAACAATGTTAAATAACTGAATGATAAAGGGAAAAATTTTGTGTAACATGTTTCATCTTCTTGAAGGACTTCATCAGACTCAAAACATTTATTTAGTCTGATAAATAAAGGACAAAATGCATTACACAGAATTTTTCCATTTGTCACGCAATTGCCTAAAAGTGTGTGCATATGGAAATAGATAATTTTTTTTATCATTTCACCCCAAGCAAGGTAACAAAGCCACTAAGATGCAAGGGGTTACTGAGAATAGGAGAAAAAGAAAATATGATTATGGAGAGAGAGAACAGTAAAAGAATAGGAATTAAGAAGTTAGAAGATAATGATTGACATTACATTCAAATTTTTGAAGATCAAAATTGGCTGGAAAGTAAGAAGCCAGCAGAGTTCCACAAGTTAGAAGTGTGAGAGAAGAAACAGTTAACATAGAACTTGGTTACATCTAACCATTTCAACTATAAGATTATGAGACCTTACCACCAATCTTGTAGTATGCTTAAATTCATAAAATCTAGGTACCAAAGAAAAAAGCTCGTCAGAACAATTACCATAAAAGTATTAATAGAAAAGGCAGCTACATTAGAATAGTGGGAAAGTGACTGAAGCTGAGATGCCAGGTGAGGACCAATAACATTGCAGATTCTTCTTTGGATTTCATCTAGAATCTCTAAATATGTAGCAGAAACACCAAACCAGATATGACAGCAATATTCAAGGCATGGACAAATGGTAGATTATAGAGATACAAGATAGATTCAAAAGAGAAAAATTGTCTAGCATGACACTGTGATCCAACCTTCCTAGTAGCAGACCAAACAATTGATTCAATATAATCTTTCTACTTCATTTCAACAAAAATGTTAACCTGGGAAGTCACAAGTATTCCCTCTCTCAGAGGTTAGCATCAGCCATGCTGAGAGATGGCAAAAAAAATGTTTTCTCAGATGATTAAGAGAGATCAGTTTTGTTTAGTAGATAATTATATTCCATGATAATTATTTCTGTTAATATATAGTATCAAAGATACATAATCTATCAAGCAACTTCCCTCAGAATTGAGCCCCCCCCCAAAAAAAAACAAAGCTAATGAAAAGATCATGATCACACGAGTTCTATCCCTTATTAGGGTCATAGACGTATCATGTATTGAAACTGCATCAGCTGTAGTGTTTTTTCCTGAGAAAGATAGCCTGATAGAGCCCAACTCTCTCCAGGCTGGTTTGAATTCAGTTTTCCTTCTCTTAAACGAGTTGCCAACTAAGGCTGTAGGACCCAGTCTGTCCTGTTATTTACCCATAGCCGAGGAGAGAAGAGCTGGTTTCATACCATTTTTCAAAAGTAGTTGCCAATCTGTCGAATTTAATGAACTTAACTGGAATTTGAACATGGCTTTCTGACTCCTCAATCCGAGCCGCTATCTGTTACTCCAGCATGTCTTTGAATGAAAAGATCCAACTCTGTAAGGCCAAGATTTTTACTAACTGCCAAAACATTTTGATAGTGTAGAAAAGCATGCATCTTCAATCTAACCATCCGTAGCCTTGCAACAATTGTGAAAGAACCTTCCAAATATGAGTTTATAAAATGCTATAATAAAGTGTTAATAATGGGTTGGTGCATAATTATCAGGCGTTTTTATGTTAAACATAATATATAACGTTATACATTTTTTTTTTAAGTTTTTTTTTTTTAGTTTGGTTTTTAATTTATTCTTTATTAATTTAATTTTATTTTTTCGTGTTTTGTTATTTTTGTTTTTTAAATATGAAAAAAAATTTTTTTTTTTCTTTTATTTTCTTCTATCTTTATTGGTTCCTTTGTAGGTAATGCATTCACGCAAATTTCTACGGTCAGGTACAATTGTCGGAAGTTTCAAGCTAGATGTTGCTACAGTTTACTTATCAAATGGTATATATACACACACACATATATATATATATATATATATATATATATATTTATATAAACATACACACACATACACACGAGTTAAACTTCTCTTAGATTTGCTATTTTTTTTTTTTAAAAAACTTGAAACGTCGTCTTCAACTTTGTCTCATTCCTCTGCAATGGAAATTTGTAAAATGCCTTGCCTACTTTTCTTACGCCTTATTGTTGCATTTTTGCTTTCCATTTGAAAATGACAAACCAAAAATGTTCCAACCAACTTGTTAGCTGAAACTTTGACACTTTACCTGTGCATCTTTGATAAATTCCATGCCTCTTTCATGACAGTTGCTTCAACTATTTAGCAATATACAAGAGAGAATCTTTTGTTGCTTCTGTTATTGGTAACAACCTGATTTCCTTAAGGATACAAAAAAAAAAAAATAGTTCAACCAGGATAAAAAAAAATGAAGTTTCAGAAAATACATACAAATATACAAAAAATAATTAAGTAAAAGAAAGATAATTTAACATGCACCCAGATGCATCCATTTTTTCTCCACCCTTTTTTGAGAGGGTTGATATCAGAACAGGTAATATAATTTCTTGGGTGGTGATAGCATTTGATAAAATGTCACATTAAAAAACAAACATTAGGGTCTGAAGCCAACTCAGGATGATCTTTCAGCTTTTAAAAGGGAATTTAACACGCACTCAGATGTGGCCATTTTTTTCCACCCTATTTGGATTGGTTTGATGTCAGAACAGTTAATATAATTTCTTGGGTGTTAATAGCATTTGATAAAATGTCACACATTAAAAAAAAAACATTATGGTCGGCAGCCCACTTAGTATGACCTTTCAGATTTTAAATGACAGAATACTGTATATACTCAAGTATAGTTCAAGTTTTTATGATGAGTATTTTTGCAAAAAAATAAGGAGTCACACTATATGCAGATAATTTTTTTTCCATTGAAGAGGTTAAAAAGCATACATTTTCAGTAACCAGTAGCACTATATATGGGTAATATTTTTTCTGAGGGGCTTAAAATTGTTGCAAAAATATTCCGAGGTTACAGTATACAGGAAGTCGGCTTATATATGAATATATAAAGTATATAGTTGTCAGCAAAAAGAAACAATTCAAAAAATGTGCTATGAAATGGAGATATCAAAATCAAACAAGTATTGAAATTTAACTTTCTGGGCAGTATTATCATAGACGATGGAAAATGTGACATTGAAATCAGAAAACACGTTGACATAGTTAAAGTTGCCTCCCAAACATTAAAACAATGTTGTAAGAAACAGGAAAATTTCATTGGAAAGGAAGAATTCATTTTTGTTTTTTGTTTTTTTACATTTTTCTTTTTCTCATGTTTTTTTTCCCCCACTTTTATTGATTGGTTCAGGGTCAGGACAGATAATATAATTTCTTGGGTGTGGATAGCATTTGATAAAATATGACATTAAAAATAAAAAAAAATAAAACATTTAAATCTGAAGCCCATTCAGATTCAACCAATCATTTGATCATTAAGGGAATTATCAGTTTCCCACCTTTCTGCAGTTTTGGGGATGCAACAACAAAACTGCTACTTGTTTTTTAAAAAAAAACAAAAAAAAAAACATGGCTCCCAAGTCGTGCACATGCTCAAATTGATCATTGAGTTAAGCAACATGACCAATGGAACAATGGCTCTATAGAAATGTTTAGAAATTAAACAAAAAAAAATAAATCAGAAAAGGAATAAAACAAATAGATAAATAAAGCTTAAATGTCAAGTCATCTTCTCCTTAAAGTAACAGTGGCATCCAAAAAATAAAGGGGGAGACCATATCTTTTATATCTTTTTCTTAATTTGCATATACACATTACTGTTGCCACATCTGGGCAGGAGCTGCTCAGCCTTCACTTTCCAGTCTCAATAGAGTTCAAAAGTGTTTCTGCATCCTTGTGGGTGACAAATTATTTTCCACCCTTTCTCTCAGAGACAGGCTGTGGCAAAGCCTCTCACTGCTATGTTTGCTACTTCCATGAAAAGTGCTCAGATGAACTGCATTCTTTGGTTCTTCCAGTTCTAACCTTCATGGCTAAGACCCACTATGCGCATTGTAGTGACCCACCCTCATTCTCTTTGTATACCATTTGTGAGATTAAGCTCCACTTGAACAGCTTCTTTCTGCAAACCGCTGCTATCCCATATATGGGCAAGAGCTGAACAGTCTTTACATTCCACGCTTGATAGAAACCAAAAGCATCTCCACATCCTTGTGGGTGATGAATTATTTTCCACCTTTCTCACAGATGAAATATTGCAAGCCTCTTGCTGCTCTATTGTTATTTCCATGGAAACTGCTCAGACAAACTACATTCCTTAGTTCCGCTAATGTTATACACATTTTAGTGAATCAAGCACAATTTTTTTTTTATCAATAATCTAGTTTGATTAGTAAAAATTACCGTATTTGATGGTATATAAGACACATATGTGTATAAGACACACCCCAATTTCGGCAGGGAAAATCAAGAAAAAATTAGTAATTAGTAAAATCAGTAGTAAATGGTACAACCTAGGCTATATTTATGAGGTATTATTTTTGTTAAAGCCATGATTACAATAAAATGAAAAATAATCGGAAAAGAAAGAACACAAGCCTATAAAATCTTTATTATATTCAAAGGTAAGAAGACAAAATAAAAATCAAGCAATTATTACAATTGATCAAAATAATACAGTTACCATTAAAATTCAGTCAAAAATTTTCCTTTATATGATCTGTACAACCTGCATCTTGTAAACGTCTTAGTGGAATAATTCTGATTGTATTTATACCAATGCAACCGGAAGTTATCGCACGAAAAATATTGATGAAACAAATGTTTTACAAATATATAATTTGAATTTATTGCTTATGATTTTAGTAAAACAAAGTACTAATATTAAATGTGATGAAATTAATATAATTAATATTATCAATAATAACACTTTTAATCTTCATAATAGCCTTTTAAATAATGACAATAGGTATACGAAAGTTACTCTAAAGTCTAAGCTAATAGGAGTTGCCAGGTAGCTAATTTCATCTGACTATCGCAAATTTTAAGTAAAAATTTTTAGTAAAAAAATGTGCATCTTATATGCCGTCAAATATGGTAATTAATAATAAATGAATAATTAATTAAAAAAAATGAGCTCCTCAAAGAGGATTGATGTTACAATTGAAAATTAACTGAAATTTAATAAAAACTGAAACATTTTAGCTACTTTTAAAATTTTCTTTTTTTTTTAAAAAAAAAAAAAGATAGATAGAACTTAACAGAATTCACCTTTTTTGCAAAGGTCTATTGAGAATATTTTTTTCAACCCTCATAAAGTTTTCTCTTTGTATATAACAAAAAAGTTGAAGCTGTCATTCTTTATTCTTTGCATTCAATTTTGTATATGAATGGCTTTTGTGTGATTTAGAGCTTTGTATTGTTAATTCATACCGACTTGTATTTAAAGAAGAAAAAAAAAAAACCGGACTGTTGGTTTGTAATATTTTAAAACATTTTTCTTCCCTTTTCTGAAATTTCAAGATGAGGATCTATCATTATTACATGCTAATTGGACAAGTATCCTATCTTGGTTGCAATAAGAACATTTCAAGAAGAGAAATTGTCTTTATTCTACACTGGTTTCCTCAGTCTAGTATCCTCATCTTGATCATTAAAATCGCAACATTTTTTACTATTTCTGAGATGAGGAATTATCATTATTCTACACTGATTTACATAAACTAATGTCATCATCTTGGTTGTTATAGTTGCAAAGTTATTGTGTCCTCTCACGTGAACAAATACAGTCTGCCACCTCTAAATTGAACAAAAACATTAAGTTCAAAATCCCCTGAAGTTTTACCAATTTTGATAGGCACCTGAAAAGGCCAGAGGGTACAATCTTCAAAACGTTGTGACTGCAACAACTAATGTATAGACACTAGTTTCAATAATGTATAATTTTTCTTCCTCATTCTTTACTGCTACTTGTTGTTTTCTGGATTTGTTTTTTCCCTGTCTATAATTTTCAATATAAAATTTTTAAAAACAAAGGTTTTTGCCTTGAGACATTGAAAAATATAGCAGTTTCTTCTTTTACACAGACCAAACATTTAAAACTTTTGTGTTGAATGATAATCATTTTGGCTAAGTCAGGGCTAGTACAAGGGTTTCATAGGCACTCCCACCAAACCTGTGATACAGAACACTCCCTCTACTGTGTTTCAATTTTCATAAGGTAGTATTCATATAAAATAAAAAATTTTATTATAAACTAATTATGTACAGTAATGGATCATATGAAATATAGGTGAACAATTCAACTATGAAAACTGAAAAAAAATATAATGTATCTAAATGAAAATTAGAGATATGTGATAAAGAATCATTCCATCTTAAATCAATGTTTGTTTTGTGGCAATTTTTAATATAAACTTGAGATTTTTCTTGTTAAAATGTTGACTAATTTAACACATTCAGCATTATGGATAAAAAATGCTAAATTTTATATAGTGTGTTTTTTTTTTTTTTTTTGAGTCACACAAATTCATGGATTTGAACGTAAAAAAGAAAGACCCCAGAATGATGTCAAATTCTGCAAAAATTTTTCATATAGTCAGTTGGGCTTAGTTTAATTTTTAATGTATAAAAATTTAGGTAGAGAAAAGCCAATATTGATAAGATAATAAAGGTCAGAAAGCCCAGCCGGGGGCAAATATCAGGCTTGGGTAATATGCAGCAGCCCTGGCCTAAGCACTTCAAAGGTTCTTAATTTGTAATCTATCTGAAACATCAGTAGTTTATAATTTTTAATAAGGAACCATATTTTTGGTTGAAAAATAACTAGTTCATAATTACTCAAAGAAAAACTGCTTTCAAGAAAGGGAATTAGTATAAACTTTTATTGTAATAAAAACCATAAAAAATTTCTTAAAAGCATAAGAGATCATAAGCACACACAGAAAACTTTCAATGATTGATTGATTAATTCATTTTTTATGGTTTACCAACCCTTTGTAGGTTATTTAAAGTTAAAGCCAGAAAATATTTTTTTAGATTGTAATTTTTTTTTTATTTGTGATGATAATGATTGACCCATAGCTGGAGGAGAAGGAGTGGATTTTGAAGTCTATTTGTGCATAATCGAATATAATGAACCCAATGGGAATTGGAACTGAACCCTTTGATTCATAATTCCATTATCCATTACACCAGCCATACATCCAAGCTTACAGCGCCTGGTTTTATCAAGAAATCTCTAAATATATAGCAGGAGCATCAGACCAGATGTAACAGCAATATTCAAAGCAAAGATGGATGGCAAACTTGTAAATATGTCAGATTTGGGCAGGAAAAATTGTTGATCATGACAAAATGAACCAACTTCCTTAGCTGCAGATTTAGCTATTGATTCAATATTTAAATATTAATAATTTAGTAAAAATAAATAAAAATTTCATGTCAGAAAACTTAAAATTATAAATGGCCAAGTTTCTGAAATAACTAAAAAAAAAAAAAAAACTATTACAATGGTCTTATTTTTTTTGTTTTTAAATTCACTTTTATTGGCTCAGCTTGATAATAAAGATCATAGATGTCATAATTTGTAAACAAAATTTCTATTCCTTTCATGATTACTTATATGAAGGCAAGCATTTATGAAGCAAATACATTAAAATTTTGATAAATGACAAGTCCATTAATGTTTTTTTGACATTAAACCTCTTCTCCTGGGACCAATAACAATGCATACCAAATTTGAGTGCTGTACATGAAACAAAAAGTCCAGCAATATATAGTGATCAAACAGACAAACTCCTCATATATATATATATATATATATATATATATATATATATATATATATATATTTTGTGTATTTAGGCAGAAATTTCTCTTTTAAGCATGTCTGACTGAATAAACATTGTTAATTTTAACAAAATCCGTTCGTACTCATGAATAATCTTCTGTGTATTGATGTTAAAGGAAGAGAATGCTTACACTACAAATTCCTGACATCTACAACAGAATTCCTGTCCCCATTCACAATATAAAAAAGTACTAAACAACACAACTATCCTACAACAAGAACACAATAAATTCAAACTACAGATCTTAGAAGCAATTTATATTAATAAATTAAAGCTGGCACTGAAAAGAATCAACTATGAATACTGCAGTAATGTTCTGAAATGCCAGTAAAGGAACAGTTTTTTTTTTATGCTTTAATATGTGCATGACCATGGCATAACATAGAGGAAAAATTCCATAACAGATAATTTTTTTCACATTCTAATGAATGCTCAGCACATTGTCAACTGTTTTGCATTTAAAAGCATAATGAAAAAAAAATTATGGTAATGGACAATGATGCACAGCTTTGTATAAATACTAATGAACAATATATATATATATATATATATATATATCACTAAACAAGTTTGAATAAAAAGTACCAACAAGGTCTGTCTGTTTAATTTTTATTATTTTTCCAATCAGATAAGTTGTTGAGTATTGAGGTTGTGGATAAAATGTTTGAGGTCCATTCTTTGTTATTTTTGTTCAAGTACTTTTGACTTTCATAGTCATTATCAAGAAGCAAAGTGGTGTCTGTATGGTAGTTAGAATTCCTTTGTCTACATTCTGGTATTCTTTGAGAAGCTGTATTCTTCAAAGAATGCCAGAATGTAGACAAAGGGATTCCATCTACTGCACAAATACATCAGTTTTTGATGAAAAAAACAAAATAGAAAGGCACATTGAAATAGTGAAAGATGGGTCCAAAAATTAAAAATAATAAAGATTATTTAACATTCCAAAATTTAGAACCAAAAAAAAAAATTGAAGAAGTATTTAAAATAAAATAAGCAAGGGTCTTGGAATTAGAATAATTTAGTTAATTCGTATAATTTTGAAATTCATGCGGACTTCAGATTCTATCTTTTCATGGCATTTGTCTCAGATTATTACAAAAGCCAATATTAATCTATAAAATAATACTGAATCTGTAATCTAAATCCAGAGCATTCTCACTCCTCCTAGAAGAACCCCTCCATTATTGACTGCATCTTCAGGAGTGTAGCCATACTTGCCACAATTGCAAGTTGGTGAAACTATTTAACCCATAGTTGGAGGTTTTGAATTTAGAGTTAATGCCTAAGGCAATAGGGCCCAATCTGTCCTGCTATTTACCCATAGCTGGGGTCAGAAGAGATGGATTCATACAATTCCTAAGGATATTTGCATGTAAATGAATGTAACAAACATGACTGGAATTTGAACTCGGCTCTACGATTCCTCAATCCGAGTCACTATCTATTACTTCACTGTACATCTTGGAATGTTGTCCATATTCATTTTGTGTGATGACTTCATTATTGACCCCTACTATATGTGACATCACAACAATATTAAAGATAGTGATAATGATTATTGGGGCATCTGTGATCTGTTAGGATTTTAGCAAAAATATGGTTTTATTACAAGTTCATACTAATTTCCATTTCTTGTATGAAAGTAGTTTTCTTTGAGTGACTATGATCTCTTGTTAAGCTTAAGTAAAAAAAAAAAAAAAAAAGTCTAAATAAATATGGCCTACAGCTATATCATGATCACCAAAGTTAAGCAATGCCGAGCCTGGTCAGTAGCTAGATGGGTGACCGTTTGGGAATACCACATGCTAAAGGTAGGAATAAAAATGAATGCAATTTCCAAATTAGGGGTGGAGAAAACAAAGCTGGCAAGGTCTTGAAAATAAACTCAAGAAATAGAAAGTGAATCGGAGAAGTCGAGTTCTATGCATTTCCACAAATAGAATTTTTCTAAATCAAATATTTGTGATAATAACTTTTTACCAGACATACATCATGGCGCAATTAGTTCATGAAACACAAAGGCATCGTTATGAGAACTAAAACAGGACAAAAAAAAAACTGACACTTTCTCCGTTGTGCATGTGTAAAGAATTTGTGGGATATCCCTTGCTCCAAATGCTATTTGTGGGATATCACTTGCTCCAAATGATATCACAATTAAGTCATTTAAGAAATATGGTAATGCAGTAGATGAGACTATGCATGACATTCCCTATGATTATAATGGCTTATGGCCATATCTCATTCAAACATTGGTTCCTGTACAATCACTCAAGTGAAGCAACATCAAGAATGGTCAGTACCTAGATGGGTGACTGGTTTAGAATACCAGGTGCTGTAAGTTTGGATGTGCAGGTGGTGCAATAATGGATAACACCTTGGAATTGTTAATTGGAGAACTGTGTTCCAATTCCAATTGAGTTTGTTGCATTCACTTATGCACAAATACCCTTCAAAACTCACTTCCTCCCCGCCCAGTAAGTTATTAAGTAAGACTTGTATAAACTAAACAATCATCTCAAAAAAAAAAATTCTTGCAATCTGAAATAAAAAAAAAAATATTTTCCAGCTTTAACTTTAAATAACCTGAAAAGGGTTGAATACACTTGGGAAAATTAAGAATCCACCTTTTCCTTGCCCCAGCTATGGGTTAATTAGTAAGGTTCCTAACAATAAATCATTATCTCAAAAAAAAATTTAAATTATTACAATCTAATTTTTTTTTTTTTTTTTTTTTATCAATTCACCCCAAGCAAGGCATTAATGCCACTAAGACACAACAGGTTACTGGGATTGAAAAAGAATGAATAGACTTTAGAAGGAACACAATCCAAAACAAGAAATAAACCTCTTTTCTGGCTTTAAATAACCTGCAGAGGATTGATAAACCATAGAAAATGAATGAATCAATTCATCTAAATAAATATAGTTTTTATTTGTGGATAAAAAAAAAAAAATTTGAATGTAAAAGTTGAACATGAAATACTATTCATCAATGTCAATTTTTCAAAACACCTCAATATTATGTCTCAGGGTAATTACCTCCCCTTTTTCTCTCTCTCATCTCTGTGAATTGCTTTTCAGCTGCATGCACTTATTTTTTGTATGTTGTCAGCTTTTGTGTGAACTTTGCATTTTCTATCTTTTTCTTGTGTTTTATTCTGTCCTTCTGTCACTACTTCTCTCTTTCGCATGCTTCATCTTTGCTCTTTATCAGGTGTGTCAGGCCGGCAGGCTTCTCAGGTCCAACAAGCCTTTGGGAAGTTTTAAACTTGATGTTGCCACTGTCTTTGCAAACACAGGTATTTGACATCTACATTCATGACTGCAGTTGATATTATTATTATTATTATTATTAAAATTTTTGGCATGTTTCAGCCACAAAATAATCAAGGTTGTGGAAAATTTGTCAAAGTATTGCTCAGATGCTATCTCTCACAGAATCTATTTAACAATCAAATTAGTTTCTACCTGTCTACCCAAAACAGCAACATTTAGAAATGAAGTTTATATATTTAGAAAGTTAGCATCTCTTAATTATTAAAAAAAAGTTTAACTCTGTGCTGTGTTCCCTCATGACATAGGCGATCATGACTGTCCATAATTTTCTATCTTTCATAGCTCTTGATAAATTTTGTCTTTTTGCTATTTCTCCTAAACCCTGTTTCATCATCCATTTACTCAAGCTCACTAAGTACATTATGCATTGTCTTCCTTTGTCCCTCCTGCCTTCAATCTGTCCTATGAGTATCAGATCTTCCAAGCTGTCTGTCTTCATTGTGATTCCAAGGCTTCTCTCTTCGTTATGCTCCCGAGCCGCCGTCTCACTTCGTTATGCTCCCTAGAAATAACTCTCTCTTCCTAATGTCAAGTATAAGTTTCCTTTTTGTTTCCATTTTGTTTCCATTTTCTCTAAAACTTCATTGTCCACATGTTCACTCCATGGTATTCTCAGTCTATTTCTGCAGAACAATATTTCTGTTGCTTCAAGTCCCTTCTTCATCTTTGAAGAGATTGGCCAACATTCACTGCTATATAGGAGGACAGATAACACATAAAAGTTTAGTGCTCTTTTCATTGTTTTTAGTGATATTTTTTTTTTCTCGTATTACTCTGCTTATCTTTTGGAAGTCATCTTTGCCTATCCCAATATACCTTCGGATTTCACTGTCTGACTTTCTGTTAAAACCTTCCCAAATTTTTGTTCTTGCTTGATTTTGGTATCTCCAATTTGTAATCTGCATTTTGGGCTCATCCCTTTTGCTAACAACTATGCATTCTGTCTTCTTGCAATTGATGTTTAATCCCTTCACAAGAGTTTTTGTAGTTTTCTTTCCATATCTGCTAATGTTAATAGTTTAAGATAAAAAAAAATATACAGTTCTTACTGTTATGAAATGTGATTTCCCTTATATTTTATCAGTCCAACAGTAGTCATTTATCACAAATACCGAGAGCTACTCTACTCTTAGTGCTTAGACATTTACGAAGTCTATGCCTTAGCTATGCTAATGAGCCAATCATTTATATATCACTACACTAAGGTGAAGTAATGGATTGTGGCTCTGATTATGGAATCGGAGAGCTGAATTCAAATTCAAGTCAAGTTCATTACATTCACTTATGTGCTAATACCCTAGGGAAAGGTATGAATCCGTCTCCTTTCCCATCAGCTATGGACAAACTGGGTTCTATAGCCTTGACTGACAACCGGTCTAGGAGAAGGAAAATTATGAATTCAAACCAGCAGGTTACCTTACCCAAGACACACGAATTCTACTGCATTTGTAGTATCTGTGTTAACCCTACAACTCAAAAGGGTCACAGGACTCATGATCGTGACATTTATTCAAAATGATTTTCCCTTAATTTAAATTTTTAAGCTAAAATTTGAAAGACAGATATTTAATTTTTTTTTTTTTTTGTGAATAACTAAATGTTAAATAGACAAAAACCTTTCAGATGTCTTCTATATGCCATGTCCCTTCAGGACGTGGGTGATCATGGCTCTCCAAAAATTCCTATCTTTGTACCTACTTAAGTATTCTTCCGATGTCCTATTTTGTCATCCATTTACAGAACTTCGTTAAGTAGGTTGCCCTTTCTTACTCTCTTGCTTTCAGTATGCCCTGCAAGTATTAAATTCTCCAAGCCCTCTTTCCTCAATGTAAGTCCCTGAAATATAAACTTTCTTTTTCTGATTCTAAATACAAGTGTCCTTTTTGTTTACATTTTACTTTAAACTTCCTCATTGCTCACCTGTTTCATCCATCATATTGTCTGCCTCCTCCTGGAAAATGACATCTCCATTGTCTCACGTCTGCACTTTGTTATTATCAGCATCTGTCTGTAGAGCCACATTTTCCATTTTCTCGAGTCTCCTCTTCATATGTGAGGAAATTATCCAGCATTCACTGTCATACATGAAATCTGATATTACATTGTAGTTCAGCATTTTTTTCTTTCTTTTAAGTGTTATATAGGAATAAATTGTCGCTGAGACAGTTGAGTTTGAACATAGAACACCAGTGAGCAAACATAGTCAATCCCATTATTGAATTTAGTGGATCATGTGACCATAGTGGAAATACATAACTAGAAAGTAGCATGATGTCAAAACGATCACCATTTTTACTCTATCCTCTATTACTATACGTATCGCTATTCTATGCTATTTAATATACTATTTCTCTACACAGATTACTATTTGGTGGTTACTTTCTTAGCAAGTACTATTAGTGTGAGGGTTATTTCAAAGGTGCCTGACACCAGCATTTTTCAATGGTGTAGTATAGTTGTATCTGCAATTACAAAGTCTCTGCTGCAACAAGCATTTACGAAGGTGATGAGTATTCATTGACATTACAAAAGTGGCAATGACTGTTTGTCGACATCACAAAAAAAAATGAAATTCTCCTGTTTCTTGTTTCTTTCAATGCTTGTATGAAGCTTTATAATCTTTGGTAACTTGAGCATCCAGCCTCACATGCTATATGAAGTTAGTGTTTTATTAAAAAAAATCCCATCCACAGACCTTTTGAAAAACAAATTAACTAAGAAGTAAAGACTATAACCAGTAGACTTAAGTTAACTGCATTGAACAATTCAGCAAGAAAGAAGACCACAAAAACAACTTTATGAAGAACTGTCTTTTAGACTTCTGAGTCCTATGAAGACTGAAATGGGTAAGACCATTCATCTTGCAAGAGATTTACAAAACCTTATGGATGATATTAACCAGTAATTCAATACAGCTGATTGCATTAGACGATTTATAAGTACTGGCAAATTTGGCACCCTATTAAATCTTAAATTCTTGTACCTAACACAAAAACCTATTTGGTAGGGATTGAAAGGGAAATGAGAACTCATGCTTCACTTATCCCTTGTCAGAATTTTTCTAGTTGCATGTGCTCAGCAGTGAGAGTGCAATGAACAAAACCGAAGATTTGAAATAATTGTTTTACGGCTTTCATTTTGTGGTTGAATGAGAGTGCAAAACTGGTATTTTGCGGGGGAAAAATATTTAGGTTTCCTAGTTAACGCAATTCTTTCTTTGAGTAGATGTTTTGTAAAGAGAGATTTCACTGCTTGTTTCTATGAGCAACAAGAAATCAGAGTGCCAAATTGAATAGAACTGTTGTGTGTCTTCTGTGACAAAGGGTTGTGAATAGTCCTTTGGATAGGTGTCTTAAAAGGAGATTTCTCCACTTGTTCCCACAAGGAATGAAAAATCTGAAGTAAAAGCTGCCAGGACAGGTCATGACTTCTGCAGCAAGGTTTGAGAGTAGCTCTTCAGGCTGTGTCTTGAAGGTTGCAGCCATTGAAAAGGAAGAGTGGGAAAGAGACCAAATAAGGCTCCATCAATATTTTTTATGATTTCTCAGACTTCTAGTTGTACCCTGCTGTTTACTCCCATTGCTGCTACTGCTGAATTGAGCAAAGTAAGGAAGAACCACATGCCACAATAGCCAAAAATGTGTTATAGCTTCTATACTCTAAAAATAGGCACAAATAACAAAACTCAGCCACTGCATAAAATCTTAAAGGAAAAACATTTATTACAGTATAGACAAAAAAAAGGTAGAAATACAAAATTTGCACGAAAATTTCCTGTTAAGGCAGGATAATGATTTTTAAGGGCAAAGAATTAAAATTTCAAAAATATGAAAGTAACATTCAGGAAAACAGCACAACAAAAGATTAAACAAACTTTTTTTTTTTTTTTTTTTTTTAAAAAAAAAAAAAAAAATCTTTTAGCCCACAAGTGTCTCTGGGCCATATAGCAATATTTTTTTTAAGTGTCTTTTTTTTTATATTCAGAAATATCTTTGTGTTCTTTTCATTATTTGTTCTTCCAGCCACAGGACAGTTTTCACTTAGGAATGTCAAAATTCACCCCCCACCCCCGGCTCTCTGCAGCTGGCTTGTAACTGTCTTCTTTTCTGAATGCTTTCACAACATCGAAATGCTTTCTCCATGATGTCCAAATGCTTTCTGGAGCTATTTACTCACCAGAGCTCTTTACTTAAAGAAAAGAGGATCACAGAAGGCTCCATCTAGGTTTTCACAAGGGCTTGATATCATGTCTCTCATTGCCCATGAATACATTTTTCCATAAATTCAAAATGAATCTTTAACAAGATACAAATAATTTTGGTGGTTTTAACTGCTAAGGCCAAGAGATTTACACATGTAATAATTTTTTTTTCACAAACCATCTGGCTTGCTTAAAAAAACACTTATCTCAAAAGAATATGTACATAAAAGATAACCTAAATGATTAAACGTTTATTTATTCATTAAAAATTAATTTATAAAAAAAATAAAATTTTTATAGGATGACATCAGGGATTTTTACCCTTTCATCAGCAAAAATACAAAGTATACAGTATTTGCACATATGTTAAGAAACCTGAAAGAGAACATAGCCATTGCTGTAGACAACAATGAAATAGAGATAAATGACAGTAATTTTGACATCACTATGGTATTTTTGACGGGGCCGAAAAGCTCTGAAATTGTAAAGCATAATATTTCGAAACTAGTGGTGCTCATCTGCCATGGATTACTGGGTCATGTTTATTCGTGGATTACTGGGTCATGTTTCGCTTATGTTACTGGAAAGGAGATCAGCAAGAAAAGGAATTATGCATAAATTAATCAAGATGTTCAAAGATTTCAATTTTAAAATCAATATAATCACCAATTTAAAGGCTGTTAAATATTTAGATATTAAATTTAAACAATGATACCATAATCCTATACAAAAATAAACAATCATTATCTTTTGTGTACCAATAGGGCTTCTAAACACACAGCCAGTTTTCAAACAAATCCCCTTGGCATCTTGGTGAGATTATTGTCCAATTCATCGAATACAAACGCATATATGAATGAGCCTTGAAAAATGATAGTTATAAAGCCAGACTTGGTTTTTATATATATATATATATATATATATATATATATATTTATTTTGATTAGATGTGATTTTTGACCCTGGGTTTCACGCTTTAGAGATCGTCAAAATTTTGACGATCGCTAAAGCGTGAAACCCAGGGTCAAAAATCTCACATCTATCCAACCAAATATGTTAAATCTATCTCTGATATTGAGCGATTTCTAATAAGTACCAAGATATAATATATAAATAATTATACGTACTTTATATTTATTTATTTATATTTATATACACTTTTCACACACACACACACACACACACACATATACATATATATATATATATATATATATATATATATATATATATATATATATATAAAAGAGGGAGGATGTGATGGATAAATTGTCTAAATTATGCAAAAATGAAAATAACACTCATTTTAACAGACATATTTACCAAAATTACACAAAAATGTTTTGAAATAATAAAGAGTAAAATTATTCAAGAAAATTGCCATTGGCTTCAACTATGGCATCCAGACATCTTCAGAATCTCCTGCAACTCTTCTGGATGGTTTCCTTGTTTAAGTTGATGAATATTGCCATAATCCTTGTCTACAATTCATCTTTGGTATTACAAGGAGTTCTGTTGGTCTCTTGCTCAACTGCACCCTCAGACCTAATAATAAAGGGGGTTGCAGTCTGGCAAGTTAGGTAGCCAGATGTAAGGGGTGATGTGATCACAGAAATTATCTGATGGCCATGACTCTGTTCACCAGCTTGTGTGGTATGGTGCAGAGTCCTGTTGCCAGAAATAGGATCTTCCAGTAGCTATCTTCTTGACCCAGGGCAGCACTACTTTCTCAAGGGACTTAATGTAGTCCTTTCTGTTGAGTCTGGGGTCCTCACCAACAAATTCAGGAGTTCTTTCCTTATCAGAATGATCAGAGTGAGTTTTTCAAGCTGCATACTTTCATAATCACCATTAAACACATCCAACTTTTACAAATCATCTGTATTGTCCTCAGATTGACACACAAACACTCTGAAATGTTTGTATTGGAGCTTCTGGCATGAATGCCAAGCAGTACAGCATGTTGTTTCCAAATATCTAGCAGAGTGAATTGTGTCATGGTGCGCTTTTCTCACAGATGGTGCCCAACTGACCCTACTATACTGTGCAGTTCAGAAAAAACAAACAACACACAAGTAAAAAATATGAAATGGCAATAATTTATCCATCACACTCTTTGTGTCAACACATGATATATATATATATATATATATATATATATATAAAAAATAATTTTCCTTCATTTGTTGATAGAATATATATTCATGTATTATTTAATATATATTTATAATATGTATTTATATATATATAAATATATATATATATATATATATATATATATATATATATAAAAATAAATTTTCCTTCATTTGTTGATAGAATATATATTCATATATTATTTAATATATATTTATTTAATATATATTTATTAAATATATATATATATATATATATATAAAAAATAAATTTTCCCATTTGTTGATAGAATATATATTCATATTATTTAATATATATTTAGTAATATATATATATATATATATTGCAAATATATATATATATATATATATATATAAAAAGCATTTGTTGATAAATATATATTCATGTATTATTTAATATATATTTAGTAATATGTAGTAACATATAATTCCCATTGCAAATATATATATATATATATATATATATATATATATATATATATATATATATATATATATTCATTAAGATTAAATAAGTTTCTATAACAGGACCCTTTTTGTATGACTACTTGGATGTTGTCTTGCAAGTGAAATTAAATAAGTTTCTCTGGTGCTGTCAATATGCTGACACCAGAAAACTAAAAAATGCATGGCCATTTTTATGACTGCAGTTACATGTTATGAATGAATCTTGCAGAGATGCATGTGATTGGATCTTAGATAAGACCTTTTTTTTCTCTCCGTTTCCATAGATTTTATTTTTCAGTGGTAAGTCCTGTATTCCTTGAATCTTTTAAAAACAAAACTTTCCTTTTAATCATTGAAACAACAATAAATAATATTAAATGCTTTCTTTTTGACAGACATGAAATTTTTTAATATTAATCTATTGCTATCTTCCGTACAACAAAATCTGTTTTGAACATAATGCTTCTTTATCTATCTATCTTTCTGAGATAAAGTATTTTCAACTTTATACACTATTTACATTGTTTGGACTATTGTCCTCATCTTTGTCATATTCATGACATTTCGGCTGTTGTACACTCTGGCCTTCTTCAGGTGATATATGTTGCACCCTTTATTTCATCCACTGGAGTAGATTGTTCTAGTTCCACATGCCATGCCTTTTTTTTTGGATATCTCAGTTTCAGTTATTTCCCTTTAGTAATTTAATTCTCCAAGTTTTTGTTCACCTCTGCTGTGGTCAGGTATTGAACTCACAACTCTTTGGGTTAAGGCACTGGATTACTTCAACCAATGCTTTCATCCACTGGGCCATGTGTCCTTTGGGACTTCAGTGTATGAATTTTTGGGATTTATAAAACCTAATGTCTCAGTAAGCATTCTTTACCGGAGCTCATATTACAATTTGTTGTTATTGTTTTTCTCTGTTTATGTCTGTATTACTGGTTCACATATTGTATCCATCTCTCTGCTTGGCCGGCTTCCTACATATATCACCTGAAGAAGACTGGAGCGTACAATGGCCGAAACATGAATATGACAAAGTTGAATGCAATAGTCCAAACAATGTAAATAGTATAAAAATAATGCTTCTTATAAGATTAAGAAATTAAAATTATAACTAAAATGATTTTTTTGTAATGTTATATTATTATAATGAATTTTTAATTTAGTAAAATTGTAATTAAAGCAATTGATTTTTTTTTTTTAAATATTTAAAATCCCCTTCTTGGATTATTTCAGAAAATTTAATGTCACAAATATTTTCAATTTTTATATTAATAAATTAAATGTTCAATTTCATGCATTAACCCCTTCCCTAGCATAGACATGTATATATATGTTTTTACCATAAGTGTCTTTTTCAGACACAGATAAATGAACATGTCCAAAACATAACATTCAAAAACCTGCTACCGACATGTTTATACATCGATCTTTATTCTTTTTTATGCCCTTCTGAGCTTGAAACAAGTCAAACTGCTCAGGTACTTTAAGGTGCATCAATTTCTTAGTTACTATATAAAAAAAAAATTTTAAATTTGTCTGAAAATGAAACATTTTCCAAAAATAATTGGCACAAAAGGGTTAAGTGCTTTTTCTCAGATGATAAACCTTTTAAAATTAAACCGTAAGAAGCTAATGTCCATCTAAATCTTTATCACAAATAAAATTATATAAGATTGTTTTAAATCAATAAATTATTTAATATTCATTAGGACAAAACTAGAAACAGCAGAAATGTGGTTCTACAGAAGGATACTGAAAATTCTATGAATGGAGCGAGTAAGCAACAAGGGAGTCTTAAAGAAAATGGCAACAAGAAGAACACTTATACACAAAATCAGGAAAAGAGAGCAGAAATTACTTGGATGCATAATGAGGAAGGAGGGTTTGGAAAACTTACAGGGTATATTGAGATCAACAGAGATGGAAAAGCGGCAAGCCAATTACTCGATGAGCTTGTGTGAATCATGCAACTTGTAGTGGGGAGGGGTCCTTAGCAAAGCTGGTAAGAGCCACACAATAGAATGTTGTAGAGAGCCATGAACAGCATATAGAAGAAAAAGGTACACAGTCAAAAAAAATTATCCTGCTATTTTAGTCATTTCACAATAGCATGGTATATTTGTAATCTATGATTTTTATCTCTTTGGGCAGAGTGCACCCAGGGGTGTCTCCATCAAAAGACTGAGTCGTAACTGAGGAAAGTTATACTGAGAGGTGCCCAGCCCTAGAGAACTGCTGCCTGAGGCCACATCCTCTCGTTGCATCAAAGAGGGATCGGTGCTTGCACCGAGGCCAGTGCAACCAACAATTGTGGGGGCTTGGGCAATTTTTTTTTTCTAGCCCAAAAGAATATGCACTCAGGCTCCCCCCACATTAAACCGAGCTTGTGTCACAACCTGACCTTATTTTTTTTTTTGAGTAAATACAAAGAGATTTGATTTTTATGCATAGAAGTCAGTAAATAAGGATGAGTTAGTGTGGACAGATGGGTGCAGGTGTTTTTAATTGTGCCTATTTTCCCATTCTAAATAAGTTGGGGAAGGCGGACTTCCATTTTACTTTTTGTTTCTTTTTACCAACAATACCCAATTATTATGACCACTGTAACTTAATTTTTATACTTTATGCCACCCCTACCATTGACTAATGTGTTAAAACAAAATAGGTTAGTAGTACCAACTTATTTTAACCCTTCAGCATCAAACTTAGAATTTGCAAGAAATTTCTAACCTCCCACCTATTATGCTGTGGCGTTGTTTTGAGAGAAGGATTTTATAAATTTTAACTGGAAACAATATTGGCTACTGGGTTGATAAATGTCTACTGTGTCTACTTATAAGGAAACAAATAATATCATAAACATTGAATTGTTATGGAATGACTTCTATCCATCTGGCAAAACTGATAACTCGGTACAGCTCTGGAAAATTGATGATGTACCTGCATAAGTGCTTTAGTCATATGACCAATGTATGAATTAAACTTTTGTAATATTGTAGTTTTTATAAGAAGGCGTATACTGGTCTAACCCACATGTGGTTGGCATTGCACTGACATTTAAAATGGTACACGTCGGAGATATTCAAAAATGAACGAACTTTGTCCTTCTGAAAGGAAGGAAGAACACTTCTGCAAGAAAAAGTGTTGTGGCCTTGTTAGGGCCAGAAATAAAGACCAAAGAGAGGAACTGAGTTAAACAAATATAACAGAAACAGTAATACAAACATGTACAAACGAGAGTGTTACAGCAAGAATGTTTGGTCTGACTATCAGAGCGGACTACTGGAAACTTCCCTCTTGAAAAGGCAGTACCTGCTTCTATTTGTAGCTGAGAGAGTCCATGTATGCATAGGTAAATTACTATAGACACCTGTCCACATTTAATAACAGTAAAACAAACTGGTATCTATGAGTAAAATGGATTGCTGACCAAGATTACCACAGTCAGTCTGTTATGTGCCATGCGTGATACACACTTAGGCAATCAATGTAACTTTCAATACATGACTGACGAGGCAGATTTTTTTTTTTTTACTGCAGTAGGTTGCTATTTCTTTCTGCAGTAGACCAGTTGCCATCCAAGGCTATAGAACCCAGTCTGTCCTGCTATTTACCTATAGCTGGAGGGAGAAGAGGATTCATACCTTTCCCAAGGGTAATAGCATGTAAGTGAATGTAATGTATTTTGATTGGAATTCAAACTCAGCTCTCTGATTCCTCAATCCGAGCCACTATCCATTACTCCGCTATGCCGCCAAGATTACCACAACAAAACTGATTGTTTAGAATATATAGTGTTTTTAACAAATATGAATATGAGGTCTGATCAAAAAGTATCGGACTGGTTATATAAAAACTGTAACACACCAATTCAGCATTTAATCTCCTTTGAAATAGCCCTCTTCTGAAAAATCACACACTTTATCCAGGAATGTTTCCATTGATGGAAACATTCCTGGAACTCTTTTCTTATTTTTTCTTTTTTTTTTTTAGGATAGTGAGCAGCTGCCTTGTCACACTCTCTTTTGATTTCTTCAAAATCTTGATATCTTCGGTTTGCTCAGCATAGTTGCAGTATAAACCACAGACGGACTCTCTGGGTGTTGAACAAACATAAATGTGTCTGAACAAGCGTCTGGATCAGGGATTGGCTTGCCACCCTAGTTGACAGGCATACTCGGATACAAACAGCCAGCTATTATGTGGGAGGTATTTCTGTCACACATTGTATATATTTTTTCCCTCCCAGTGCTTCATTTCTGTATTAAAGATTTTAATATATACTCTCATGGTAATTGTTCTGATGAGCTTTCCACTTTGGTACCTAGACTTTATGAATTGGATAATAGCCACATCACATTGAAACACTGAAGCAATGTTGAGCTTGGTCAATACCAAGATGGGTGACTGCTTGTGAATACTAGTTGCTGCATGCTTGGATGTGCAGGTGGTGTAATATTAATCAGAGAGCCGAGTTCCAATTCCTATTTGGTTCATTATATTCACTTATATGCAAAAATACTTGGAGATGGCATTAATCCACCACTTCTCCCCCATCTATGGGTTAATTAGTAAGACATATCACATCTAAAGATAAATAAAATAAAAGATAAAATTGAGTTCAAAATATTTACATTTTTGGCATTGAATAACACACAGGTGTTGATATGCCACTAAACAACCAACTAACTTTATGAAGTTAAGTACTAGATTTGTAGCAAGGTCTCATCATTTTACAGTCGAAATGACTAAGATCTAAGTTCTATGCTAACAGTTTTTCTATAGTACTTTTCGCTTGTGGAACTCTCTTCTGGCTTATTGCTTTCCAGTCAACTTTGATATTCAAAAATTTAAATGCAATGCCAATCATTAACTTCTGTTTTAATTCTTTTTCCTTTATTGATTTCTCTTCTTAAAAGTATTTTTTCTTCATATTCTCTGACATTCTGTAATCCTTTACATTTTAATGGCTTTTATTTGCCTTGCATGGGGTGAAATGATTTAAAAAATAAAAAAAAATATTTTTGTAACCCCCCCCCAAAAAAAAACAATCTGTTTTTCACATGCAAAAGAGCCAAGTCTGATAATGCCATAAAAATCTGGGATTGATCTGAGACTGTATTGATATTTTAAAAAGACTCGCCTTTTGAATTAATAAAAAAAATGAATATTTTTCACTTCTGACAAGTGCTATGTCCTAAAAACGGACTAAAGAAAGCAAATTTACAAAAGTTGTTTCAAAAAACATTTTTCCCAACTGGTCCAGTCTAGGCTGTGCCAAATATTAATTTAAAAAATAGCCATCCCTTTTACTAATATCTACCTTTTCAAGAATGTTGGTAATCATGTCACACCACAACTTTGTCTTTTGTTGCCCTATATAACTTTTGACTGTTTAGCATCAAACTTTGCTTTTGTCCTGCTATCCATTCACTAAAACATGTTAAGTAGCTTATTTACTGTTTCCAAGGCTTCTCTTGCCTTTAAAATGCCTTGTGAGTGTTAGATTCTCTAAACATTTCTTCCTCATTATGCATCCCAGAAATTTTAATACTTTCTGATTCCATGTATACAATTGTCCATGCTATTCACAAGATTTGTCTGTAGAAACAAAATTCTGTCACTTTTAATTCTTTTCTTATTTCTTAAACCTGAGACAGAATTGATGTTTGTGATCATGACTCTTCACAATTTCCTCTCTTTTGTAGCCCTTAATCAATTTTGTCTTTTTGTTACCTTTCCTAAACCCTGTTCTGCCATCCATTTACTCAAGCTCGCTAGGTAGGTTATATGTTGTTTACCTCTTTCTCACCTTCAGTCTGTTCAAGTTTTCTTTCCTAATTATGTTACCTATTCATAAAATGTTACTTTAAACTAATATAGTTGAATTTTTTGATAGAATTTCTCAGCATTGAAATTCACAACATACAACCTGATTTTGTGAGAGATAGTTTCAACACAAAGTGCAAAAAAAAGAAAACATTCAAAATCTGTTTGCGTTTATAATTCTTGCAAATATGACAAATTGACCCACAGCATTGTTTTTTTTTCTTTATTGCACAATGAATTGCATGAAACAAAATAGCTTTTTTCTAAGCAAAAATACCTCATTCTATTTTAAACATTCATCCACAATACATACACACACACACACAGTGGCATAGCTAGAGTGTGTACCACTCAATGCAGCCCTTGAGTTTATCGCCCTCGACCCCACCCACCCCAGTGACTTCCTCATATATATATATATATATATATATATATATATAATAAAATAAGATGAAAAATAGATCAACACAAACTTCTGTCAAGGAAAATAACTGAAATTTCTATGATAACAACCAAGATGTGTCTCCCACATACAGTGGTAATGCAGCATTAAAAGGGCACATACTCAGTCAATTCACAGCTTTTGCATTGTCAACAATGATAAAACAGCTCTGAATACATCACTGAATAATGTTTATTGTTTATCCAAGGTAACAATTGCTTAAATACCAATGTCTTACTTTAAGTTACTCAGGTCCATCAAATGTGTATAGTGTCCCCAACATTAAAACCACTTTTATTTCAATACAGTTGATACAGGCTTATACAACAGACTTATAAAAGTGTTACCCAGAGCAGACTGGCCTTCACTCGCACCAATCTGGCTATGCTACTGAACCCACCCCTTTCTTTATTGATTTGTATGACTAAAAACTGTATTTCAGAAGTTCCTTGTTCTTACTCAGTCATGCCTTGAAAATAACCTCAATCCATCTCAATATCACCATAATTGGTTAGGTTTAATAAATGAAAGTAAATTTGGCCTACTTTATCGAAATTTTAATTAATGGGATAATTAATTCTCTAAATTAATTTACATTTTAAAAGCTTCTTCACTGTAGTGTTTAACACAAAGTATAAGATGGACACTCCTTACTTAACAACTTACAACCAGATGTAAAATCTTGTAAAAATAAAAAATTATAAAATCTAACCAGTTGATATTGGGTATTGTATGCTGTACAAAACCTTTGATCATGGAAGATCTACAGCTACATCATCAATGATAACTCACCTGTTCTCCATTACCATCTCTCGATGCTTGCTGAATCTTATCAGTGGTGGACGTTGACAGGTGTCCGGCTCCTTTGTACACCATTCTTGTCCAGCTACTTTTAAATTTCTCAATCAAATCATACACACTTCTAGTGCACTGTTGTTGTATTGTGCTAAAAGCATTTGATGAATTTTCACACTTTACAACTAAAGAAATTGGATCACTGCTCTTTGTTCTTCCTTCATGCACACTGCTTGCAGAGCGGCCATGTTTACACTGTAACAGCTGCTAGAAAAGTGGCAAAATCAATCTTCAATCACATCACCATAATAGTACCAACTATAAGCATGCATGAGCGGTAGGCAGTGTGACAAACCTAAAGTTATGGTGAAAATGCAGATTATTTTTGACATATCCTCATAGAATATCTTTCAGCTAAATGCCATATTAAGAACAAAAGTAAAATATCTTTTTTTTTTACATTTACAAGAATATGAGAGCACTCATGCCCATTGTAATATCAATCCCACAGCCTCATAAATGTCATCAGCAAACTGTTTGAGTCAGTGATAAACAAAAAGGTTGTTAATCATCTAAACAGAAACAAACTCCTCAGTGACACACAGTATGGATTTTGCTCTTCTATGTCCACTGCTGATGTCTTGTGATTACACATAGAATCAGTGAGGTATTATTCAATAATAAATTCATCATGAAAGCAACTACCTAAAGGCATTTGACTAGATGCGGCATGTGGATTGCTACACAAACTCTCCAGCTATGCTAGCTCGGAAAGAGTCTTTGCAATTGTCAAGAACTTCCTATCGGGTATTTCTATGAAGGTCGTTGCTAACGGCCAATCTTCTGATGCCCATGAGATCAATGCAGGTCTTCATTCAAATCTCGCTGAAAACGAGTAACCCACAAAGGGTTGATAAGCTGTGAAAAAAACAAATTGTTTAAAAGAAATCAAATACGCCACTACTCTGCTTCCAAAATGTACCCCTACCAAGTATATCTGTCCACCACATTTATAGTTTTAAATACTGTTAGTGTATGTTTCACATTTTTTCATTTTTATGATTTTTGTTATTGTTTGAATTGCCACAGATTTTCATTGACTATTTATTATATGACTATTTATTATATGACTATTTATTATATGACTATTTATTATATGACTATTTATTATATGACTATTTATTATATGACTATTTATTATATGACTATTTATTATATGACTATTTATTATATGACTTATCGACATGATTGAAATCTTGATTCATCAGTTATGATAGGGTGCTTAAATGTTCTCAGTATAACTAAGAAGCAACTTGACAATTGGTCAGATTTTGGGAAGTGCATTAAGGTGAGAACTTTTCAGCACCCCCTCATATAAATTGTTTGTTGTGAGTTAATTTTCTTGTCCTTATTGATATTACCACATTTCTTAATTGTTCATATGTTTATTATTTCTTTACATTCATCTTAATTTGTTTACTATATTGTTTAATTATTGTTATTACTACTTTCAATGTTGCTGCTGTTGTTGTTAATTTTATCTTCATTAATTATTTTTCAATCTGAAAAAT
Organism: Acanthosepion pharaonis; assembly: GCA_903632075.3. NCBI lineage: Eukaryota > Metazoa > Mollusca > Cephalopoda > Sepiida > Sepiidae > Acanthosepion > Acanthosepion pharaonis. The sequence continues at coordinate 350,018 of CAHIKZ030001529.1, read as the reverse complement.
ATGTTGTACAAATCTATA
>CAHIKZ030001529.1:247500-345000 GCA_903632075.3 Acanthosepion pharaonis | reverse complement strand
ATAATAGTGCAAAAAGTGAGTTTAATGTTATCATGTAGATGGAAATAGGACATCCTGGTATATATTACTCAATATGAAGCTCAAGAGCCACTCAAGTTAGATGGTTAGTCAAAATGGTACTAATGAGTGAGGTGTGGGATTAGAGTGAAAGAAGATTGTAGTAAATGGAGTTGATAAGGTTAAGGAGGATAGATTGACACTAGACTTGAATAACTCAAGATTAAATTTTTTAGGAAAGCACTCATGCAGGTGTCTGTTCCACAAAGTAGCAGTTTTTGAAAGAAAGCTGTCAAATGGAATTTCCTTACATTTGGAACATAGATGAAATAAGTGTGATTCAACTCCATGGATTATGATGGCAAGTCCAAGCATTAAACGGGAACTAAAGACTGGAACTCTTCTAAACTTTTTTTCACAGAAAAATAGGTAGAGTGGCAACAGGTTTTGAATGTAAACAATTTTGCATTCTATCGAGGCTGATTTGGAAATATGATCATTGTAATGAAAGACACCACAGCAAATAAAAGTTGCTTCTCAGCTCATTTGAAAACAAAATGGTCCTGAATTACCAACAAAACAGTTGTCTATCAAGCCAGTTTTGGTTTTATTATGGAGTGGATTTATTTTCTTGGAAGTCAGATAATTGGATAGACTATCCACGTTTAAATATAAAATCACCATTGCTTAGAAAAGTATCATCATATTTGTTGCTCATATTAATGGGAATGAAGCAGGCTGGTTGGCATGTTAGCCATCATTTTCTTTTCACTATTTCCATGACATGAAATCCGAAAGCATGTTGAGATAGTCAAAGATGCATTTCAAAAGCTAAGCAGAGTATTAAGAAATAGAATAATTTTATTAGAAACAAAGAAAAGAGTACTGAATTGTTACATGATATCACTCCTACTATATGGCAGTAGATGCTGGACAATCACCTCAAAAATGAAGAAGACACAAAGCAACAAAAATGGGGTTCTACAGAAGGATGCTGAGGATACCATAGAACAAACATATGAGCAATGACAAAGTTTTAGAGAAAATAGAAACTTATACTTAACATCAGGAAGAGACTTGAAATTTTTAAGGCACATAAGGAGGAAAGACAGTGTGGAAAATCAGATACTCAGAGGACAGATTGAAGACATGAGGGATAAAGGAAAACAATGCATAAAAGTGAGCTTGAGTAAATGGATGGCCGAACAAATTCTAGGAGAAATAACAAAAGGACAAGACTTAAAAGCTATGAGGGACAGGAAATTAAGAGACATGATCACCTACATCCAGAAAAAAACATGGCACATTAAGATTTCCATTAAAAGATTTTCATCTTTATGCATTTTGGCCCCAAAGAAGGCTGTAGAATGGATCAGCTGAAATGTTGTAACCACACTACCAATACAAAAAGAGTACAATAGTTCAAAATGACTTCTGGAATGAAAGTAAAACAATGCTAATTGCTTTCTCTTTTCTTTTTAGATCATCAGTTTTACCATAAATGGGCAATGCTCACAGATCCTGATGATATTAATGCTGGGGTCAAAGGTTATGTGAAATGTGACCTTGCTGTCATCGGCAATGGAGACTCGATCAAGGTAAGGCATTACATGTTTAAAGACAATTATTATTTGTTTGTTGCCAGAAGAAATGTTCTTAATTGTTTTATGTTCAATTCAGGAAATTGTCATCTATATATATATATATATATATATATATATATGAATTCATATTTAAATTTACATACTTTCTTATGAAGCTTTTTTATAATCTACCTACTTTTATCGCAGTTTTTCTTTCTATTGCTTAAAAATTACATGCTTTTAGTTTTTTTCAGAACTGACCTGTAATGAGAATCAGTTACAAATTTGAAATGGAATTTTCTAGAAGCAGACTAAAACTTAATACAAATATTTTACAATTCATGCAACTGAATCTATCTATATTTCTGAGATGAGGTATTATGTACACTATTTCCATTATTCAGACTATTGTCCTCATCTTTGTCGCCATATTTATTACAGCCATTTTGGCCGTTGTACACTCAAGCTGTGGTTGGAATGTTGAACTGAACCCTTTATTTCACTCACTGGGGTAGACTGTTCTAGTTCCATGTCCATGTTTAATGTCCTGTTAATTCCATCTCCACTGCCTTAACAGGGTATTGAACTCACATTCTTTGGGTCCTGTCACTACCAATACAAAAAGAGTATGCCTTTATCCACTGTGCCATGTGTCCTTGAGGACATCTGTGTATGAATTTCTGGATATTATAAACCTAATGTCTTTAGCAACCACTTTTTACCAGTGCTCATATTGCAATTATTGCTGTTATTATTACATATTTTTACCAGAGCTGATACTGCAATTTTTGTTGTTATCGCTTTTCTCTGGTACTCCTTATGACTGGTTCCCATATTGTATTCATTTCTATGCTTGGTCAGCATTAGCCTTAATCTCCACTGCCTTAACCAGGTATTGAACTCACACCCGAAAGAGTTTGAGTTCAATACCGAGTTAAGGCAGTGGAGAACTTCGACAGAGGAATTAACAGGAGGAAACTGACATCCATTAAACATGGCACATGGAACTAGAACAGTCTAACCCATTGAGCAAAATAAAGGTTTCATTTCAACATTCCAATCACCTGAAGAAGGCCAGAGCATACAACAGCTGAAACATTGTAATAAATATGGCGACAAAGATGAGGTCAATAGTCCAAATAATGTAAATATTATTCATACAACAGAATCTCATTTAAAAATATTTTTACATTTCTGTCCATTTTTCTTTTTCCTAAATTCAAACATCCTCTTATGTAACAAATATGAATGTTGTCTTCCAAATGGGAATTTCTCAACTTATCAAATAAGCACAAATCATAAATATCTTTGAAACTGAAATGTCTTATTACAAGCACATTAGAATTTTATATTCCACCGAAAAGCATACTAAATCTTTCTTTACTTCAACTTCTCCAGCAGCACCAAACTAATTATTGCTTCTACTGTCTGTTTTCTAGGACTAGTGAATTTTCAATCTTCATAAAATTTTATGCCAAATACAAGTGTTGTTTGGAAGAGTCATGCCAATGGCAATTTTTCAACTTATAAGTTTGTAAATTTAATAAATACTTGACAAAAATAGCCATGACACAGAATAAATTATTTAAAAATAATAAGCACACTATTTCAAGTATTGGAGTTAAAATTAAAGAAAATAATTGTACCAGCACATGTATGTAGTACACAACTGTATATGTAACTATGTGTATATATAATGAAAAAAAAAGACCTTTTTATTCCAATGTGTTTTATTCCTCGAGGAACTTCATCAAGGCAAGTGTAGAAATATTATTCATCCACAGAAGTAGCAGGGAAGATGGAAAAAGAAAATGTTAAATCTTCAAATTTTAAAATTAAAGAACACTAACATATCCAGGTTATGAAATAAAATTCCTAGACTTGGCTTGATAAGGTTCCTCAAGGAATGAAACATATTGGCGTAAAAGGTTTTCCTCTTGTCTTTTCTTTTATTATATTGTCTTTCAGATATCTGACTATATTTCTGCAATGAGGTATTATGTACACTATTTACATTATTGTATGCTCCAGGTGGTTGGAATGTCAAACTGAACCCTTTATTTCACTCACTGGGGTGGACTGTTCTAGTTCCACATGCCGTGTTTAATGGATGTCAGTTGTCAGTTATCTCCTGTTAATTCCCCTGTCCAAGTTCTCCACGACCATAACCAGGTCCTGTCATTGGATCTAACTAATGCCTTTATCCACTGTGGATAAAGGCAGGGGAATTAACAGGAGATAACTGATATCCATTAAACATGGCATATGGAACTAGAACAGTCTACCCCAGTGAGCAAAATAAAGGGTTCAGTTCGACATTCTAACTACCTGAAGAAGGGTGGAGCATACAATGGCTGAAACGGCTGTAATAAATATGATGACAAAGATGAGGACAATAGTCCAAATAATGTAAATAGTGTCTTTACAGATATATTTATAAATGAATTTTTATGCACATGTACACTAATATATATATTCCATTTCCTTATAAGTATTCGAGGGTTTTATTTTGAATCCCTTTAAACAAAGCTTTTAACATGTAAAAGGACAGTTTTTTTTAATTTTACATTCCATGTTTAGCAACTTTTAAAATGGCTAACTGCCTTTTAAAAGGAATACACATCTATGTGGTTACAGTTGGAAATCATTTCCTTTATTTTATCAGATTATTAATGTTCTTAAATACTATGTGAAGTTTTTCTTCCATACTGATGAATAAAAGAAATGAAAATTGTATATCATGAAACAGTTTTTAATGTTCATATATATATATATATATATATATATATATATAGTTAAGTAATGAAAATCTTGGTAATCTGTATGGATAATCCAAAGGAGGATGAAATCCTGAGAACTCAATGTTAAGTCAGAATTATATATATATATATATATATATATATATATATATATATATATATATATATATACACCTTAACACAGCAAAATTGTCCAATTGTTAGATTGCTTTTGAACCATTGTATCTTAGAAATGACTATAAGTAGAAAATTAAAACAATTGCCGGGGGATATAACAGTAAGAGATAGATCAAGTATCGACCATCATAAAGACTGAAAATAAAATTGACAAAGATTATTGTTTAAGGTTGACGGACATGCATGTCTTAATTATTTTTTTTTTTTTTTTTATTGGTTTAAACCCAAAAACTCAAACAAAAACATTGTTTTCAATCGTTATGAGTCTACCGATTGAATAGAATTTTATTATAAACAATTGTCTTGTAAATGGAATTTTTAAAGCATTCTGAATGTAAAAAAAAAAAAAAAAGTGTGCAAGACAATAAGAAACACTACCTGCCAAAAAAAAGTAAAGTTTTGTTGAAATCGGTCGAAAAATGTAGGAAATCCGATCCCATATATAAACGAACACACACACACACACACAACCAACCAACCTGGGTTTTATAATAAGTATAACTCGATATGAGTTGTCCCCCTTTCATTCTTGCGATGCCTCTTAATCGTGTTTTCAAATTGATTTCGTGCAAAAACAATTGTTTTTCCAATTTTTGGCGCTGTCAGAACCACCGCAAGGTAATTTTACGTAGTCCTGTGAAGTTTTGTTGAAATCGGTTGAAAAATGTAGGAAATCCGATCCAATATATAAACGTACAGACACACACACACACACAACCTGGATTTTATAATAAGTATGATTAAAGATATATTAGTGGATTTCTTCAAGGTTTTTATAAAACTATTGTACTCTTTCAAACAATAAGAATGTATTTAGCTCTAACTTGATCCCTCCTGATCCAGTTTTCCTCTTAAAATCTATTCACCATTCTCTTGATGGTTTTTGAATGGACTTTGAAGATGGAAGCCAGAGTATGAATGTTGGTACCATTACTAAAGGCCTGAATGATCCTTTTCCTCTCAGTTGATCAGGTGGGAAGACATGGTGGCTCTGACATAAAATGATTTTAAGCTCTTCTCTTTCTAGCTGAATAATTCAAAGGGTTTTTTAGTGATTCTTACAACAAATGGTATCAGGATGGCTAAACGTCTCATCTGAAAACCTGTAAAAATGAAACTCAGTGTTTTTTTTTTTTTTTTTAGATATTAAACATTTTGTACGGTGGACAATTATTCCATGCTTTTACATAATTTGGAAAAAATTTGCTGTTATACTTTTATGTGTTCATATATATATATATATATATATATTTGCCATATATATATATATAAAAGTTTTCCTCTTTATATATATATATATATATATATATATAGACAAGAGGAAAATAGACCTCAAAACATGCATTTCATTACTTTAAGAACCTTATTTGGACAAGTGTAGAAGTTTATTTCTAACCTGTATCGATGCAAGACAGAAATAACATGGAGAAAATATACCTAGTTTTTCCCATTTTGAATTTAAGAACACAAAAAACTAAATATTGTAAAAACTTATACCATGGAAGGAAATGTAAATTATAAAAATTTTTTACATGTGATGTAATTTTTCAGCCTATTGAATGAAAGTAAGTTAATGTTTTGGTTATTTGATTTTTTTATATATATATATATATATACACACACACACACACATACACGTGTGTGTGTGTGTATATATGACCATTTAAAAATTAAAAATAAATAAACAAATAAAATGCATAAAAATAAATAATAATTACATATAAAATATTTTATAGCAGCAAAAACAGCACTAACTTAATTTAATAGGCTGAAAAATTATGTCACTTAATGTCCTCCATAATTTACCTTACATAGCAAATTTTTAGAATACTTTAGAGCATTCTCTGATTCAAAATTTGAAAACTTGACATTTTTTCTTCATGTTCCTTTGTTACCAAATAAAATTGTCCATACTGTCCTTTTAAAAAGTTCCTGAAGGAACAAAAGACATTGGCATATATATATATATATATATATATATATATATATATATATATATATATATAATTCATAAATTGAATCATAATTGCCTCAATCCCCAAAATTCTATTACTTATATATATGAGTAAAATGAGGTGTTCATCTGACCAAGCACAATTACTTCCATTGTTGTGTGTTTTCTATATATGCTCAAGTACAGTAACATTATATACTCAGTGTTAAGCACTTTCTCTGCATTAAACTCCTTTACCAATGTCTGTCTCTTTCTGTGCTGTTGAGCACTGTTAATTACACACTGGTACATTTGTTTTTCTGATGATTTGAGAGAAGATATTTCCTTCTCGATTCTTCCTGAAGGCAATGTTTGACAATTCCATCATTTGCCATATTGCTGAGGTGAGTTTTAGTTGCATTACGTGCACCGTCCTGCTACTCTTATTTTAACATCCTGCATCAGCCATTTTTTTGTTTTGCAAATATATATCTCTGCAAAGCTACATTACCTGACCTTGTAGATAAACTAAACAAAGTCAAACATATGACAGAATTAATCTATGGAACAGAAAAAATAATACTTTACATTTCCTAGATATCATGTTACACCATAGTGTCAATAACCTAAAACTAAATGTCCATTTTAAATCAACTAATAAAAATGATCTCTTGAAATGATCTCTATTTTGAGTCTGACATTTTGAGTCAGACATTTTGAGCTCAAAGCAAATGGAGTATATTTTGTAATAATTTCCTTTATATATTTGAGCAACCATGCTGTTTAATTTGTGCAGTATGGAAAAAGAAAAGAGGAAGTAATTGTTGTTTATTCTTACACTGTATAGTCAAATCGTATCCATTATGAGCAGCCTTTTAGAGTTTGAGTACAATTATGTGTCATTTCATGAATGCAAAACAAGAAACCCCTAAAAAGACTACCAAGCAAGCAGTTGAAACATGAAGAGGCATTACACTTTACCTGCACTTATTCACTTGCAGCCGCTCAAGAAACAATATTATAAATTTTACACTCATCTAAAAAAAATATTAATGTTTGCTGTTAAGGATAAGTGATTTTGTTAAGTTAATTAAGTAAGGAGATAGATATATATATATATATATATATATATATATATATATATATATATATATATATATATATAAATCGGAGAGAAAGAATGTGTGTGCATATATAATAAATAGAGGGAGAGGGAAACATTTTGTATATATAGAAAAGGGATAAAATAGAGTCAATGTGTGTGTGTGTGTATATATATATATATATATATATATATATATATATATTTTTAAGCATTATGCCCTGAGCAAGGTGTGAAGCCACTAGGATGCAGGGGTTTGCAGAAGATTTGGAGCAAGAGCAGATAGGAGTGATAGAAGAAAGGATGAGGAGAGGGATAGTGGATAGATCAAGGTAACTGGAGATGTCGATTGACATTACATTTGAATAGTTGGAGATTATAGCTCTCAGGGAAACAGTAATTGGGAAGGGTGTTCCACAGGCTAGAGGTGCGAGGTATAAAGCTATTGGAGTAGAAGAGACGGCCACATTTAAAAGTTTCTACAGTGTAAGGGTGGGAGCGGGATGCCAGCCTCGTAGGGCGCTTGAATTCATGGAGTCTGGGAACCAGTGAAAGCAGCTCATCGGAGCAATTACCATGAAAGTATTTGTAGAAAAACACAGAGAGGGCGACGGCACGTCTGTGAGAGAGTGACTGTAGACGAGATGCCAGATCAGGGCCAATTATATTACATATCCGTCTCTGGATCTTGTCAAGAACTCCGAGGTAAACAGAAGGTGCCCCAGACCATATATGGCAGCAATACTCCATGCAAGGGTGAATGGTTGATTTGTATATTTGAAGTATCGATTCCAGGGAGAAGAATTTCCTGGCACAGCACAGAGAGCCAACTTTCCTCGTAGTGGAAGAAGCAATTGACTCAATGTATTTGTTCCATCTCAGGTCAGCAGTCAACGTGAGACCGAGCAGACGCAGGGAGTTGCTCTCAAGAAGTTGACTATCAGACATTCTAATGTGGGGCAGGGAAGGATCTCTATGGTGATCTAGTCTAGTCCTGTTTATAATTTTCCATTTTACTTTAGGTGTCCTATTCATTTCATTCAAATGCCAAAAATATTTAGATAGAGATGTCTGATTTCTTTTATTTATATTGTTGAAAGAGCACTTGTGCTGCCTCCATCTGGCTTTAAATTCATTCTTCATTCTTTCAACAAAGAACACAGAGCTTACTTTAATTCAATTTAATTCAAATGATTATATTGAAGGATTTCTAATCATTGTTTTGAAACATGAGACCTCTTATGTCACGAGTTGGAATCATATTTTTAAATAAATAATTATATATATATATATATATATTGTATATCTATCATTGTCTGTCTTTCAAAATTTAATGACAAATGGGGATCAAAAATAAAATAAAAGTGCTCAACTTCTATGAACACTCTTGTGTCTCCCAAATCCTTCAAGTGTTTTGCAAACTTTTAGACAGACATAATATGTGGTTGAGGATTGCCATATGTTTCTCTAGTGGACAGCAAAGCCTGCTTTACTGCATGCAACAAAGCCACAGTTAAGTCTATCATCGAGTAGACCAGCATGCTGCCATCTTGCTTTAATATTAGCACGCAGTTGATCCTGATGTTCAAGTCAGCTTCACTCAAACCTTTGTATAGATGAGAAGCAGGATAGGCACCCAGCTACTTTGCTCTGATGTTTTGTTTTCCCAGGAAGAAAAGGGACTGTTGCATTGCTTCAGGTCATCTTTGAAACACAAGAACGGCCTTCCAACTGACGTGCTTGTCAGTAGCTAGCCAAAGAGGAGTTGTTTTGGAAGTCTGTTATCGCTCATAGATCAGTCAATATGGAAAAACCACATATTGCTTTTCAGCAGAGGTGGTAGCATCAGTTAGAGTTCCAACTATGGTCAAATAATAAACTCCCAAATAGTACATTTTCAAAATAAAATGACCAACAATACATTTTTTTATATCAAAATGACAATGCAACAGTACAAAAATACATTTTTATAGTAAAATTACCAACTATACATTTCATGATCTACAAAATCTAAAAAAAAACACCTTTACTCTGAATGTATGAAATTATGTACAAAATATTTAAACTTCTTTATCAAATAAGTCAGAGAGGTTGATATGATGCTAAAAAAAATCAACCAACATGAAAGAACCCTTTCATATAATATCCTACAATTTTTAGATACTATGGTGAACTGTTGTAATGGAATGTCCCACACTCCCTATCGCCTATGTGGACTGACTATATCAGTAGCTATATATAGAGCACAGGATATACCTTGGGGTTTTGCTTTGGGAATTATTAGCCTGCTACCTGATTCCCTGTCTTTCAGTAGTGTATTCTCTTTTACAATAAACCTCTCATCTGTGCGCATATTGCTGTTCCTTTCACTCGCTTTGTCTGTTTGTAACCTCTTAAGGATACAACACAAACAATATGAAAGGACAGTGTAGAGTGTAGATACAATGTAAGAGAAGGACAATATTGAATTCAAAACTCGGCCATCTGAAGCTGCACAAATGGGATGTAGATGCTATGTCTGTAAAACGAAAACACGATTCAAGAGCGACTATTCAGGCACCAACAGGTATTGATCCAAGAAAAGATAAAAGATCTCCCCTAAGCAAGCAGAGCATAATGAGAACAATCTATCTTAGTTTATTGAATAAAGTGTTCAATTAAAAAAAAATCAGAGTATGTTTCTGTGTATGAAAAACAACTAGAAAAGGTCAGATAGTCTTCTACTTCTTCCATGTGCTATGTCCTTTCATGGTATAGGCGATCATGGCTCTCCACAATTTCTTGTCCTTTGTAATTAGCTCTTAGTAATTTTTTGTTTTTTTTTTAGTCTCTCCTAAACCCTGTTCTGTCATCCATTTACACAAGTTTGGTAGTTAGGTTATGCTCTGTATTCCTCTGTCCCTCTTGCTACCAATATATACTGTGAGTATCAAATTTTCCAAGCCTTTTCTCTTCATTGTGTCCTAGACTTTCTTTCTGATTCTAAGTGTAGGTGTCTATTTTGTTTCTATTTTCCTAAAAACTTCCTCTTGCTGATATGCTCCATTATATTCTCAGCATCATTCTGTAGAACCAAATCTCTGATGCTTCAAGTCTCCTCTTCATCTGTGAGGAAATTGTCCAACATTCAAAATGTTTTTGTGAGAGGATTGATATTACATAGCATCTGAGCACTTTCTTTGTTTTTACAAAATTATCTGGTTTCTTAATACTTTGCTTGGCTTTTCAAATGCATCTTTAAGGCACAGTGGAGTAATGGATAGTGGCTCAGTTTGAGGAATCTGAGAGCCAAGTTCAAATTCCTGTCAAATCCATAACATTCACTTACATACTAATAGCCTTGTGAAAGGTATAAATCCTCTTCTTCTATAGCTATGGGTAAATAGCAGGACAGACCAGGTTCTATAGCCTTAGATGGCAACTGGTCTACTGCAGAAAGAAATAGCAACCTACTGTGGGAAAAATCTGCCTCGTCAGTCATGTATCGAAAGATACATGATCACCTAAGCATGTATTATGCTTGGCACATAACTGACCGACCACATCTTCAGATTTCAGGATGTCCATCCTCGTTTAACACACTTTCCAGATATTTAAATTTTTCAGTTCAGTGGTCAAGATGTACGTATAATGAACAAAATTAATATGCAGCTCCAATTTAGAAGTCATAGAAGAGCAAAAATACAAGTCTGAATAAAGTGCATTATTGCTGAATTTTAGACATTGATCTTTTCTTGTTTGCCGTCCTTGCCTAACAAATCATTGAGAACTTGTTTATAAGTAAGTCCATTAGAAGCTTAAAAACTCAGACTGTACCAAAATTTCAAAGCTTAACCTCTCATTCAAAACAAAATAATCAATAAATCTATGCCTACATATGTAAGTTTTGTGTTGTATTTTTGATATCTAAGGTTTTGCGTTATGTTTTCGATATCTAAGGTTTTGCAATGTTTTCGATATCTAAAGTTTTGTGTTTTTCTTCTACATGCTGTGTCCTGTAAGGATATCAGTGAATATGGCTCTCCACTAGCTCTTATCCTTTGTAGCACTTAGCAACTTTTGTATTTTGCAAAGCCTCCTGCCTTCTGTTTCATCATCCATTCATATAAGCTCATCAGGTAGGTGACTTGCTGCCTAAAAGGTCTTGGGGGTTAAACTCGGGAGACAAAAGAGTTTGAGTGTACTGACATTATTCAAATTGCTAATTATGACAAAATATACACTCTCTCCTGAAAACTGTAACTAAGGCCCTTTTGCTATAATTATCAATAATTATTGCAGAATAATCCACATATGGGCTTGTGGGTGTTGCTCAGAAAATAATAGAAATATAAATGTGCCTGAGTAGGTGTTTGTGACAGGGATTGACTAGCCACTCTAGCAGATGGGTGTGCTCAGTAATTATATATATATATATATATATATATATATATATAATTATGTGTGATGATGATAGACTCTCCCATCGTTTTTGATGTATGAGTGTCTTTCAGTTCAATTTTTATGTTTTTCATATGAGACATCAATTTTGCAAAGGATTTACAAACCAGTCTACACAAGGAACATGCTGAAGTATTTAACTGTCATACACACGCACATACATAACATACATATATATATATATATATATATATATATATATATATATATATAATATTATTTGAAGTAGTGTCCTGATTTTAGTTGTTTTTGTCACATTTTTCCTACCCATTGTACTATGTCTTTCTTCCATTCCTGGTTCTGTTTGGTGAACTCTGAGTTTTGTTCTGAACCCTTTATTAATTCTGCAAAGATAGTCTTTTCTCAAACTGTTGCCCATTCTTAGAGATGCCTCAAATTCATTTCTGTGATGCTCCTTCTCCTGAACCAATGAGGGATGCACTGGACAATATCTGTTCAAATTGGTTTTATAATAAACATGATAAATTCTTGTGAACTTTCCACAATGATACTCAGGCTTTATGAATTTAAGCACAGTACTAGATCAGCAACAAGGTCTTATCAATTTACAATCAAATTGGCCAGATGTAACCATAAATTCTGTGTTAACAGTTTCTTCTGTCACATTTCTCGTTTGTAGAAATCTTTCAGTTTCATGCTTTCCAACCAACTTTGATCTTCAAAAATGTAAATGCGATGTTAATCATTATCTACTGCCACTTTGAATTTCATTCTTTTATTGTTCTCTCTCTTAATAGTGTTTCTCTTTTTCATATTTTTTCGCACTCAGTAATTCCTTGTATCTTAGTGGCTTTACTGCCTTGCTTGGGGTGAAATGATTAAAAAGAAATTGGAATTTTAGAAAAACAAAACCGATATTTCAAAAAAGTATATATTCACATAACGTAACTTAGGAAAAGGTTACTGAATAAGAATAACCAAAACGAAGGTTGAAAATGGAATGACAATAATTTATAACAGGAACAACATACAAGATTTGCCAGTGGCTAGTGGTGAGCTAGAAGTGAATCCCAAGTGGAAGACCACAGTGAAGATATTCACTAACCTCCCCACACAGGTCAGATGTAGCACAAGGCCAAATTATTGTGGGGTGAACCGAGCCCATAGGCTCAGGCAAAAAATTCCCCATAGACCCCGTATACACAAGGTCAGGTAGCTGTCTACCAACCGAGATGAGACTCTGCCCTTCCACATAGCCTCATCTAGGTTCCTCTCTGGCTGGAGACAGAGAGTTTAACCAGCACACTGGGGAAGCCCACAAGGAATCCACATACAGTATATTCCACTGTATTTATAAGGATTGGGGCATACCCATTATGGTCCATACGTACGGTATAACACATATACAAATATAATAAACCAAAACACAAGGAAAGGCAAGGATCAGAAAAAAATTACTCTCCCTAAAGTGGTGAACTGAAAAATATTGACATAAATGGCAACAAAAGGAAGCTAACAGGTCATCACTCTTCAAAGCTCAATCAAAGACACAACATTGTAAAATTAACTTGGATGTACTTCCAGAAGTGCACAGATACAACACTCTTACACTAAGCATATGAGTAACATTTATCTTTAAAATTTACATGTGGAAATATTTTAAAATGCTGAATTTTAAATTTTTTGTATTTTAAAAAATTATGTCTAAAACTTATATCTGAAAATATGTAGAAATGTTTGATTTTAAAATTTTTAAGCCTTAAATATTTTTTCTTCTTCTGACCATAGTTTTGATTTAAAAATGCTGCTTTAATGAAAAGAGAAAGCAATTTACTAAGGCAAAAACGTATAGAAAGTGCATGGATTGCAAAAATCATCCACAGTAATTTTGCATCCAATTTGTTGTCCTTGATTCTAGAGCACATAATGAGGAAAGAGGGATTGGAAAATTTGATACTCACAGGACATACTGTAGGCATGAGGACAGGAAAACAATGCATAACCTACCAAGAGAGCTTGAGTAATTGGATGGTGGAACAGGGTTTAGGGGAAATAGCAAAAAGACAAAATCTATTAAGTGCTACAATGGACACAAAATTATAGAGAACCAAGATTGCGGACACGTCCTGTAATGACACACAGATCTGTTGAAAAATTTTCATTTGGGGAAAAACCAGATAGTTGACAGTGGCAAATCAGAGCTGTAAAGGAGTCTACACCATGAATTCTCCAGATTCTTACTGTGCTATAATTCACTAGTATTTAGACTCAAGTTGTGATGCAAAAAAGAAAGGCCTTATTCTGCAGATATATTGTTTGAATGTTCACAAGATTTTACTGGAAGAATGATCAGTTTCTTGTATCACTCCAGAAAATACCTAACTCCTACAGCAATGCTCTAAGTTGAAAAGAGCCAGCTTAGATTGAGAATGGAGTATTATTGCCATATCTGGGAAGGTGCTGCCCAATACTTACTGTTCAGACTTTACAGGGTTCAAAAACGATTACGCATCTTTGCAGGTGATAAATTATTTTCCACCTTACAAACCCTTTCCACTGACAAAACAATGCTAGATTCTCTCTACTCTATTGCTATTAAAATATTCAGATGAGTTACATTCATTAGTCACACCAGCTCAGACTTTCTTAGCTGGGTCTCAGCATTCCATGTCCTGTCTTAGCTAGGTCCCACCGTGCCATGTTCCCTTCTTGTCTGGGTCCCACCGTGCCATGTTCTCTTCTTGTCTTGGTCCCACCGTGCCATGTTCCCTTGTTGTCTTGGTCCCACCGTGCCATGTTCCCTTGTTGTCTGGGTCCCACCGTGCCATGTTCCGTGCCATGTTCCCTTCTTGTCTGGGTCCCACCGTCTGCCCACCGTGCCATGTTCCCTTCTTGTCTTGGTCCCACGTGCCATGTTCCTTCTTGTCTGTTCCCTTTCCTTGTTGTCTGGGTCCCACCGTGCCATGTTCCTTGTTGTTTGGTCCCCACCGTCTTGTTCCCACTTGGTCCCACCGGTGCCATGTTCCCTTGTTGTCTGGGTCCCATGTTCCCTTGTGCCATGTTCCCCTTTGTTGTCTGGGTCCCACCGTGCCATGTTCCCTTGTTGTCTGGGTCCCATGTTCCCTTGTTGTCTGGGTCCCCACCGTGCCATGTTCCCTTGTTGTCTGGGTCCCACCGTGCCATGTTCCTTGTTGTCTTGGTCCCACCGTACTTCCCTTGTTGTCTGGGTCCCACCGTGCCATGTTCCCTTGTTGTCTGGGTCCCACCGTGCCATGTTCCCTTGTTGTCTGGGTCCCACCGTGCCATGTTCCCTTGTTGTCTGGGTCCCACCGTGCCATGTTCCCTACTTGTCTGGGTCCCACCGTGCCATGTTCCCTTCTTGTCTGGGTCCCACTGTGCCATTTTCACAGTGGAAATCCTCTCATTCCCTTCATGTTCCTTTGATTGGAAAACAAGAAACCTGATGAGATTTCCACAAGTGAAAAGGTGCAAGAGAAGAGACTGTTAGCTTATGGTTGCATCTAGCAATTTCAACAGTAAAATTATGAGACTTATCTGCCAATTTAGTAAAGTTGAGACACCAAAAAGGAAAGCACATCAGAACAGTGACCATGAAACTATTTATATAAAACGCACTGGATAGTTACGTTAGAACTGTGGGCAGGGGAGTGACTGAAACTAAGATGCCAGGTCAGAACTGATAACATTCCAGATATTACATGACATATCAAATAATACACAGCATATTAATAATACAAAAATGTATAGTAAGCTCGTGGCATAGCAAATCTTTAAGAATAAGGAAATTTTGAGGAATTGCCTGATCTGGCCAATAAAAAATATAATATTCTTTCATATAACAATGCCTACACTTTGTAGGACAAACCCAAGAGATTATATCATTAGTTTAGGAATTTTATTGCATTCTCCTGACTTAATCAGCTTAAAATATTCAGATTTTGGCTTAATCAGATCACTGGAACTTTTTATTCATTGCAAAACCTAGATAACTGAAGAAAAGATAAATTTAGCTTGATCAGAATTCTTTTCAGTTATAATCCCAGATTCTTTGAACAAGGAATAAAAGAATGGCTATATTTGATGGCATATAAGAAATCCCCTTATTATTAGCATTTAATATCACTGTAATAGGGTTAATATCACATGTTGGGTTAGTCACCAGCAAATGGGTGTGCTATGGAAGTAAGTTTTATTCTCCCAGTTTTTATTTTCCCAATTATTAGCATTATAATATCCATGATATAACAACACCTTATTCCACAGACAGAATAGAATAACTGGAGTTTTATACCACTAAGTCATACCCAAAATTATATATACATATTTACATTTGCACTATGCAATAATTATAAGACATGTTATTTAGCAGCAGTGTGAAAAGGAATGAAAAGACAGGGTCTTACTTTTATTAATTCCTATCAGAAATTGAGTCTGCCAGAGATCCTTCTGTGTTTCTGGAGAAGCCATATTTAGGAGTCCAGCTTTGAGCAGGTCGGATTCATTTGCTATGTCCTTAGCGAGGATATATTCTCTTTGAACAAGGAAATGGTGAGTCATGGTTTTTTTTCCCAAACTGGGGACTGCACACCAAAGATAATTTCTATTCCTGGTGAAGATATATTTCCATAGGAAAAACAGCACCATGATTGTTTGGTATGATTTTATTATATTTCAATATATAAATAAAATATGAAAACAAAAATGTCATTCATTAAGAATGAAGAAAAAACTTTATAACAAAAGACAAGCAAGTTTTATCTTGTAAGTAACACTCTTCTAGTTTTAAACATGCCACTAATTTCCAAAGAACAAATATGGCCGATATATCAAATGCCTTTTGTAGACAATTGTTATCAACATCTGTCGACTTGGTGTTTTATTATCTATTGTGCTGAGTGTATTTGAGATTTTGCTGTTACAAATAAGTTTTTTTTTAAGCTGAGTAAAAATTTCTTAAAATATATACTTGTGTATAATACAACTCCACACATTTTTGACTTTAATTTTTGTTCAAAATTTCTCATATTAGGCAAATGATGATATGGAATAAGATTCTGCAGTTAATATTCCAGTATTATGGATTTAGCTAAAAAAAAAAAAGAATAGTGAGAATGGGGTAAGCATAAAATAGCGAGAATGGGGTAAGCATAAAATAGCGAGAATGGGGTAAACATTTATGATTGGTTTTCTGATTCCTTTTGAAGTCTGCATTAGCTCTCTACTCCTAATGTCTGTGACTGAATTCTGAAATTTTATTCACTAATTATTCATTTTATTTTTTGCTTACTTTTCTCTCTTCCACTAATAGAAATAGATAGGTTTACCTATCATCTGGTTCACACTTTTTCTCAGTCTTTTGAATAAGAATAGTGGTTTATCCCTTTTTTCTATTTAGAATTGAATCTCCAGTTCCTTCTAAAGTCTATTTCAACTCTATGCTCGTAACACATGTCCTTACTTATGCTAATACAACTCCACACAGTAACCCTCTACATTGAGTGGCTCTTTGGCTTTGTATTGAGTGAACATTATTAAAAAAAAATTAACTTACAGGGTATGTCAACTTTGCATACAAGACCCTACATTTAATTATTTTAATATCACTGTTGCCAAAATTCATAACATCTAGGTATTATAGCGAAAAGCTTATATGAAAGTATCTGCCAGCAATAGGAAAGTGACTGAAGTTGAGATGCCAGGTCATGATCAATATTATTGCTGATTCTTCTTTGGATTTTATCACAAGTCTCTTAATAAATAGCAGGAGCACTAGACTATATGTGGCAGCAAAATTCTAAGCATGGACAAATGGTAGACTTATAGAAATGGAAGATAGATTCTGTAGAGAAAATCTGTCTAGCACGATACAGTGAACCAACTTTCTTAACAAGCAGACCTGGCAATAGATTCAATATAGTCTTTCTACTTCATATCAGCCAAGAACATTAATCTGAGAAGAAACAACAAGTCATTCTCCTTGAGGTTAGAATCAGCCATGCTGATGGATGGCACACACAAACACACACACTACAAAATTCCAAATTAACTCATATAAGGGATAGATCTATTACAATCGACCAAAACTTTGTGTCTAGACTGAGTTGTATCTAGACATCACCCTTAACTTCAATAATAAAATGTTTAAACCATACCTTATTGTTTAACATAACATTTTTTTCATTAATTATAAAATTTTTTAAAATATATTCTTAAATTTAATATATTACCTAAATATGACTTATTTTTAATCTTTTAAATATATCTTATTTTTAAGTAAATTTATCTTTTGGAAAAGTATTTTTTAAGTAGGAACTTCTATTTTTAAACCCTAACCATATATATATATATATATATATATATATATAAAACTCTTTTCAGTCCTCCTTTAGTTTCAAATGAGCAATTCATTCTTCATATAACCCCAATTTAATGTCATAAGGTTAATATCCAGGTTTAATTTTATAAAACCTCTCCGCTTTAAAGCTAATACCTTCCACTGTCTAATGCATTTCGTCTGACTGAAACATTGAAATTGATAAATTCTGTATTAATTTTTTGATGGCTGTCGCATTTAAATTTCTAATTCTGACACAAACTCAGTTTATATACCAGGGTTGAATAAGAATGAGAAAGTTTCCGTTAACTGAAATAGACCTACCGCCCCCCCCATATGAGGTAATTTTGGATTTTGTTGTGTAATACTATTTATTCACTCTGTTATAATAAATACATTGAGGTCTTTTTGTGGATCAGTTTTAATATTTTATATTAGTAGGATCCACTTGGATTATATGCCGATGGATTTATTACCTTTTATATATTAAACTACTCTCCCATTCGAATTCAATATATGTATCAAGCAGATCAGTTCCCAGGAAACCGACAGCCTGACAAGAGCACATGAGATTTGATTATAGTGGTGATGGTTTCATGCAGGACCATCCACACTTTCTGAAGGGCCGAATACAGAGACCTGGTGCACTACATGCCACAAGGTCCCTAAATGACCCTCCACAGGTTTTGAATTCAGAGTTGTTCTACTCCTAGACCAGTTGCTATCCAAGGCTATAGAATCCAATCTGTCCTGCTACCCATAGATTCTTGGAGGGAAAAGAAAGACAGATTCATACTTTTTTAAAGTAAATAATAATTTAAGTGAATGTAATGGATTCTATTTTCTGAATTTTAACTCTGCTCTCCGATTCCTCAATCCAAGACACTATCCATTACTTCAACGTGCCTCCTCAATATATATAACCCTTTCTGAAGTCGTCAAAAAACAAATGTTAGCGATTTACGACAGTTTTTATATACACAAAACCCTTTCAGAAAAAAAAAAAAAAAAAAAAAATAAATAAATATCCATAGACACTTAAAACCAGACTAGACGTTTTTCATCTTCCGCTTTTTAAATTTAGACACCCCAACCTTACCCTGACTTGACATCTGTGAATGTAACTTTATAATATTGATACAAATTATTAACACCTTACACCCCTTTTTCTTTAAACAATTGCTCTAGCCGTTACCATAGAAATTTTGATTTCAATAATGAAAATGCTTATAAAAATGTAAATTTTAAAAATAAGTTATTCCCAAAAAATTTCGCTTGAAGATGGAACAGAATTACTTTTAATTCAATTTAATTCAAATTATTATATTGAAGTTTTTTCGGCTCTTGTTTTTCAAACATGAGAACTCTTATGTATCGTGTTGGAATCATATTTTTAAATAAATAATTATATATATATATATATATATATATATATATATATATATATAAATATATAAAACACACCTTGGTTTCACCAGGTTTAACACACACACACACACACAGCTATCATGCCAATTACATATTAACAAACAACCCACATTCTCTTCATATTCCATCAGCATAAGTTCCACCCAAATTTTAATTCTTCCCCAAAGAAAAAGAAAATAAAAACTGAAAAGATGTTTTCTCAATTATTTTTTTTCTAATCTTAAACTGCTCAAGTCTAAAAGAGTTATCTTCCTCAACTTTTAGATATAACCTAAATATTTTTCATAAAAGATACCTTGAGTGGCCCTCAGGCCTTGTACATAGTGAACCTTACATAAAAAAAAAAAATGTACATGTCAAAGTCTCTTGCTTTCTGCATTATTTAGGATGGTGTCATCATATATTATGGCAGAGTATACATCGGGTGGGTGATGGCATGTGAAACATTGAGAATGAATATTTGAGGGGCCAGTTGAAGGCCAAAGGGTTAATGTTGCCTTTATAATTTTATCATCATTACAATCAGATGGTTTCCAGTTTTTTTTCTTAAAAATATTTGTTCATGAAAACATTCTCTAATTACTAATGTAATGTGCAATCTCACATATCTAGTTAGTTTCCTCTTCGTCACCAAGGCCCACTGGCCTAGTGGCATGATGTTATTCCGTTTTTCTTCTTCTAAACATGATTAATCATTATGCAAAAAAATCTTCATATATATATATATATATGTAACCCAGATTGATAAGAGAGAAAAAAACAAAAAAGGGAGAAGAAAAATATCCGCAATTTTCTCTTATATCTGGGTTTGGTCTATTTTATATATTTTAACACAGGCTCTAATTTGGGACCATATTTTTCTCTCTTATATCCGGTTAACTGTGTGTATATATATATATATATATATATATATATATATATATATATATATATTAAGATTTATCTAAAAAAGTTATAACATAAATATGTTATAAAATCACTACAAAAAATAGCCATTGTTAAACATTTTATAACATATTCTTATAAACTTTTAAATAAATAATTATATCTGCTCTATTTGTATTGAGCACTCTTTTAAGAATAGTAATTGTTGGTTATTGGAATTCATTCTGTATACACCAATCATATACTTGTGTGTGTGTATATATATATATATATATATATATATATATATAGTTTTAAAGTATGCTATATTTATGAGTAAAAGTGCTCATATAGATTGTATATACATATAAAAGTAAACACTGGTCAACACCAAGCAGCGACACTGTTTCATATTTGAATTTTTTTCTAATCTTGTGTGTGTGCGTTTTATCTATCGACAAATATATACTGGACAATGGTGCATTGTGGGTAGCAAGATCTATTGTATTATCCTAACCCTTACTGAGTAGCTGGCAACGGTTATGTCTCAAATTATTCTAGAGGCTATTAGATGGGGGAATGTGGATCATGTGACCTTCAAATTTTCACTTATAAAAAAATGATTTTGTTTATGTATCTTGTGTTCCTTTTTTGAGGGACCAAATTCAATAGACTAACCTCTTTTCCTCTATCTCTTTATCCGATCTTCTCGTTAAATAAGTTAAAAAGTTAAAGATAATGATAAAAGTATCATTAGTAATGCTATTCTCGTTGCATAGACGTGTACATTATAAACAACCGAAGGAAAACAGCTAAACAACATATAAATGTAAACAATGGAAAAGATGCATATTCGCTGTTTGTATTTTATAATATGATAATAAGATGTGAATATTATATGTATTATTATTGGATACAGTTAAGTAAAACTTCAGTTTTATCAAAATCATGTTTAATTTTAAATACATCTGTACTATTTGACTACAGTAAATGGATATATAGTTTGGTCAACAATGTAGCCAGGATCAGCAGTACATATGCTAATTTTATATCTGATGTATGTGACCTGCTTAAAATTAGCTTCAAAATTAGGTCTTCAAAAGTTGCATGCTATGCAAGTATATACAGTATAATTTTTAATTACAATATCATGTTTTTCCGTATTTCAGTAAAATGCTTAATGACACGAAATGTGGCAAACCTGATAAAATATATAAAACTTTTATTCCATCTTACATAAGTGACATTTTTAGTCTACTGTAATTTACTTGTGTGATACCAAATATTTTGCACTTTAATTGTGCTAATATTTCCAGGAAACCCTTCATTAGTTTTGTAGAAACAAATTTAAAGTCATTAATAATGTGTTGGATCCCTGAGCCTTCATTAAAACCTTTAGCATTCTGCAGGTGGCTATTTTCTCCAAGTAAAATCTTAATCCTGCCAATGCAAGCTAAATTTGAATTTCTTGGTTGTGTAGTCATATCCTTCTATGGCAACACCTAAAATAATCTTTACTGAAATTGGGAGCCAGGCTACTACAATTTCAATATATAGAACTATACAAATAATATATATATATGGAAGTATATAAAACTATATTTTGAGAGGATTCCATATACCGTAAAACTTATTTAATGATGATGTAGAGTGCTAAATGTTTAGGTATTTCGCTAAGAGGTGGAAGATTTTGATGTATCATCTGAGGCTCAATTACAGCTGATTATGTAGATTTGGTTTTCTTTTTCGATGATAGCTTTTGAGGCTAAGAGAGTAAGTTTAACCAAATGCAGTCTTTTTTTTTCTTTAAAATATTTAAAGCACAGGCATTGTGTGATATTGTAAGATCTTAATTGCCCAATGCACAGGTTGGCTGTAGCATAAGGAGCAACCAACTGAATGGTAATGCACTGGAACTGTTTGAGATCAATTGCTGAACTGCTGCTGATGATGATGAAAATATGATTTCCCGATATAGGACCTCTATACTTAATATCAGGAAGAAATAGTTTAAATTTCTGAAACATGGAATGAGGAAGGTGGGCTTGGGAAATCTGATACACACAGGACAGATAGAGGAAAAGACGGATGAGAAAGCAATGTCTGACATACTTAATGGGCTTGAGCAAATGGATGGCAGAACAGGGTTTGGGAGAAATAACAAAAAACACAAAACTTATTAAGAGCTACAAGGGACAGGAAGATGTGGAGGGCCTTGACTGCTTACTTCCTGAAGGGACACGGCACATAAAAGAAGAAGAACCTGTATATCATATACTAAAAGCTAGGAATGCATAAAGATTGTTTTTTGTTGTTTTAATGGCAATAATGCCACTAAGACGCAAGGGTTTACAGGGAGTGACAGAGAAAACTTTAGTGAGGAGAGGACAATAAAGAAACAAGTTTTAGGCAGACCGAAGCAGAAAACGTGTATATATCTGAAATATTTTCTTCCACAAAACTTTGACCTTTTAGTAAGGTTTTCAGAAACACCCCCCCCCACTCCAAACATGTGAGCAATGACAAGGATTTTGAAACATTGAAAACAAAGATGAAACTTATGCATAACACCAGGAAGAGACAGCTGAAATTTCTGGGGCAAGTAATGAGGAAGGAGGGCTTGGAAAATCTGATGCACACAGGACAGATAGAAGGAAAGAGGGATGGGAAAGCAATGTGTGATATACTTAATGGGCTTGAGCAAGTGGATAGCAGAACAGGGTTTGGGAGAAATAACAAAAAAACAAAAATTAATATGAATTTTGGAAAATTTACCAATAAAACAAAACAAGTTTTTTATAAATTGGAAAGACTTAATAAAGAAATTGATCAACTGAACTTGTCCATATTATTTAATAGAATATATTTGAAAGAATTCTTGTAACTGAAATACCTTAATTTATACACACACAGATTATATATATATATATATATATATATATATATATATATATATATAAAAAAGTGAACATTGAAGTCCACACTCAGAGGCGACAAGCTGTTTCATGCTAGACGCAATCATCAGGCAGCCTTCAATGTTCGCTTTTATATTTACATATGTTCTATCTCTGATATTGAGCATTTTATCCCATAAATATAGCACACCAGTAAGCTATATTTCTTTATATATATATATATATATATATATATATATTCATGAGAAAGAGTTTTCAGAATCAGGAATAGTATTTATACACAATGTCAACATACAAATCAACATTGGCATTCACCAGGAAGTGTTGATTTTATGCCCATACTTTATATATATATATATATATATATATATATATATATATATATATATATATAATTTTAAAAAACTGACAACCTTAATGGTCTATTGATAATATTTTAATTCCCCCAGGAAAGTTTTTTTTTTTTTCCTGGTTTCTCAGAACACATTTCCAAACATAAAAGAAAAGGGTTTAAAACTTACATATTATTAATTTCATACAAACTTTTGAGGGGTAATTTTAAGTTGATGTAAGGTGATGGAGAGTGGGAGGACAAAGATGACAGATATGGTCAAAATTTGAGAAGGAAGGGAGAAATAGGATTAATTTTAAATCTCTCTCTATTAAGATACTTAAGAGCAAGGGACGAGGGGTAAAGGCCAGGCATTTGACCTATTTAATAAGTCATTTTACAGAAAAAGAAAAAAGACAAAAGATGGTTAAGAGATAATATATAAAACAAAAACAAATGGGGAAGCAGGGGTGGGAGGAAAAAGGGAAGAGAGAAGAAAAGGAAGAATAAATTAACAAATATAGGCATATTGCAGTCAATTTCAAAAATACAGATTAATGTTTTACAGTTAATGCTTGACATTCCGTTTCATCTTCAAGCAATTTTGGAAAATTTGCTTGAAGATGAAACAGAACTAATGCTTTTAATTGAATTATATAATTAAATTTGAAGTTTTTAGCTTTTGTTTTTGAAACATGGTAATTCCTGTGTAGCGAAGAAACCATATTTTAAATCAGTTAATTTATAATATATATATATATATTAGTGGTTAATATATACACACACATATATATATATATATATATATATATATATATATATATATACACACACACACACAAATATATATATATATATATATATATATATATATAAGTACCAAGAGGATTGAATCCAGGTAGAACTCAATGTCCAGGACAGAGTAATAATATAATAAAAAGGCTTAAACACTAATATTCCATGGTTATAATTTATTACATTGGAATTGTAATTACAATCGAATTCATCAGACCTACAAATTCAAAAAGGGCTTTTTATTTAATTTAATTAATCAAACCTACATATTCAAAAAGCCCTTTTTGAATTTGTAGGTCTGATGAATTGGATCGTAATTATGATTTCAATGTAATAAATTATAACCATGGAATATTAGCATTCAAGCCTTTTTATTATATATATATATATATATATATATGAGAGAAGAGGAAAACTTGTCTTAGCCAACACGTTTCATTCTCTGATGAACTTTAACAAGGCAAATGAAAGGATTTTTTATTTTGCAACAAATATTTATAAATAAAATTAAAACTGTAGTTAGTTTTTGAAAATTTTTAAATTTAAGAAACATTCAAATATTCATCATTTTACAGATACATTGTAGTTACATTTTGTAGTAGTTAAGAATTAGAAATCAGCAACTCGAATTCATTACATTGAATTTTGCTTGTTTGCAAGGAAGGTTGCTGCTAAAATACACACACACACACATATATATATATATATATATATATATAATGTGTGTGCAAAAATTTAGAAAATAGGGAAGAATTCGTTAGGTAAATAATCCGAAGTTCTTTAGTATTTTTGTTTTTATTTTTTAAAAAAAAAGTGCTCGATACAAAAGTAGAGCCTAAAAAAAAAATATCTCCATAAACACTTAACGATGTAGCAATAACACCATTTATTCTTTAGCTGAACCAGACTAGACGGTATGAGTTTAATGTCATCATCCGCTTAAATTTGACACCCCAATCCTACCTTGACTTGACCTCTTTCTGAAAGTAACTGATATATTAATACAAATTGTTAAACCTTACGCCCCTTATTTAAATAATTGCTCTATCCATTTCCATAGTAATTAATTTTTCGAATGACACAAAAATTCCAAGATTAGTTATTCCAAAAATTTCGCTTGAAGATGAAATGGAGCTTGATGCTTTAATTCAATTTAATTTTAAAAATTGAAGTTTTCAGCTCTTGTTTTTGAAACATGAGAACTCTTATGTAGCAAAGGAATCTTTATTTTTTTTTTTTTTTTAATTTTTTTTTTTTAATAAAATCTTTGTCAGAGTTTGAGAGAAAGCAGACTGGCATTTTCAATTATGTTTGAGTCAGTTTTCATTGCTCACAAACATGCCACATGTATTAAAACTGTAGATAATTCTATGTGTATGTAGGTTTGTGAAGATTTTTGTCCAAGTGGCCATTGGATGGTAATGTGTATTTGTGATTGTGTTTTTGTTTCTCTGTCTAGTTTGAGTTTTATCTTCACCTTTGTGCAGTCAACCTACAAGGTTCTAATTTATGGCTGGTCTCTTTAAGAATGTATTCTTTGTATTAGAGACATAGAAAATATATTCAAACTAGCTTGGTTAAATAACTTTGACATATCATGTTGATTAGATTTCGTTATGATCCTTTCATGTTTGCGGATTAATTTTTTGGTAGATTTAGAAAAATGAGTAAGAAAAATATCAAAATTTTCTTTCGAATAGTTTTTATTTTCCAAAGTACTTTCATTCTAATCAGAGATCATCTTCAGTATAAGTTGTCTGTGTGTATGTATATATGTTTCTGTGAATTTAAAACATTTCAACAGTTCATTTTTTTTTTTTGTTTTGTTTTACTGCTTATGCAGCATTCTAGATTTCAAAGTTCTTTTTATTTATTTTTTTTTTTTCCAGTATAAGGGGAGTAATTTGTTTTTGCACATATGTATATAAGCCATCAGTTACTTGACCATTTCTTGGTTCTTATAATAATCTATCAAAGAAGATCAAAATTTCCAAGTTAAGAAGTCAGTAATGTCAGGTGAAAAAATGAGAATGACAAATATACTTTGATTAACCACATTGTTTGCAATTGCAAGAAAGGTCGTAATCTTATCTGACAATGTTCAAAGAATTGGCCCCATTCTTTGATCTGTTTAATGTGTATCCAATGTTTTGACCAACACATCCTCCAACTGTCTTCAAGTGCATAGAAAGGGGTTTCTTTTTTAACAAACTAGAATGGGGGGTGGGGAAAATGGCTCGCTCTTCATTTCTCATAAAGAAAGTTACATATTCCTCCCAATCTTCAGAAATGGTTGATTCTAATTTAAATACATAGGTGCTGTTCTTTAATTATTTATTGGTGTTGTATTTGTCCTGTAATAACAAAACGAAGAAGAAAATAGACTATTATGAATTATCAATGCAAATATAAAAATTAAAAAAAAAAAAAAAAGGTTAAAGTTCATGCAAGCTTTTAAATATGACCCTATCCTCGTTTTCCTAAATTGTTTCTTAAACTATCTAATAGTATCAAAGTTTCCATATTTTTTCTTTGTCTCTTTTTTTTTTTTTTTTTCACGCATACATTCTTAACTATTCCTCTTGTCCAACCTTGCGACTTTTTGTCCTTTTTAAACTAAACTCAACGAATTACAACATTATTTCATTGCATATCTGAAAACAGGCTTCCCAATCTGTAAGTGAAATTATATTTTGTCCTTCCACATTTGCATGCCCAAATTTTTTCTCTTCTTCCTTTTATAAATCATTTTAAAGGTATTTATTTTATATATATATATATAATATTTTTTTTATAAGCACTCGAATGTATTCATCAAGCCTGGCACACATGGGGTCAAATTACTTGCCCCAGGTCTACACAGCCACTGCATGCTATCAACCATTTGTGTTTGAACAACGTTATGTGGCATGCTCATTAAAATCATTGAGCAATTTTTAAATGAAAAAGAAAGAAAACTTTTTTCAGCGCAGACTCATCCTAACATAGCATCTCCATTTTGGATTTACTTCTTGTTTTTTTCTTTGATTCTTCATATATTTTTACCTTCTTATTTTGATGTGGAGTTCTTTGGGCGGATTTCTTATTTACGTAAGTGTTTTTTTTTTTTCTGTTAATGTTTATTCCTATAGACATTAATATAAATGTCAGATTTTATGAATGTATATTTTTATTTATAAATGTCTTCAAGCTTATCTGAAACTATATAAATATATGTTTGAATCCGACATAATTTTATTGCATTAAACATTTAGTGGATACCTGTATTTGAGTAGACGTTCTGTTTATTTTAAACAGTATTTGATTTTGTCTACCAACCTGCACATTTGAGAAAACCTATTAAAGAAAATGGTAACAGAGATGCAGTTCTACAGAATGATGCTAAGGATGCCATGGACCAATGATGAGGTTTTGGAGAGGATGCAAACAAAGAGGAAACTTACACTTAACATCAGGAAGAGGCAGCTGAAATTTCTAGGACACATAATGAGAAAGGAAGGCTTGGAAAAACTGACACCCACAGGGCAGATAGAGGAACAAGGGAAAGCAACACATTACATACTTAACAGGCAAAACTTGTTGAGAGCTTCAAGGAACAGGAAGAGATGGAGAACCATAACTGCCTACGTCCTGAAGGGACACAGCACATAAAAGAAGAAAAAGAAGCCATCTGGCAGGATTCAAACATGTCCCCCTTTGGAGGGGAAACCGCCGTTTGATCCAATATTCTTTGACTGCTCTGGTACAAAGAGATTCACAATCAAGCAAGGTTACACAAGTTCAAATCCTTTCTTCTTTTTTTTTTTTTTGTATGTCCAGGCGAGTAGACAAAATACTGTTTAAAATAAATGGAGTTTTTGTGTATCCACTAAAAATGACATTTAAAGTTTATATATATATATATATATATATATATATAAATAAAATGTGTGTTCAATAGTATCCGACTCTATTTTTACCATTGCCAAAACTAATGTCACATGGACAAAATCCTTTGACTGGGAGTTGATACTATCCTTCCTGTGCATGCATGAAAATTTTTACTCCAGTAGGCTGTGTTAGTTTGGCTGTTACACCTACAGTACAGACATGTAGCGTGCGCTTGTCAGATTTTCATTTTCACGCAACATGACTGAATTGTTTGAGCAGAGATTTTGCACCAAGCTTCAATGGTCAAAGGAAACACATCACTTGCACAACAATCTCCCTACACTCCCAACTTGTCCTTAATCTTAAAACCACACGATTTTCATGTGGAGTTGCTTCTGCTGCTCCACCAGTACCTTGGGGACGGACTTCACCAACACTTATCCACATTCTCTCATAAAATGGAATGCATTGATCCTGTGTTTGTTCTCACTTCATGAGAATTTTCCTGGATTGTTTTATGACTATCTTCTACTGGAGAGTGGCCACGTTTCAAGCAGTTATACCTGTAAATCATTTGGATGGTTTGAACTTCAGTATAACTAAAACTTGATTCAATATCTCTGCTCAATGTGTTTGATAATGTTGCATTGAAACAAAAAATCCAACAAGCATGCACTACATGTCTGTACTCTTGGCATAACAGGCGAGAACTGACATGCCTATTGGTGAGGAAATTGTCTCACATGCATAGGAAGGCATGGTTCCCTCTCTCACACAAAAGATTTTTCTCATGTCGCATTAGTTTTGGTGGAAAAAATAAAGTCTGATACTTTTTTTGCACTTCTCTTGCTATACATATATATATATATATATATATATACATACTGGATGTTTCTAAATATATAAGACAGATGAATGAAATTTAAAAAAATGAAAATGAAAATTTGATTGAAAGAAATGTGTAGGATATTTTTTAAGCTAACTATTTATTACATATTCTTTTTTTTTTTTTAATTATTTCTATCTAATGTTAATATTGTCCAATGGGTTTTATGGATGTGTGGGATGGGTTGATATATATGATCTTTGTTTAAATGACTGCATGTTTCTAAAACCAATGTCTATATTTTAATGAAAATTTAGTGGATGTACTTATATATTAACAAAGGAAGGTAAAAAGTTCTAGGCCCACCCAAGAAGCACTTCCTATCTAAAATTTGGTCACATTTTAGGAAGTGGGTTGGCTAAAACTTTTTCACTATCCCTTCATATATAATAGTTAAATAAGTATCTATATACCAGGTGTAATTGCAAAATTGTCCATTTGTTAGATTAAGCTTTGGATCATTGCATCTTAGAAATGATTAAAGGTATCTTACTGGAATTTTCCAAGGTTTTTATAATACTAGTGAACTCTACCTTGAGCAATAAGAATGTATAATTACTCTCCAAGCTTAACAGAAGAGTCGTGATGAAATCGATCATAAATGAAAATAACATGTTCATCATTAATTAATCATGGTTAAGGATCGGAAGTTCATAAAGGATTGAAATAAAGTTCAAATATATATATATATATTATTCCAGGATCATTTTCCAACTTATTCAAGATGAACTTCACCCTCTCTAACCCTCTAACACAAAGGGCCTCAGAGGTTTCATGTATGGTTTCGTTTTCAAGTCATTTTTCACTACTCTTTAGAATGTCATAGCTGAAACTACTCTCTCACATGTTAAACATATTATGGATTGAGTTTGATCTTTTCTAATTGATCTCTTTAACTCTAAGTTGAAATGATGAGCCCCTCTTTCTGGTGCGACCTCTTGATCCAGGTTTCCTCTTTACTGTTACCCGCTTTTTTAAACTTACTCACTGTTCTCTTAATGGTTCTTGAATAGATTTTGAAGATAGAAGCCAGAGTATGAATATTGGTACCATTACTGACGATTTTATGATTTTTTTCCTCTCACCATTGCTCAGATGAGAAGACAGTGGGGCTGACATAAAACGATTTTAGCCTGTTCTCTTTCTAGCTGAATAACTCAAAAGGTTTTTTTAGTGATTCTTACAACAGATGGTGTCAAGATAGCTACATGTCATATCAGAAAAGCTAGAAAAAAGAAACTCTGTTTAGTGTTTTTTTTTTTTTTTTTTTTTTTTTTTTTTTAGATATTAAATATTTTGTGGGATGGACAATTTTGCTGTTACACCTGGTATATTATAGTACATATATCTATGGATAATTATATAATAATCTTATGTTATTATATAATTTTATAGTTCGTACATACATTTATATATGCTGTAACGCTGTGTAGCTTGATATCTAGGAAAGGTAAGAAATTGTTTTCTTCCATTTCATATGTAAGTTCTATGGTATGTTTGACTTTGTTTATTTTATCTACTAAATCAGGTAAATCAGTATCACAAGGATATATTAATAGGGCAATATCAATATATTGGAAATATGTTGATTGTTTGGGTAAAATATTTTGGAAAGGGCCAAATTCAAGAAATTACTTTTTCAAGTAGGCTACCCAAGATATTGTGATACTGATTTACCTGACCTACTAGATAAACTAAACAAAATTGAACATACATTTGAATTCTTCCATTTTATAAGTTAATTCTGTGTGTTACCTTTCCTAGATATCAAACCATATATATATATATATATATATATATATATGTGTGTGTGTATTTCTCTTTCCTCTCCAATTTTGGAATGTTCAACAGTGACCAGGTAACTGACTCAGAAGACTCACTTCTGCATATATGCCAGACAAAAGACATGTATATTCTGAGAGCTTGTTCTATCTTTATGCCCTCTCATGGGACTCTTCTGACCTGCTGCTGATCCACATACTTTGTCACAAAAGCCAACATAAATTTCCTGTAAATCATTATGGAAAGCTGTCAATGCAGTCAGCTTGAGATTTCTTCTTATCACAAGATCTACAAATGATAAAAAATTGTGAAGATGGCACATAGAAGAAAACCCATAGATGTCACAGCTCAGGTGGAAAATTATTCGGAATTGAGGTCATGTTCTGCTTTCTAAAAAAAACTGTTTCAAGATTTCACAACCAACCCCCTTTTTCCTTGAAAGCTTTACCATCATAATCTTTTACCATTTGTCTTGACATCCATCAATTTTCTGACAGTTTCCCAGCACCAATACAAAAAGTTTTTAAAAACATTCTGGAAATGACTTTCTGGTTCGTATATAGTGCATTTATAAATATATGCACTATATACAATCCAGATAATGTAACATTGTTTAAACTGTTACATACATATGCACACTAATGGGTATGTCCCAATCATCATAAATACATTAGACACTATTGTAAGTTGGGGTAAAATACTGTCTAAGTAGTCCAACACTAGCAGTGGTTTACCTACTTCATGCCACTGGCAACTATTGTATTTTGTTGATGTTATAAAGATTACCTTTTCATTTCCAACCTCCGTTTTGGTTATTCCTCATTCAGTAACCTTTTCTAGGTGACAACAGATACTCACAGACAACTTAACCCCTTAAAGATGGTCTCAGATGAAACTGAAACTACTTGGGAAAAAATAAAAATATTTGAAAAAAAAAATGTTGGTATTTTTCTAAATCAAGCAATCAAGACTATTTGGTTTGATACTAACGTTGCAAAATGACTGAACAGAATTACTACTGATTAACAAAACTGCAAAATAGAAAATTATTAATACGAACTTACCACTCAAAAGTCACTACACACAACTTTAATCCAATAGATCAATGTATCTAGTGTACTACAAAGCAGTAATACACTACCAAAGTGCATTGAAGTATTACATTGTTGTTATATACCATACCTATGAACACTAGTGCGTATGTCCGAATCCTTATAAATACGTTGGTCACTATTGTAAGTGGGGGCAATATGCTGTCTAAATAGTCCACTACTAGCAGTGGTTTACCTATTTCATGGCGCTGGCGAGTATTGTATTTTGTTGATGTTATAAAGATGACCATTTCATTTCCAACCTCCATTCTGGTTATTCGTCATTTAGTAACCCTTTCTAGGTTAGAACAAAATGGTTGTGTGCTGATATTGCTAGATGCAGCCATAAGATTGTTTCTTCTCCCTCAATTTTCGCTTGTGGAACATTCTTCTGCCAATGACGTTCTTCAAAAATTTAAATACATCATCTTCTGTCCTTTTGAATTCTGTTTTGTTATTGTCCTCTCTCCTCAAAGTTTTTTTTCTCACATTCTTTTGCTCATTAACCCCTTGTGTCTTTGTCGCCTTGCACGGGGTGAAATGATTAGAGAAAAATGACTTGTTCCCACTTACCAGGTAGCTCTTCAGTAACATATTCACAGATTTTGATGAGGAAACGTTTTCAACAAATCTTGCATCTGTTTTTGTTTTTTTGGAGGTGGAGAAGGTCTTTCCTACGAAAGAGTTTTGCAGTAATCCAACCGAAAAATTAAAGAATCGCTTGGTGTCCATTTTAAAATGGCAAGTGAAGTTGTACAGTATGACCAAGTTAGAAATTTTTAATGAGTTATTTTGCTTGTCACAGAGGAGAACAACAATTTTTACAATTGAGGAGCACAGGATAAACTTTTCTAGGTTGTAACATAAACAAAGCAAATAAGATAACCAACCCATGAGAAAGAAAGAAAATAACCTAAACATCTAAATAAATAAGCAAATTAATAAATAATAAACAAATTAACACACTACAAATGAACACATAAACACAAGTAAATGTAATAATAATCAACAACAAATAATTAAGTAATCAATAATAAATAAGGAGTAAAATATTAAAAACTGACACTATAAAATATCTACAAATAACTGCATTTGGATCCACAAATCCTAGTCAATAGCTAATATCTAGAATAATTTAAACCATAAGCATAGCCACCTACCCAATAACTGTTTGGATAATACAATAGACCTTGCTTCCCATAATGCACCATTGGCCATCATATATAACTAGTCAAGCCAAAATCCAACAAACATAAGCATGAAAATTATATTCAAGTATAAAACAGACTGCCACTGCTCAATGCTGATGTGCGTGTGTTATATATATATATATATATATATATATATATATATATATATATAAACTAAATATGACTTATTTTCAATTTATTTAAATATATCTTATTTTTTTAATATAACTTTGAAAGAGTATTTTTAAATAAAATTTGGATATTTAAACATAACTTTATCTATATAATTTAAGTTTTTTTTTCTTAAAAAAAAACACTTTTGTTCCTCTCTTAGTTTCAAATTAACATCTCATTCTTAATATAACCCCAATTTAATGTCATAAGGTTAATATCCAGGTTTAATTTTATAAATCCTCTTCCTCTGACCACTGTCTAATGTCTTTCGTCTGACTGAAACATTGAAGACAAAAATGTAAATAAATAGTAAACAAATTAACAAACTATAAATGAACACAAGTAAATGTAATAATAATCAACAAATAATTAAGTAATCAATATTAAATAAGGAGTAAAACATTAACAAACAACACTACAAATGGCTAGATATCGCCACATTCAGATTCACAATTATTTCTACTCAATACCTTCAAGGATAATTTGAAACAACCGTTATTGTCCACCCAATAATCACCAGGATAATATCATAAACCTTACTACCCATAATGCACCACTGTCCAGAATATATAAATAGCCAAGACACATGACCTGAAAATTGTGTTGAAGCATGAAAGAAACTATCACTGCTTGGTCTTAAGCTAAGTGTCCACTTTTATATATACATTTACACATGCTCTATCACTTATATTGAGCACTTTTACCCATAAATATAGCATACATTAAAACTATATTTTTATAATATATATTTATCATATAAAGGGCTCAAACACTAATATTCAGTAGTTATAATTTATTACATTGGAATCATATTCATGATTTGTAGGTTTGATGATTTGGATTGTGCTTATGATTCCAATGTAATAAATTATAACCATGGAGTATTAGTGTTTGAGCCTTTTGTATTATCTTCTTGCTCTGTCTTGTACATAAAGCTCTACTTGGATTTTATCCTCTTGGAAATATATATATATATATACACACACACACACACACACACACAGAACCAATATTATTTATTAATTCATTATGTTCCTTATTTACTGCACTCAAACCAATTTTATGAATAATTGGGCATACCCCTACATGCCTATCAAGAAGACTCACATTACACCTCTTGCATGATAGCTCAATTAGAACACCTTTAAACAAACACACACACACAGAGAAATCTACTAAACTCTATCCACAACATACTTGCAGAGAAAGCCTCATCCACATGTAAAAACAAAAAAAAAAAAATAATGGAAGCACTAATAATAAATAAGAAAAAGCAAACATTCAATAACATCAGCTATGAACATGGCCACCATGTGCTGACTGTGTTTGAAAAATAAAAAAAAAATGTTATCATCACTCTAGAAACATATACAAAAATGTATGCATTCAGTTAAAAATAAAAGATAAAAAAACATTCTTGATAATGGCTAACAGAATAACCAAAAACAATGGGATATATAGAACATTTGGACAATTTTTATACACTTTATGTCCAGGAAAGAAAACACTTATACAAACACAGTAAAAATTAAATAAAAAGCTTAATTGTAATACCTTGCCTTAACAAAACTTGTATAAAAAAAGAGATTGCTGCCCAAATACATAATTATATATATATATATATATATATATATAAATAAAAGGAAGTGGTTATAGTACTTCCAACGAGAGAAAAGTGTATATATTAAAAAGAGAGAAACCACAAACGTTTTTGGTTGTAATGTGGATGTTTTTAAAAAAAAATGTATTGTTCTTTATTTTCCATAATTTTATGGAAAATAAAGCATAATATATTATTTTTAAAAAAATCCGCACCCTCAAAAAAAAACGTTTTTGGTTTCTCTCTTCTTTTTAATACACACACACACACACACACACACACACACACACACACACACACACATACATAGTGGGGAAAAGAGAAATAAACTGAGAAGGGGGAGGTGCCGGGGAGAGAAGGAGAGAGTTGGGAGGGAGGGAAAGAAAAGATGGAAAATAGAAAGAATTAGACATGAGTTTCAAACTGTTGATGTTTGCATGTATTGTATGAAATAATTTGCTCTGTTTGATGAAAATAAACATTGAGTGCTTTTTGTGAGTCAGTTCTAGCATTTAATATTCTATATTGTGTTCATAGGACTCACATGGATTATACTAATGGATTACTATCTGTACACACACAAATATATATATATATATATATATATATATATATATTCTTTTGGAGAAAGAGAGGAGAAATATTTTCCATGCATGCTTCAGCTTATGACCACATTGTATTGAAACACTAGTTTCCATATAATACCTGAAGTTAAACAACACGGATCCTATTCATTACCTGGATGGGTGACCACTGGGAAATACCAGATGCTGTAAGCTTGGATGTGCAGGTTGTGTAATGGATAATGGAGAGTCAACTTCCAATTCCTATTGCATTTGTTATATTTACTTAATTGCAAATACCCTTGAGAAAGGTATGAATCCACCTCTTCTCCCCCAGCTATGGGTTAATTAATGAGATGTATCACTGAACCATTACTATCTCCCCCACCCCCCAAGAGTTCTTGCAATCTAAAAATATATTCTGGCTTTAAATAACCTGTAAATCAATCAATCTATACATGCTTTTTACAGAATGTAAGGATGGTAGGCTGATGAAAAAATTTTAAAAAGACAGAATTATAATAATAATATTTATTGTACATTATTAGGACATTAGACAAAAGAAGTATAAGAAAAATATAAGAAAAGTAAAATGAAGTTGGGCTTTTTTTTAGGTGGGGGGGTTAAAGGGTGTTTTGCACATGTGTAAAATTTTTTTGATTTCCTATATTAAGGGCTCATTAAAATTAGTTGATGGTTGATTCTTGGACAAAAGAATACAAGATTATTCGAGTTAGTCTAAATTGTTTTAACTTAGATGAGAGATGTTAGGTCATTTTTTTTTTTTCCTTTAGGATTCTCCAACCTCACTCTCACTGGATGCTGAAGACTCAATTTCTCATGTGGTTATGGTATTTTTATAGCTAGGTTAAAACAGTATAGACCAACACAAATAATCCTGTATTTTCTATCCAAGGGTCAACCATCCACTAATATTCATGAGCCCTTAATATGAATAAATCTACGCATATGCAAAACAACCATTTTTTTCCCCTGAAAAAGTTTTTTTTACATACAATTTTTTATTTCAAAACACCATGGCTAGTTCAAGAGTCTCATTCCCCTCAACCAATCTATGAGGTGCCTCCCATTCAAGTACATCTCAATTTTCATAAGGTAGTATTCATATAAAATAGAAATTTTATTGCAACCTAAATATGTACAATAATGGATCATATGCAATATAGGTGAACAATTCAACTAAAAAGATTGAAAATAAACACAATGTATCTAAATACAAATTAGATATATCACAATAGATCATTCTATCTTAAATAAATCAATGTTTTGTGACAATTATTAACATCAACTTCAGATTAATCTTGTTAAAACATTGAATAATTTAACACATTAAACATTATGGATAAAAAAATACTGAAGTTTATTTTATGTTTTTTTTTTTTTTAGACTTATAGTTTTGTGCCATGTGTGATACATGCTTAGACGATCATGTATCTTTCAATACATGACTGACAAGGCAGATTTTTCCCCCACAGTAGGTTACCATTTCTTTCTGCGGTAGACCAGTTGCCATACAAAGGCTATAAAACCTAGTCTTTCCTGCTATTTACCCATAGCTGGGGAAAGAAGAGGATTTATACCTTTCCCAAAAGTATTAGCACATAAGTGAATGTAATGGATTTGACTGGAATTCGAACTCGGCTCTCCAGTTTCTCAGTCCAAGCTGCTATCCATTAATCTACCATATGAGCAAAAACTTCACAGATTCGGACCAAAAAATGAAGACCTCAGAATTATGTCAAAATCTTCAAAAATTAGTCATCCTTTACTAGTTGTACTTAGTTTAATTTGTAACTACATAAATGTAGGTAAAAAGCAAATGTTGGTAAGATAGCAAAAGTGACAAAGCACTGACTGGGTCACACCGGGTGGGGGATTAGTAGGATAGTACACAGGCATGTTTGAAAATAACAATTTTTAACATTTTTTCAAACTTATATTTGTTTAATGTCTGAGTACTACCACATTTATGACTTTATTGTTGATTCCCTTGCCACTAATGATGTCTCTGGTGACTCATTAATCCAGCAAGTGATATAAAGTTTTAAGTGACTTGTAATGCTAGATAAGGCCATTTGCTGACCTGCACAATTTGTTGCATAGATTCAAGTGAAATCAGGCAGGACTTCAAGATGATAGATTACGCTGTCATTTTGGCAACAGGTGTGACTAATCAAACCAGCCTTTGAAAGGCATACTCAACCACATTCTGCAAAGGGGTGAGAGACTGTTCAGCACCCCTGCCTGGGAGGAGGGTTTATATTCTCCATCTAGTGTGAAATATGCTGTAAAAATTCAGATATAACTAAAAATGCATCTGTAAAAAGGAATTATGAATAAAGAAAAAAGGAAAAATTATCTAACTTCTAAAAGATATTTGTGCAACATGATCTTCCATAATTAGATTAATGAAATTCACATATTATCTATTGTTCTATACAGAGATATTATTTCTTTTAGTAAATAGATTTACAGGTTACAATGATTTTAATGATTGTGAAACTTCTGTGCCACCATATATATACACACACACACACATATATATATATATATATATATATATATACACACACACACGGCTGATTGACTACAATAATCACTTTCCAACTATGCGACCCGGGTCCAAATCTCATCATGGACATTTTATCAGGAAGGTAACTTCTTGATGTAATCGGCCAAGACTCTCTGGAAAGCAAGATGACTCTTTGGAAAGACGAAGTGACCCTCTAGAAAGGTGGAGTGACATCTTGGAAAGACAAGAATTTACATTAAAGCATGAAGAATACAAGAGACACAGAATGCCCTCTGGGTGACTGTAGTGGGGAAGGAGAATATATCACCCATCAGACTGATTTTAATGGAAACGACCTGGATATGGACTCAGCTACAATGTATGATTGCGACAGAAGATTTAACAGTTTACATGGTTTACGTATCCATAAGGCCCGCTGGTGCAAACAACGTAATTCTCCTATCGGAGAATGTAAATCGAGTGATGGGATTATGAATCTGGACTACACCCACAGCATTCAGGATTCCATCATTGAGAGACAGCACCCTGGAGAAATCCTAAGTAAACCAAGAATCCAGTGGCCCAAAGGTAACCAGAAGTAACTGGTTCCAAATCTCATCATGGACATTTTATCAGGAAGGTAACTTCTTGACATAATCAGCCTGGGGAGGTGATCCCAGTATGTGGCACCTTTGGAATGTGATTAAAAGCCCCACCACAGGTTGACCCAAACCTTGTGAGTGAAATTAGGTAGACAGAACTATTTGGGAGTCATCGATAGTTGTGTTAGCACAAAGTCATTATGACCAAGGGTTTGAGCATACAGGCCTTATTCAGATGATTGATCATGCCAGATAACCAACTCTCCCTCAGAAACTGTAACTAAGGTCTGCTCAGCATAGTTGCACTATAAAACACAGGTGGGTTTTATGGTTGTTGAACATATACATATGTGCCTGAGCAGATGACTACAACAGAGATTGGCTTACTGCCCTAGTAAACAGGCATAATCAGATACAAGTAGTCAGCCAACAAATATATATATATATATATATATATATATATATATATAAGGTGTAAATAAAATTTTATCTTTTATTTATGTTGTCTGTTTATATATATATATATATAAAATTTTTATTATAATAAATGACAGTAAAAACATTTTACATCACTACACAAAAACTTTCTTGTTTTGGTACTAAAAAGGTACCTCTTCCGACGATAGCAGATAACTAAAGATTAATTATCTACCATCACCTGAAGATGTACCATCTTAGTATTGAAACATGAAATTATTTGTGTAGCAATGTAAAATGTTTTTATTGTAATTTGTTATAATAAAAATATTATAATATTTTGTTTTACTTTGTATTGAGCACTTTTGAAAAAAAAAAAAATACTACAAACTGTGGCCCATCTGTTCTTTCTCTCATTTGAATATATATATATATATATATATATAATCATTTCATCCCAAGCAAGGGGTTTCTGGGGGTGGAAGAGAATGAGAATACTTTAGTGAGGAGAAAGGACAATAAAAGAACAGATTCCAGGAAGACAGAAGATGGTGATTGATGCTGTATTTAAATTTTTGAAGATTGTAGATGACAAGGAATAAAAAAACCAGAAGAGAGATCTACATGTGAGAGGTGAAAGAAATTTAGAATTTAAGGTTATACTTAGCTATTCCGACATTCCAACAATGGTGCCTACTGGCTAATCTAGCAATATGCCTAAATTCATACAGTCAAGGTAATGGACACACAAGGACAACTGCCATGAAAATATTTATAGAAAAGCCAGAGAGAAGCCACATCATGGAGATGGGAATGTGACGGATATATATAAACAATTTCTCAGCTTAAATATTGACAAATTGTTTTGGATGTGTCGGATATTATGCAAAGTAAAAAAAAAAAATTTATTAATAAGTCCCAAAATGTTTCCTTATAGGGAAACATCTAATATTATCATTACCAATGACATAGGAGACTGAAATATAAATTGGATTGACACAGTATCTGATATAGAATGGAAAATACAAGGTCTGATCAAAAAGTATTGAGACTGGTGCTATAAAAATAAAACTACAATGCATATCAATTCAGCATTTAATCTCCTTTTAAGTAATTTCTTTCTGAAGCCTTTATTCAATGCTGTTTTGATTGATGGGAGCATTACTGGAACTCTATTTTGGGGGATAGCAAGCAGCTGCCTTGTTGCATTCTCTTGTATTACACTGATGTCTTAAAGTATTGTCCCTTTCAAATGGGATTTGATTTTATGAAAAGGAAAAAGTTGTAATGGGTTAAATCTGGGGAATATGGTGGTTGTTGAACCTAGGAATTGTTGTGCTTGGCCAAAAACTGCTTCACAAGCCATTGTCACTGATGGAACCTCTGTAGTTTGATGAGATCACACTCTACACACTTTCCTTCCAAGTACTGCTATAAAATATGGAAGTGAGCAAAAGCATAACTTAGTGTGAATGCGCAACAGAGTTCAGTCATTCTGTGCCAAGAGGGTTCACTCTGCATACTAAAATTATTAATTTCTCATTTTCATGTTACTATAGGATCCTTGATGTTCAGTTTTGGCTACATTTTTACCATTTTAATACAAAGATGACTTGCAGCAGTTTTTATTGCTTTGATGTTTTTTGTTTTTTTATTTTTGGCAAGGTGGACAATAAACAACTTTGTAGAATTTGAAACCACATTGTTTTACTTGAACATATTTTTTCTTATCTCTTGATTGTTGCCTGTTCTATAAATTCCGGAACTCGTTAAGGTCATAGAGACACAACATTTACTTTAGCTATAGCAGCATCAGTGTGTCTAGGTCATGACTGTCTGACAAAGTCCAACTCTCTTCAAATTGGTTTTTCCTTCTTCAAAACTCATTACCACTTCAGTGCAAGAGAGCCTAGTCTGCCCTACTATCTAATCTCGAGATTAATAGGTTCATCCCTTTTCCAAAGTCATTAGTGCAAAGTGAATGAAACGGACTTGA
This sequence comes from Acanthosepion pharaonis, assembly GCA_903632075.3. NCBI lineage: Eukaryota > Metazoa > Mollusca > Cephalopoda > Sepiida > Sepiidae > Acanthosepion > Acanthosepion pharaonis. The sequence goes on along the minus strand of CAHIKZ030001529.1, from coordinate 303,656 downwards.
GAAGGGACTGGACTCAGCACACATAATTCACTTTCCGTGCTGATATCCATTACATTATTCACACCTTCAGCTGTGACCTTTATAACTTAAAACTCATCCAAATGCTAACAGGAATTCTCTGTCATTTATTCTTATACTTCTTCAATTTTCAAGGTCTCTCTCTAATTTTACTACCGACAGTACTAGTCAAAAATATTCTGCTACTACTTTGTTGTTTTCTAATATTGGTTAACTGTTTTCAGGCAGGACCCAACCTCTAGTCCAAACATTAGCTCTATCTAATGAAGCTCTACATTCATCGCTAGAAATTACTATTAGGGAATGTACTTCTCTGCCCAACTGACATGTTTCTTTTTGTGATGTTTACTTAAAGATGTTAGTCTGGTTGCACTTACATCATTTAACCAATATTTTTATTATTTTGCATCTTTTCTCTGTTTACGTTTGCAACACTGACTTCTTCAAATGTTTTCTTGCTGGTCAATCCAGTTTTTCTTGCTTTTTACACTTTTAATTTTTCTCTGATCTCTTTTTTTTTTTTTTTTTTTTTTGTGACGTTCTTAAATCAATTTTTTGTCTTGTTCTTATCTTGCCAATGTTTTCAATTTCTTTTTTGATTGTTCTATGACCTCTGTTCAACTTTTTTCACAATTTTCAACCTAACTTTACACAATATTCTTTCTGCTATTATATATATATATATATATATATATATATATTTGTTTTCAATATATCAAGTTTTGAAATATTTTTGCAGCTGTACAAAATGTTGTTAAAACAATGAATCTGAACAAGAAAAAATTAATAACTAAAGAGAGGAGTAATGAGAAATAATACTACCATAATGTGCTTATATTGAAATATAACACAATTAACAAAAATGACAGCTAAACTGGCTTATCAGTCCTCTCTCATTAGAGCTAAATTGAGGATGAAAAAAAAATGTTCACAAAGGCTAAAAATGAACACCAAAGACCAAATGCTTACAGAGAGATGGCTGGTAGGACTTAATAAAAACAGATTCCAACACCTTCAAATGAAATTCAGATTTAGCCTTTCTCAGTACTGAGAGCTGTAAGACATATGCTAATTGTTCACTTTACCCTTGCCAATATTGGCTGGTATCTGTTGATACTTTCAACCTTTGACCTGTTCTACCTACATAGCTATTTTTTCTTGTTTTAACAGATTCATTTATTGATTTAATATTCAAGTTGCATGATAAAAATTTTCAAACCCAGAATATATGTGTGTATACATTTCTCATAAAATAGATATAAGTTGAAATTTACATAATATATTAAGTAAATCCTAAGTCTTTCCCATGTCTGTTAATATTTATTTTATTATAAAAACATGAATTTGCATAATAACATCTGACATATAACAGTTTTCATGTGTGTGTATATATGTGCATAAATGGATCCTTGTGTGTTTATATTTCTGTCTTTATATTGCAAAGAAAAAAATTTTGTTACCATTTAAAAGGATGTTTTCATTTTCAACAAGTATGTCTTTGCAGTAAGAACAGTTTGCATATGACTCAAAAACCTAAAAGAAACCTTATTTTTTTATTTTTATTTGTTATTCTTTATTTTTTATTTTATTCTCTTTTCTTTGTTTTGATACTTTTTATTTTTTTCTTTTTATTTTTTGATACTTTTTATTTTTTTATTTTTTGATACTTTTTAGTTTATTCTTTTTTATTTTTTGATACTTTTTAGTTTATTCTTTTTTATTTTTATTACTTTTTTAGTTTATTCAAATTCTTTAATTTTATTTCTATTACTATTTTATTCTTTATTTTTTATTTTTTGTTCTTTTTATTTCATTACTTTTTACTTTTTCTTTATTTTATTCTTTTTTATTCTTTTATCTTTTATTCTTTATTTTTTTATTCTTTATTTTTTTTATTTATTTTTTTATTCTTTATTTTTTTTTATTCTTTATTTTTCATTACTTTTTTTTTTTATTCTTTGTTTTTTTATTCTTTGTTTTTTATTACTTTTTATTTTTTTATTACTTTTTAGTTTTTTTTATTACTTTTTAGTTTTTTTTTACTTTTTAGTTTTTTTTTTTACTTTTTAGTTTTTTTATTACTTTTTTTTTTTTCTACTTATTTTTTTATTACTTTTCACTTTTTTTTCCAGTTAGGTTCAATTCATCCAAACACCTTTTTTATGAATCCATCACCTTAATGGTTAATTAGTAGAACTTGTATCTGGAAATATCATTGTTATTCTCAAAAAAACTATTAATGCAATATTCACGTTCAAATAAAAGAATTTTTTTTATTCCAAAAATAGGTTTCAACTTTAGATAACCTACAAATGGTTTAATCAATAACTTATATTTTTTTTTTTTTTTTGTAACAAAAGTGAAATTACCTTGTTTTAAGAAATCTCAAACAGAGTTAAAAACTTAATAATTTATTTATATAACTTATATTTTATTAAGAATTGTCTATAATCATTAATTAATATTCATATTTAGAAATAGTATAATAATTAAGAAATATTTTGGCAATATTAGGAAGTCTGTATGAGAAAATTAAAACTGCCATCATTTATTTATATAAGTCATAACTGTTTAATCACCTGATTTATTTTATTCTTTAGGACTTCATCAGACTAAGTTTCTGTGAATGTTATGATTGCACATGTGCCTGAATGAGAGATGATGGGAATCTTAAATTTAATGATTTTTTTTTTTTTTTTTACATGTGTTTTGGGTATATAATCAAACTTGTTTTCTTTTTGTTTGTGTTTCCATCATGTTTATTATTAAATAATTCTACATTGTGATAATAAAACATTTATCAAGAATGGTGAAATGTTGTGATAAATGGATACAAATTTACTGTGGATAATCTAGTGATTAAAGCACTTTGTAAACATTTTTGACTTAGTGAATTGTTTTCTCTCTTAATTAGTAGCATTTGTTAAATCAAAATTTTGGTTAGTTTCATTATGGTGAGCAACTAATGCATTTAATGTGTTTTCTAAAAGATCCCTTTTCTGTTCATATAATCTTATTTTTAAAATCCTTGAGGTTTCTCCGATGTATTCCTTGTAGCAATTATTACAGGTAATAGAATAAATTCCTCATTCAAGTGTAGCTGATTTTGTTTTGTATTAATTCTTTTATTGTTTTAGATGTAGTTGTGACAAATTTTATATTGAATTTAGATAAATTCTTTCCAATTGTAGTACTGATAGATTTTATAAATCTTTTGTAATGCATTGAATATGAAATAGAGTATTGGAGGAGCTTGAAAATATTCTCAATGTATTTCTCCACTTCGTGTTAATATTGCGGGCTGCAAATTCTCAGTGCTCTGAAATAGAATCCAATGATTATTCCGGATTTTATTTTGTTACGATGTGAATAGAAATTTATGATTTTTATTAGTTGATTTTCAATGGACACTAAGTTTTAAGATACTGTTAATGTGGTGTAGCATGATATCTAGGAAAGGTAAAATATTATTTTTCTATTTCATATGTAAATTCTGTTGTACATTTGACATTATTTAGTTTATCTATAAGATCAGGTAAATCAGTATCACAAAGATATATTAATAGAGTTTCATCAGTATATCAGAAGTATATTGATTGTTTAAGTGAAATATTTTGAAAAGAAGCAGATTAGAGAAGTTCTAAGAAAATATATGGCATTGCTCCACTTTGGGGTGATCTCATTGGTAATCCAAAGTTTTGTTTTATAAAAATTGTTAAATATGAAATAACATTGATCAGGGATGAAACATCGGATTTTTACCATTTTGGCTATTGATAGGGAGAGGTTTGTCTTTTATTCTGTTATATGCATTTCTAAAAGATTTAAGCATTTTTCAACCAGGACATGGAGATATCACGAGTTTGTCAGTCTGTAGTGAAAGAGATAATTAGCTATCTTGAAAAAGAGCTTGTGCTTTGTGTGCGATCTGTCGAAGAAAAATTACCAAAAAGTAGTTAGCAAAAAAATCTACTTTAAGGATCAGAATCTTTGCTAATATTCTTCCCTCCCCTGAATGGCATGACCCATCAGAGAAATCTCTTGGTGAAAAAAGCCGTTGTTTTTCGCTTATGAGACAGATTTGATTTTCTGAGCTTGGTGAACAAACACACATTTTTGCTAGTGAGAAGTGAAAGTTGGATTTGTGACTTCATTTTGTCAGTATCTGTCTATATTTCTTAGATGAGGTATTATGGACACTATTTACATTATTCAAACTATTGTCCTCATCTTTGTCACCATATTTATCACAGTGTTTCTTCTTCAGGTGGTTGGAATGTCAAACTGAACCCTTTATTTTGATCCCTAGGGTAGATTGACGTGCCATGTCTAATAGATGTCAGTTATCTCCTGTTAATTCCCCAAGGACACATGACACAGTGGGTAAAGTTGTTAGTTAGATCCAGTGACAGGAACCAAAGAGTGTGAGTTCAATACCCAGTTAAGGCAGTGGAGAACTTTCAGAGGGGAATTAACAGGAGATAACTGACATCCATTAAACATGGCACATGGAACTAGAACAGTCTACCCCAGTGAGCAAAATAAAGGGTTCACTTCGACATTCCAACCACCTGAAGAAGCCTGGAGCATACAACGGCCGAAACGTTGTGATAAACATGGCGAAAAAGATGAGGACAATAGTCTGAATAATGTAAATAATGTCCATTTTGTCATTTCTATGTTTCCTGTTGGACTGTTATGATGGACTATGATTTGAACTGTGATTTGGCTACAAGTGTTGTGGTCGAGAGACAAGAAATCTATTGCAGACATTTATTGCTACTATAAGTTGACAGATTTTTTGTTTCTTTTCTTTACAACTACACAGTCATATTCCTTTCTCTTAGTTTTTCAACTAGGTAGCCTGAATTTTTTATATGTGAACAGATTGTTCCAAAGAGAGGAGATAATATTTTTGTTATGGCTTTCATGAGTTTGTTGGGAGTGCTATCCATACCTGAAATAATAGGGTGCATTGGGATGCCTGTTTTGTGGGGTTTAGGGGGACTATAAAATTTAGGTTTTCCTCCATCAAATCATTTTGCATCAATAGAAAAATGGTAATAATTGCTGTTTCATTATAAGGAAACATTCAGCATTCATTGACTGGGTAGCTGGTTGAAAATTATAAAACAATTTTTTAAAACAATTTTTTCAGGAAAATATGTTTCTCAAGTTCAGTTGCTGTTGATGGGAGTTTCCTTCCTAACTTTTTGTTTGAAATAGTGTGGAACATCAACATCTTGATTATATCATTATTTTCTCTTCAAGTTACATGAGGTATCCATGTTGCTGTTGTCGCATGTTTTCAAGTTATGTGGTTTCTGATATTTGGTACAGTTCTTTGTTTGTGATTCTGTAACACTAGTCCATAATGTTCAAAGAGGGATGATCTTTGCCAAGATCAAACTCCCTCAATGCCTTTTTACACCATTGATATTAGGAACTGGTTGTATACAGCTGAAAGTTTATATATTTCTGAACAGGTTTGATGCTATGCATGGCATCCATATGAAAGTCTCAATCTGATGAGGCTATTTAAGAATATGACGACATCTTGATCGTGTCATTATTTACTCTTCACATTACAAGTGCTATCCATTTTAATTGTTGCTGCTGTTGGTAGTCCTCAAGTGATGTGGTTTCTGTTATTTGGTACAGTTCTTTGTGATTCTGTAGCACCAGTTCACAAACATGGATGATCTTTGCCAAGATTCACAGGCTTCACTCGCTCAAAGCTATTTTTAACCATTGATTTTAGAAAGTGGTTGTGTACAGCTGGCAGATTAGATATTTCTGAACAGGTTTGACGCCATACATGACATCCACATGAAGGTCTCAATCTGACAAGGTTATTTAAGAACATGACTGGAGTCTTCTGGTTAATGTTTTGAATTGTGTCATAATTTGCAATGTTTGACAAAACTACCTCTAGCCCAGCCTATTTTACGTTAAATTTCCTATAAAGTAATAATCAGTTGGTGCAAGGTCAGTTGAATATTGATGAGTGCAGGATGCTTGTCAAGCAAACCTTTATGGACATGTTGCAGCTGCTGGATGTATAAATGTGCATTTAGTGTTTCATTGTGTTTTAAGAACTCTAAATGAATAAAACCTCAACAATCCCACCACATGCACAATATTACATTTATTCCCTGCAGCTCAGCTTTTGGTGTCAGTTGCAGAGTTTTATCATTCCACCTCTCTTTTTGCTGAAAATTGTTGTATACAATTCACTTTTCATCACCTGTTATATATTTAAGGAATGGTTAGGATAATGCATTCACCACTACATTTGGTTTTAAAATAATGAAAATTATGACTCAGATTAATATTCTCAGAGATAAAATCTCTAATAAGGCAAGATGATTTGTAAACAACATTGCTGGTGTGTTATTAGTCACAATTAAGAGTTTGAAGGTTTTTGTGATAGATAATGAATTGTAGATGTTTCTCACTGTCTGTGGGATTTTGACATCTCTGAATTATATTTTAATATATATATATATAATACCTCAACAATCTCACCACATGCACAACATTGTTTCTTTCATGAAGCTCAGCTTTTCGGGGGTCAGTTATGGAGTTTTATCTTTGTCAATCCACTGCCTTTTCCAGTGAACATTGAGTATATGACCCATATTTCATCACTTTTTATGAGATATTTAATGAAGAGTTAGGATAATACATTTGACAATACAATTAGTTCACAAAAGTGGAAATTACTTAGGATTCAGCCTAATAATAAATCTACTGCCTTTGCGTTGAGCATTGTCATATATTAGCAAGGCTGGTGCAAGAATCTGTAATATGTGGCCTCACAACTCTACCACATCTCAATTTTCATAAGCTAGTATTCATATAGAATACAAATTTTATTGCAACCATGTTTATGTACAATAATGGATCATATGCAATATAGGTGAACAATTCAACTAGAAAAACTGAAAATAAATACAATCTATTTAAATATAAATTAGAGATATGTCATAATAGATCATTCCATCTTAAATAAATCAATGTTTTGTCACAATTATTAACATCAACTTGAGATTTCTCTTGTTAAAATATTGAATAATTTAACACAGTCAACTTTATGGATAAAATACTGGATTTTATACAGTGTAACCCGGATATAAGAGAGTTGTCGGGACCGGAGAAGAAGTCTCTTATATCCGGGTTTGGTCTATTTTATATACATTAACACAGGCTCTAATTTGGGACTAGAGAAAATCTCTTATATCCGGGTTTCTCTTATATCCGGGTCTCTTATATCCGGGTTACACTGTATAGTGTTTTCTTTTGTGATATAGTGTTCTTATATAGTGTTTTCTTTTTTGATATAGTGTTCTTATATAGTGTTTTCTTTTTTGATATAGTGTTCTTATATAGTGTTTTCTTTTTGATATAGTGTTCTTATATAGTGTTTTTTTTTTTGATATAGTGTTCTTATATAGTGTTTTCTTTTTTTGATATAGTGTTCTTATATAGTGTTTTCTTTTTTTTCATATAGTGTTCTTATATAGTGTTTTCTTTTTTGATATAGTGTTCTTATATAGTGTTTTCTTTTTTGATATAGTGTTCTTATATAGTGTTTTCTTTTTTGATATAGTGTTCTTATATAGTGTTTTCTTTTTTGATATAGTGTTCTTATATAGTGTTTTCTTTTTTGATATAGTGTTCTTATATAGTTTTTCTTTTTTGATATAGTGTTCTTATATAGTGTTTTCTTTTTTTTTGATATAGTGTTCTTATATAGTGTTTTCTTTTTTTGATATAGTGTTCTTATATAATGTTTTCTTTTTGATATAGTGTTCTTATACAGTGTTTTCTTTTTTTGATATAGTGTTCTTATACAGTGTTTTCTTTTTTGATATAGTGTTCTTATACAGTGTTTTCTTTTTTTTTGATATAGTGTTCTTATATAGTGTTTTCTTTTTTGATATAGTGTTCTTATATTTTTTTCTTTTTGATATAGTGTTCTTATATAGTGTTTTCTTTTTTTATATAGTGTTCTTATATAGTGTTTTCTTTTATGATATAGTGTTCTTATATAGTGTTTTCTTTTTTGATATAGTGTTCTTATATAGTGTTTTCTTTTTTTTGATATAGTGTTCTTATATAGTGTTTTCTTTTTTTTGATATAGTGTTCTTATATAATGTTTTTTTTTTGATATAGTGTTCTTATACAGTGTTTTTCTTTTTTTGATATAGTGTTCTTATATAGTGTTTTCTTTTTTTTGATATAGTGTTCTTATATAGTGTTTTTTTTTTTTTGATATTTTCTTATATAGTGTTTTCTTTTATGATATAGTGTTCTTATATAGTGTTTTCTTTTTTTTATAGTGTTCTTATATAGTGTTTTTCTTTTTTGATATAGTGTTCTTATATAGTGTTTTCTTTTTTGATATAGTGTTCTTATATAGTGTTTTCTTTTTTGATATAGTGTTCTTATATAGTGTTTTCTTTTTTGATATAGTGTTCTTATATAGTGTTTTCTTTTGTGATATAGTGTTCTTATATAGTGTTTTCTTTTTTGATATAGTGTTCTTATATAGTGTTTTCTTTTATGATATAGTGTTCTTATATAGTGTTTTCTTTTTTGATATAGTGTTCTTATATAGTGTTTTCTTTTTTGATATAGTGTTCTTATATAGTGTTTTCTTTTATGATATAGTGTTCTTATACAGTGTTTTCTTTTTTGATATAGTGTTCTTATATAGTGTTTTCTTTTTTGATATAGTGTTTTCTTATTTTTAGACTTAGCATGAGCAAAACTAATTCACAGATTTGAACGAAAAAAATCTCTGAATGAACACAAAATCTGCAAAAATTTGCCATCCTTTAATAGTTGGGCTTAGTTTAATTTACATACTTATATAAATGTAGGTAGAGAAAAGCAAATATTGATAAGATATCAAGGGTCACAAAGCACTAATTTATTCTTAACTGCCACGTATGATTAGCAGTTAAGATGATACAATTGGTTCCCAAAAAAAGGAAACTGTTTGTAAGTCAACCTAATAAAATAGAAATATATATGTATATAAATAAAAATGTAACTAGAGTATGAATATAAGTTTAAAAAAAAAAAATTATTAATTAATATTTGATAAATGAGAAAACATTTGTGTTTATTCAAATCGTCATGGTTTGCTTATCAGCAAAAAGGTGTTCTTTTTTTTTGTTGGGCTATGTCATTTGCTTTTTTTCTCTGCCACATGATTCAGTGATTATTGGAATTAAATCATTGAATTTCAAGTCTTATGAAATATTAATTATCTAGGCATCTTGTGCATATTGATTGCAGGCATTTATAACATTATTGATGAATTAAAAAATGCTAATCCATTTTGTATTGTATTGAAGAAAATCTTTATTCTGTTTTCATAATGAGATTATTTCAGAAGCATTTTGATTGTACTGAAATACTTGCCATGTCAGTGTGAATTTTTTTTAATTCTCAAAATCAGTTAATTTTTTTTATTTATTGATTCTAACAGAAAAGATGTAAAAGATGAACAATATTTTCAGTATATAATATATAATTTATATACTTCATTTATATAATTTTTATAATTTATTTATATAATATATAATTTAGATAATTTATTTATATAATATATAATTTAGATAATTTATTTATATAATATATAATTTAGATAATTTATTTATATAATATATAATTTAGATAATTTATTTATATAATATATAATTTAGATAATTTATTTATATAATATATAATTTAGATAATTTATTTATATAATATATAATTTAGATAATTTATTTATATAATATATAATTTAGATAATTTATTTATATAATATATAATTTAGATAATTTATTTATATAATATATAATTTAGATAATTTATTTATATAATATATAATTTAGATAATTTATTTATATAATATATAATTTAGATAATTTATTTATATAATATATAATTTAGATAATTTATTTATATAATATATAATTTAGATAATTTATTTATATAATATATAATTTAGATAATTTATTTATATAATATATAATTTAGATAATTTATTTATATAATATATAATTTAGATAATTTATTTATATAATATATAATTTAGATAATTTTATATGTATAATTTACTTTTAAAATTGTAAAAAAGTATGGGCTACTAGGTTTTTTTTTTTAACAGAGGTAAATATAGATAATTTTTTTTTTTTTTAAAGGTAAATAGGTGGGCTACTTTTTCCTTTTTTCTTACTTTAAACAAAGATAAATTGATGGGTTACATTTGCCCTTTATTTTAAACTTAAAAGGTAACATAAGCAGAGGGAAGCTGTGAAAAAAAACTATTGGACAAGTTTGATTAAATAAAATGAAGCATCATGTAGTGTAGATACAAAGAGGGATCATAAAGACAGACCAAGGCCAGATATTGGCCTTAACAATCCCCTGGACTGATAGAATTTGGGAGCCCCTTCATTACATATGTTTAAAACACCCAAGTCTATAACAACAAAAGAAAAAAAAGATATATTTTTAGATGATGCTTTTTGGGTATAAAATATAATGGATGTCAACTAAAATTTTGAATGATTTTGGAACTCAACCAATTTTAAAATTTTAAACAAAATTCATAAACTATTTACATTATTTGGACTATTGTCCTCATCTTTGTTGCCATATTTATTACAACATTTCGGCCGTTGTATGCTCCAGCCTTCTTCAGGTGGTTGGAATGTCTAACTGAACCTTTTATTTCACTCACTGGGGTAGACAGTTCTAGTACCACATGCCATGTTTAAGGACACATGGTGCAGTGGTTAAAAGCATTAGTTAGATCCAGTGACAGGACCCAAATAGTGTGAGTTCAATAACTGGTTATGGTGGTGGAAAACTTGGAGAGGGGAATTAACAGGAGATAACTGATGACATCCATTAAACATGGCATGTGAAACTAGAACAGTCTACCCCAGTGAGCAAAATAAAGGATTCAGTTCGACAATCCAACCGCCTGAAGAAGGCTGATCGTTACAACGGCGAAACGTTGTAATAAATATGTCAACAAAGATGAGGACAATAGTTCGAATAATGTAAATAGTGTACATAATACTTCATTTCAGAAATATAAACAAAAATCATAAACATTACAAAGTTTTTAATATTTTAGATATTTTTTTCAAAATTACACAATTTTAATTTTTTATTTTTATTTTGTTTTGCACCATTTTGTCTAATTTGTACAATATTGACCAATTTTGTACTTATTACATGTCTGTGTTCAATAAAGTCTAAAATTGAGCAAAATAAACAAAATTATGCGAAACTAAAAAGCTACATCAAAAATCTACATGTACATAAAAAAAATGTGTCAATATCTAAATGAGGACCCCTTGAAGGAGTTCCATTGAATTTAAAAGACCCACTCCAACTAAAGGGGCCCAAATTATTTCAAAGGAACCCCATTAAATCTGAAAATAAACAAATCACCCTTGTTCTTAAATCTTTATGTAATTTTTTTATAGTTTTATCAGGGTCCCAAGACTAGAGGGCTCTTGAGGGTCAGATGGCCTGGGATGCAACTCAAACTAGTCCACATGTAAATCTGGTACTGGGAGTAACAAAAGGCATGATGCTGTAAAGAGCCATAATCGCACCTCTCTTGAAGGATTAATTGCCCTTTTTTGTTAAGTGTAGGTTTGCACTGTTGATACGTCTATGACTTTTTGATGTTTTAGTTTATATTTTATGTTTGTAGAATGTCATTTTGATCAAAATCAATTTAATCATCCATTCTGTTATATAAAAAAGTGCATGCATTTTTTTTTCTAAAATGTTTTTTTTCATGATTGTAAAATGAAGAAGTCAAATAGTTTCACAAGAATTTAGGAATATAATACTTCTTATATTAAAAGGACTAATGTGAAATATCTTAACAAGAAATAGACAGGTCCACCTATCAGCCGGTTCACATTTTGCTCTGATCTTTTGAGCAAGATCAGAGGTTTATCTCTTGTTTACTACTTAGGACTGGGTTTTCGATTCCTTTTCTTGGAGTCTACTCATTCTCTCTCACTGCCAGTAGCCAATTGCATCTTAGTGGCATTATCACCTTGTTTGGGGGGGATTGATTAAAAATATTTTAAAAAAATCATGTCAAATAGAATATATGAAAACCAGTTGTTGCATATTTAAATTTTTTTTTTTTCTTAAATTCTGTTGCCAAAATTTCATTCAAAAAGAACACCATCAGAGTTAAACAATTGATAAAATTTAGGAAAAATTCTTATAGAAATTTTGCTACTTCCAAAACACTGTGGTTAATTTGATAATTTAAAAAAATGATAAAACTAAAATAAATATCTGAACATTCAATGAGATTTGTATGATACATAGGAAATATTAATATAAATGTCAAATATAGTGATTTGATATGGAAAAATAAAAAGTTAGAAAAACAAATTATATCTACCATATATACTCAAGTATAGTGCTAGTTTTTATGGGGCAGGCACTATACACAGGTAGGATTTTTTGAAGAGGTTAAAAATCATGCATATTCAGTGACCAATTGCACTATACACAGGTAAATATTTTCTGGAGAGGTTAAAATTCATGCCACAAAATTCAGGTCACACTATACATAGGTATTATTTTCTGGAGGGGTTAAAATTCATGCCAAAAACTTCAGGGGTCACAGTGTACACAGGTATGTTTTGAAGAGGTTAAAAATCATGCATATTCAGTGACCAGTTGTACTATGCACAGGTAAATATGTTGAAGAGAAATAGGTTATTAGGAATATATATATATATATATATATATATATATATATATATATATCAGGTATTATTTGTGTTGGCTGCATGAAAATAAACTTCTCCACAAACATTTAGCTTTGTGTAAAACACAAGGTCACCATTGACAAATTATAAAACAAACAATATTCCTTTTTAGAAAAACAAGAATAAAGCATTTATATGACAAATATATACAACATGAGACTGAGAATGTTCTTTAGAAACGGAGAGTTCAGTGTTCCTGTCATTAAAAGTATTTTCAAAGAATTAGTCCAGATTAATTAATATTTTACATTCTAAATTTCTGTTATAGTTTGATATTGGAGATCAAGGTAAGAGTTGTCTCCCTTTACCTGTTGAATATTGAATATATATTTTTTGTTAATGAAGAATGAAAGATGGAAGTTTAAATATTGCAAGAATAAAAGTTGATTCAACAAATAAAGTCTTTTGAAGAAAATAAGTTGTGTTCTTCCTGGAAAGTTTGTTGTAATCAAAATTGTTAAATGAAATGTTGGTTGAATTTTGTGTTTAAAAGATAAACATTTAAGCTTAAGACTTTTTTAAGTAAATTGTGCATTAAATATTAAGAATCTTTTGACTGTAAGATAGCTGACTTGATGTAAATTTGTGTTAGGTTATGTTCAAAGTTGCTTTTTGAATAAAATGTTTATTTAGCAAACTGTATGTCCTTTGATTAGAATTCTTGTCTCGATAAAAATCCGTAGATGTTAAAATTGAAGTGTAGTTTGTTGGTGAGTGAGTGAATTTGAAGTTTAGGATTATGCTTGGAAATCCAAGTTAGGAACTTCAATTGAACAGCATGAATTTGTTTGGCGAATTGTTTGATGCCACAAAGCTCACTGTTAGAAGTTAAGTTCCTGTTGCTTGTAGTTGAAGGAGTGAATAAAATGAGTTAAGAGATATGCAATGTTAGTACATACATGTGTGTGTGTATGTGTTTCATAGTGTCTTCCTATAAGGGATAGATGTAATCTCTCTAACTTTACATCTTGTGTATGAGAGAAGGCAAAAGAAGAAGTGTTGAAGATGTCACTATCTATTTACAATGTTGTATGTCATGTGATAGGCTCAAAAACACAGACAGATTTTTGATGGTAAATTAATTTTAACTGTGCGGTCATAGACAAAAGAATGATATTAGCATTAATTGACCAATCAGGAGTTAGAGAAATATCAAGGCTCTGTGATCCACTTTGATGTTTAATTTGTACAAAAATTGATGTCAAAAGAAAGCAATAGCAGAAAGCTAAAAATATTTTCTGGAGAGGTTAAAATTCATGCCAAAATTCTGGGGTTGCACTATACATGAAGTCGAATTATACATGAGTATATAAGGGTTTTTTTTTTTGTGGTTTTTTAATCATTACACTCCAAGCAAGGCGATAATGCCACGAAGATGCAAAAGGCTAGTGGGAGTGAAAGAGAATGAGAATTTTGATATTATTATTTACATGCTAAGGAAAATACAGGATTAAAATAATAATAGTTTTTATTAATGTGTTTAGTTTAACCAATATCTATTTTTAATATTATTTTCTTCAAGTATTACCTTAGCTAGAAAAGGTGATATTTTATGAAATTTGTTTTCACACTTGTTCTTATAGAGATTAAATAATTTTAACCATTTTTTATATTATTCAGACTATTGTCCTCATCTTTGTTGCCTTATTAATCACAACTTTTTGGCCGTTGTACGCTTCGGCCTTCTTCAGGTGGTTGGAATGTCGAAGTGAACCCTTTATTTTGGTCACTGTGGTAGACTGTTTTAGTTCTACATGTCATGTCTAAAGGATGTCAGTTATCTCCTGTTAATTCCCCTCTCCAAGTTCTTCACTGCCTTAGCCAGGTATTGAACTCACACTCTCTGGGTACTGTCACTTGATCAAACTAACAACTTTACCCACTGTGCCATGTGTCCTTGACCCATGGCACAGTGGGTAAAGGCGTTAGTTAGATCCATAATATTTTTATGTATACAAAAGAATTACTTAATTGTAATTTCCCCAGTGAAGTAATTCTTTTGTATAAAATATAATTATATATTTTATAAACCTGATGGGATTGTTTAGCTTATACAGTGTGCAGCAGAAATACCTCCTACATAATGGTAAAAAAAAACATTTATTATGTGAAAACACTATTGACATTAAATGTTTTGCATTATATGGGAGTTATTTCTGCCACACCTTGTATAAATTTCTGGTAAACTGATTCGTTTCAAATTGAATCTGTTGTTGATAAAAGTGACATCTTTTTGAATATCTGCCGCAAAGGCCAGAAAAAGTGATTTTTTTTAATTTTTTTTTCCTCTCCATTTGGGCTTCTAGCACCAATATGTTCACATCGAGATGCAACAATATAAGAAGAAAACAATTTTGCAGGAAATCTAAAATGTCTTGTCAATTTACTGACTTCTTGTTGCTTCTTTATTTTCATTTCTTTATTTTCATTTCTTTATTTTCATTTCTTTATTTTCATTTCTTTATTTTCATTTCTTTATTTTCATTTTTTTATTTTATTTTACTTCGTTCAGTTTTTTGTTTTCCGTTTTTTGTTTTTTTTTTTTTTTTTTTTTTTCAGTGAAAAAAGAAAACGCTTTTTTTTTCTACTTAAACTTACATACTTTTGAAATATGGACATTAGAATAATGCAAAATATATCGTAAGCTTGTAAGAATGTTTGTCCAAGCATTGTATGTTTAATAGATTTATTGTTTGGTCTTGCGTTAACAACGAATACCCCAACTGAATAATATCAATTCCTACGTTACAGGCCCCTTGTGGTGACTAGAACAAGGGGAATAACTCTGCATTTTTATACAGAGTTACTGTTCTTACTTTTCTTCATTTTGATGACACAATTGGAATGATAATGAATATATTTTATTTTATCAAATAAAGATTGTAGTTTTGAGGAACAAAGAAATGTAAGAAGAATCCATGGTTTCAGAAACCAGAATTTTCGACTAAGACAATAAATTTACTTTCAACAAAATAAGTCTTAGCATGAAATTTGAGTAAAAATAAAGAAACTTATATTGATCAAAAATAGTTTGAAATATTTTTTTTTTATAATTATTTTAAAACAAATCTAATTGGCATCCACTTAAGATTTATTTAGGTAAAAAAAATAAATACTGATAATGATTTGTGGAAGTTTGAAGGAGTGAAAATTTGACCATGTAAGAATATTCAATTTGTCTAAAATGAAGAAAGGAAAATAAGAAGGCAGATAAAGTGTAAATATTAAGTTTTTATATTCCAAAAATAGTCACGGTGAGTTACAAAATTATTTTTTTGTCCAGTTTCTTCATTTGAAGACAATTTTCAAATGACAGAATGGAATAAACACCAGAAGATCTGTGTTATTTATTATTTGATTATTGAATATTTTAAAAACTTTGGCATTTGCTGTTAATGTGTTATGATAGCATCAAGCTAAGGCAGTGTACAAGTAAAATTCTTCACTAGAATCAAATACATCACAGAACAGGTTCTATAGTATGCCTGTGTGGATTTGGAAATAGCACTAAACACTACAGACTGACAGTGTCTTGAACGCATGCATACACACACACACACGTTCTATTATACATCATTGATAACGGTCACTATGAGCACATTGTGTTTTGTTTAACAATCAAAAGCAAACACTTTTCTTGAACCCAACATTAGAAAATCTGATTTGCAGCTGCATAAAAATTGCAAAGACTGACATGTCTACACTGAAAAACTGTCTGGAGGCAAAAGCTACTGGTCGCACCAAGGGTGGCAGTAGCACCTTAGCCACCAAAACTGAGTTGCCTCCCCTGGCTGATGAGGGCAAGGTATTGCACATGCTTTCACACGTATGTAGAAAAAATATATATATGTTGACAGCAGGCAATTTTTTTTTTTTTTTTTACAATAATATTCACCCTGTACAAAGCCTAAAAGCCACTCAAGGTAGAAGCTTACAGGGTAAGACAGTTTATGGGGATATGTGAAGAAGATAATGGTTAGTGTACACAATAGAAAGAACTTGACAATTAAGACTCCTCCAGTAATTCCATAACTAGAGACTTTGTGCATTAACTTTTTCTGTCAACTTGCCAAAGGGCTTTGAAATATCTAATGCAATCATCCTTGAGGTATTTATTGTCTAATGCCTCACTTATTCTGTGAGTAATGATAGAATACCAGCAATAGACAGAGCCAATTGAAATCTGTACTGTTTGTCAGTTAAGAGGTCATGCCAATCTTAGGATGCTTGTCTCTGTTAGTAGTTGCATAATTAAAAGAAAAAACTTGTAGTTCCAACGAATGATTTATTTTATGGAAATATTTCGACTAGCAGTTGCTAATCTTGGTCACTCCTTAGTTTGAGTAAAAACAGTGCAAAGAAACCAGAAATGCTTAAGAATTTAAATCAAGAAAAATGATGACGTTTAGACAGAGCAAGTTAAGGCATAAAAAAAAAAATTGTTTTTTACTCTACAAATTGAATTGCCCTTTTTTTTCCCATATCATTTTTCTTTGAAGCAAAGAGGGCCAGACAGGATGGAGTTGTGCTGCATCTAAATATTTCCATAAAATAAATCATTCGCTGGAACTACAAGTTTTTTTCTTTTAAGAGGTCATGTCTTTTGAGATGAACAGAAACTTCTAGTTGATTATAGTTTCAAAAAGTTTGCTAATGATAGTAGTCTGATATGTCTATATTAAGATGGGGATGAGTGCACACCCACATTCTTGGAAATGGAATATACACTTGACCTTCCACAGAATTGGGAATGATTTCTTCTTCAAGCAGCTGTTAAATAGTTTTGCTAAGATCAGGGATAAGTCTGGGTTAATATTATTAAGAACAGCCACTGGGATTTTATCAGAATCGGTAACCTTCTTAGTGTCAAGACTTTTGGTAAGTCTTGAGATTTCCCTGGTTGTGATAAAAATATAACCGAGACTTTGCTCTATGAGACGGGATGGAGTTCAGGAAGTCGATCAATTTTGTTTTTTCATGTAGGAGATGTATAATTTTATCGACATCAACGGATGTGTTAATCAACAATTGTTACTTAAATGCATGTCATGTTTACAAGGTGTTGCCAGAATGCTTGTTAGCATACATTACATCTTGTGATTGCCTCAGTAAATAACAGACCATCCAATTTCGATTGTAGCAAAAGGCACCAGGAAAAGAAATATCAGAAATGCTGTTTGGTTTTAGGGAGAAAAAGAAAGCATACATAAGAAAGAAAAAATGGGGAAGATAGAGTTGATAATACTCTCGTGTGTTTAACGTCTGCTTCAATGAAATGGAAAATATTGTCAGTTTTAAATCTTTTCATTTGTATCCTCTTACTTCTGTAAATCATGGCCTGTGTTCATACTTATGATTTTTATTGCAAATATTTTATACTCAAATATTTAATCATACGATACAGGAATTTCTACAGGTATTTTATACTTGTGGAACTCACTTATTCAATCATTAAATTAAGAATGGCAGATTCATCAAATTGCACAACCATGGAATTTTCACAGGTATTGCTAGTTTGAATAATCTGAACCAAGAATTACCTACCCGGATACTTTAAACATTAGGTAGGTGGCTCTTCACAACTTCCTGTCCTTTGTAGCAGTAAGTAATGTTTGTCTTCTTACTATTCTTTCTCAGTCTATGTTCTACCATCTATTTACACAAGGTAGGTTGATAATGGCTCTCCACAACTTCCTGTCCTTTGTAACACTAAGTGATGTTTGTCTTCTTACTATCCCTCCCAGTTTCTGTTCTAGCATCCATTTATGCAATCTCATAAGGTATGTTATTTTATATTTCCATCTGCTTATCTTGCCTTCAGGCTTACAGCCATATCAGCAAAGTTAAGCAATATTGAACCTGGTCATTACCTAGATGGTTTACTACTTGGGAATACCAGGTGCTATAAGTGTGGATAGTATAATGGATAATAGCGCAGAATTGTTAATCAGAAAGCCGAGTTCCAATTCCATTTGGGTTCATTATATTTACTTATGCACAACTACCTTTCTCCCCCAGGTATGGGTTAATTAGTAAGACTCGTATCACTAGAACCTTTATTATCTCCAAAATGAATAAATAAAATTGCTTACAAAATATTTTAGATTTTGGCGTTAAATAACCTATAGAAGTTGATATGATGCTAAACAAAACACGATCAAACAATCTCTCGTTTCCAGTACATCTTGTAAGTGTATTCTCTGAACCTTCTTTCTTCTTCGTATAAAAAAAACTTTCAACTGTCAGTTTCTGATTCTTAATGCAAATTTTTGTTTTAATTCATTTATTTTACATAAAACTTTCTTGTTGCTCTCATGTTCTCTCTGTGATATTCTCAACCTCCTTCCATAAAATGGAATTTCTCTTGCCTCAAGTCTTCTATTCATCTTTCAGGAAATTGTTCCACATTCCCTGTCATATAGGAGGATTGATACAACACTCTTTTCTTTAATATTTTAATGTTTCAGATTCTCTTGACCTAAATTCATTTCTTGTTTTTTTTTCTTTCTTTCTTCACTGCAGGTACCACCTAAAAATGATCATGACGATGATGACATTGAATCGTAAGAAAGCACTTTTCCTAAATTTTTAATTTAAATTGAAATACTACTTTCTGATGAATGTAAAATCATGCACACCCTAAATTGCAAGTTCTGTTTCAAAGGGTCTAACCCTGACCTTACACCCTAAATTGCAAGTTCTGTTTTACAGGGTCTAACCCTGACCTTACACCCTAAATTGCAAGTTCTGTTTTACAGGGTCTAACCCTAATACTACTCCCTAAGTTGCAAGTTCTATTTTACAGGGTCTAACCCTACACCCTAAAATACTCTATTATAGTGGCCTTGTGCCAGACTAAGTTGAGCTTATCAATGAAAATACACTGGGCAGCAGTTATTTAATAGTGTCTTAGTAAAGATCTATTGAATGCCCAATGACATAAAATGTCATTTCACTGACTTAATTTCTGACTTTTAATGAAGTTGTAATCAAGTTTGTTGTTTGTGATTTGAGTCTTTGAAATCACTTGAAATAAAAAATGTCAGTGTGAATATACTTTTTTGATTTGTTTTTAGAAATGACTTAAGTATACTGGTCCACTCATAAAAAAAAAATAGGAAAATCCTCGTATGGGAAATATTACTATTCATTTGACATTTTTCATTTTACAACATTTGTTAGAACGGAAAAATATTGATATTTATTTTTTATATAATTTTCGAATGATGGTGGGGATATTTATAATATTGGTATAGTGTCAAATTGGTCACTGACTTTTTAAAAAACTTATGCATACTTTTCTTTCTGTCTGAATTTCTGGAATTTTACATGTGGACTTTTCTTTCCATCTTTCTTATTCATAACATTTTGGCCATTGTGCCCTCTGACACATTAGGCGCAGGTCAATCTTGGTAACCTACAAAGAATTCCAAACTAAACCCTTTATTTAATCTATGGGGGGAAGACTGTTCTCCTTCCACTGCCTCTGTCCAGGGGAGATAACTTGTCTATTTCTTATTTTCAGTGCTGCTCAATTATTGCTCACTCTGTTATCACTGAGTCCAAGTACACACTGCCCGACCCAGGGATTGAACTCACAATTACTATGTCACTAAATTCATGAACCAATGCTTTAATCCATGTGGAACAATTCTCTGTGGAGAACCTGGAGCCTTAAACCTGACCCACACTGCACTGCTGATGAGTGCTGCTGCTTGCCATGCTTAGCTGCACTCACTGGAGCTTTCCTCTTTTTGTTGTTTATGGGTAACGTCACCACCCTCAGTTCTCCACAGGAAAGTTCACTGGCATCAAATCACCATTAGAAAACTTCACCATATAAATTCATTAGATTTTATAATTAATAATTCTACAATTATACATACACACACACATATATATATATATATATATATATATATATTTTCATTACAGCTGCTGCTGTTGTTGGAAACTTACTGTCATAACTTGAGCAGCATGAAAAATAAGAACTAAAATAGATATCCTTAGATATGGGCAGTGGAATGAGAACAGTTCACCCCTGTAGATTAAATAAAGGGTTTAGTTTAGAATTCTCTTTAGGTTACTTGGACCTGATGATGGGTGGAAGTCACATCAGCCAAAACATTCTGATGACGACAACAAAGATGAGGGCAATAGTTCGTATGTAAATAGTGTGAATAATATTGGATACATTAATGACATTTCTTTATCCTGCCAATTGCTCAGATATTCTTACTTTGGTTTGCTTTTCTTGCAGAAACCTCCTGCTTCCTGAAGGGGTTCCTGTTGACAGACAGAGAGCCAGATTTATTGTGAAGATCTACAAAGCAGAAGGTTTACCAAAAATGAATACAGGAATAATGGCCAATGTGAAGCGAGCATTGACTGGGGAGGCCAGAGATTTGGTTGACCCATTTGTGCAAGTCAGTTTTGCTGGACGAAAGGTAAGAAATGCCAAATAACAAGTAAATGAATCCTGTAAGAAGCTTATGACCATGTCACATTAAAACACTGGTTCCCAGACAATCACCAAAGTTAAGCAACATTAAGCTTGGTCAGCACCTAGACTGCTTGCAAATACCAGGTGCTATAATCTTGGATGTGTGGGTGGCATAATGGTTAATATCTTGGAATAGTTAATCAGAGAGGGGAGTTCAAATTCCAGTTGGGTTCGTTATGTTTACTAATGCACAAATACCCTCCTCCCAGCTACAAGTTAATTAGTAAGACTTCTATCAGTAAATCATTATCTCAAAAAAAAAAAATCATTCCATCTAAGGACATTTTGTTTGTTGTTAATAGTTACTTTGTTTTCAATAAATTAATTTTGTTTTTGCCTTGAAAAAGTTCCATATTGGATGAAACGTGTCGGCTAATAATAATAATCCTATTGTCTTTTACCTTTTTATATATATATATATATATATATAGTCCATTATTTTAAATTCTTTTAAAATTGCTTTTTAATACACATAAAATAACATTTACTTATTAACAGTGCAGTTTCATGCTTGGTGATTTTTCAAAATAGGTAGCTGTTTATTAATAGT
This sequence comes from Acanthosepion pharaonis, assembly GCA_903632075.3. Classification (NCBI taxonomy): domain Eukaryota; kingdom Metazoa; phylum Mollusca; class Cephalopoda; order Sepiida; family Sepiidae; genus Acanthosepion; species Acanthosepion pharaonis. The sequence goes on along the minus strand of CAHIKZ030001529.1, from coordinate 281,763 downwards.
ATTCCCAAGATCCATTGTTCATTTTTGCATACTAACAGTTTAAAAAAATTTAATTCCTTTTATTTATTAGATTATTCCCAAATTATTCTTAAATTCTATAATCTCTAGTTTCTTGACCAATTTTGGTATCAGAAAGCCAAGATGTAATTCTTGCCAGGGATTGAATAAAAATATTCAATAAAACAAATAAAAACAGTGTTCATTTACAATTCCTTTATACTCCCTTGTAGAGAGTCACCTTTTAAACTGGTGGCATTGCTTGATGCATCAAAATAAATTAAAATTTCTGAACCTTAGTTTTTATTCTTTTAGGGCAAAACCTCTGTGAGGAAAGGTGCCTATGAACCAGTGTGGAATGAACAGCTGGTTTTTAATGAAATGTTCCCACCTCTGTGTCGCAGAATCAAGATACAATTACGGGATAATGATAGTGTCAATGACGATGTGATCGGCACACATTTTATTGACCTTGGAAAGATATCCAATGAAGGAGAAAAAGGTAAGTGCCTCACAAATTTTTCTTGCTTTCTACCTGTTTAATTAAGAGAAATAACAACTGTCAATGTTTGAATGTTTTGGTACTCTAAAATAGACAACTTATAACAAAGATGACAAATTATTTCACAAATTGTACTTGCCATTTAATTTCGATTAAGAGAAATCAACATTAATTATATAGAACTTATTAAAAGAAAATGATAAAATGTGAATGCTCAAATGTTTTAGTACTCTAAAATAGACAACTTATAACAAACATGATAAATTTTCCTGCACTTTTGATTTCAGAAATGTGCCAAATTATTCATTTTGCCAGACAGATGTCATGTAATAATAATTTTCCCTGTCTAGTCTTGGAGGAATTCAAAATTGTTTACATGGTCTTATGAGGGAAGACTTATTCTACACTTTGCAGCTTCCATCTCACAAATGTATCATTGCCATGCCACTTCCATGGAGTCGTATCACCCTTATTTCTTTCAAATTCTAAATGCAAAGAGAAAGTTCCACTCAGCTTTTTTCCCCCAAAAACTGCTTTTTTGTGGAACAAACTTCCATGTGGATGCTTCCTGAATGCATAAATGTTGACCTCTTACATGACAAGAATCAGCCATTATCTTTGCTCCTCATCCTTATAATCTTTACTTTCTATCTCTTCCTTTTCCATTCATATCACACTTCTCCTTCATTAACATCATTTTAACAGTAACCTTCCACTTGGTTTAGCTCTCAAGTTTGTATTGGGTGAAATTTAGTATGAAAAAAAAGAAACAATTCAATAATACACCTCTGACAGAATGTTTATGTTTCTATGTGAAGATAGAAACATAAGCATTGCATCAACACTTTGCCTGGATCAACCCTTTGGCTACATTTGGTCCCTACGGCTACGTTCAGTAACCAAATCAGCCCTTTTGCCGGACCAACAGAAGTCACATAACAATAATTTATTAGGAAACTCTTCTTTCTCTAAAGTAGTGATTCTAAAAGTGGGCTTTTCCATGTTTATTTGAACAGGAGTAGAGGATCATCCCGTTTTACTTGTTTAGGATATGGTTTACTTGTTCATTCTTCTTTCATCGCCATAATGATTCAACTGTCTTAACTTTTTGGTGATCAGACTAACCAGTGGCTTCGACTTTCTCTTACAAGGGTACTGGGTTGGCTAGCTGCTGCATCTGACTGGTAGTAAAAAAAAAACAAATTCTTTGGTAGCGCTTTGATTTAATTTTGGATTTTCATTTAGAAATATTGTGAAACTGAATTATTTAGTGATACTAACTCAATATAGAATTTCCCCACATTTAACCAACCTTGTGTCACAATCTGAGCTTGTGGGAAGGTTGAGTAATTACAAAAAACTCAACAGAGAATTTTTTGGTTTGTCTGTGTTAGCATTCTGAAAGCAAAGGAAATGTTTGTTGCAGATTAATTCCACAACATAGAGAACAAATCACTTTAAATTCAGACTCAAATATCAGGGACAGAAAGAAATACCGAAAACTCGATTCGCAGGTACTAGCTCACAAATCCCAATGCACATAACAAGTCAGAAAAAAAACTCACTCGCCAACGAACACAGTAGCCAAAATACATCAGCTTTTGTTTTTCCTCCTGATTCGAGAACACCAAATGCTTTTATTGGCCAAGCAGTTTTTTCATTCATCGACAACTGGGAGAGGACACCAAGTATTTTGCATATCAAAATACTTTTATAGAGACTCCTGCAACGGACTTGTTTTTAATCTAAATATTCTGTCTTCCGTATGTCATGCGGAATACATGCCCTTTTATTTTGGTAAGTAATTTTCTTTTCTGTCGTAGGATACATGCGATGCACTGTCGCTTGGTTTGATGAGTAAGTCGCCATTTTCTTCGCTCTACTCTGATCACATGATCTGAGGAATTGTAGGATGCATGCTCTTTTATAACAAATACAAATGTCATTTGTAATAGTTATACCAGGAAGAATTTATAAACTTACAAAATAAGCATGCCGGTTCAAATAAACATTCCCTCTGGGATGTTGTAGAGGGTGCAAAGAAGTCCCTCAAACAAATAATAAAAAGAAAATACACTACAAATAAAGTAAAATAAACTTTTGTTTATTTTTGTAAAGAATTATTTTTTCCTTGTACAAAAATGAAATTGTCCGTAAAGCTGCGGAAGAAAAAAACCGAGAAAGAAAGGAACTGGGAATGTGAGAGGGAAAGGTAGGACTATGTGTCAGAGAGATGAGAGAAAAGAGATTTCTGGTGAAAGAATGTTCACTGATACGTGATATTGCCTGTTGTGTGAACCATGAATCCTCTCGGTGTGTGTGTGCTCAAACTGTCCGTGTCGCTTTGATGTCAGCTTGTCGCTGTTCTCTCTCCCTTCTGATGAGAGTTTCTATTTCCTTATATAAGAATGATGAGGCTCAAAACATAGATTAAAAATGGGTTTCTTATGTCGAGTCCTGATTGGTCAATAAATCATATTTTTTAACCACGTGGTGTGTTTTCACTTTTCTCCGAACTTTTGGGTTGCCTGAGCCTTGTTTTTTACCCCACAGGGCATGGTAAGGAAATGAATTCACATAAGCAATTGTATTTTTTTTCACGTGGTGTGAATTAATTTTTATTGTGTGTATGTGTGTGTGGAAAATAAAATAAGAAACAGCACAATGTTTTGCACCAGTTCGCTTAATCAAAGTGTAGTTACTGTTTTGTATAGAATCAAATGATAAAATGAAACCAGACAAATTTAAGCATACAAGGTCATATAAATATATGAATATATAAATTCATATGTATGAGGCTTAATATTTAAAATAATTTATTCCACGATTCGGATACTAGTTTGTACTAAATAGTGTAGGGGGAGTTTACTCACTTTTGCTAAATACAAATGCTATCTGGAATGGTCACTCCAGTAACAAATAAGTGTTCTGGTGTGAATTTTTGATTCCTGGTACAAAATAATCACACCATTTGAAAAATTTTCAGCGTGGCGTATGAAATAAACATTGTGTCACGGAAAGAAATAATTTCATTGTGTCTGCACTTACATCTGATAATGCTAATAGTAATATTAGCTGTTTCCTTATAAGGAAACATTTGGTATTCATTTATTGAACAGCCAGATCTACTTCCAGGTGAAATTTATAAAATTTTCCTCTTAAAACAATTATTTAGGAAAACAGATTTCTCAAGTCCAGTAGCAGTTATTGCTCTTTCCAGTACTTGTTTTCAGTTTTTTGGGGGGATTTTTGTTGTTGTTTTTTTTTTTTTATCATCTCATCCCAAGCAAGGTGGAAATGCCATGGGTACACAAGAGGTTACAGGGAGTGAAAGTGAAAGAAGACTGAGTATAGGGAGGATTGACAAAAAAAAAAATGAACAGGATTTAAGAAAACAGAAGATGGCAATTGACATTAAATTTAAATTTTTGAAGATTGTAGTTATCAATGAAGTAAATGGAACAGTTCTACAGGCAAGAAGTGTGAGAAAAGAAACTGTTGAAGTAGAAGTGGCAGTTTCTTTTAGCTATTTCAATTGTAAAAGGGTGGGACCTAGATGCCAATGTAGTAGCATGCTTAAATCTGTGTAGTCAGAGCATCAGGGGGAAAAAACCCATCAGTGCAGTTTCCTTGAAGATATTTGTAGAGAAGCAGCAGGAAACCACACCATGTTGATGAGAAAGTGACTGAAGTCGAGATGCCAGGTCAGGACTGATTATATTGCAGATCCTTCTTTGGAATTTTGTCAAGAAGCTCAAGATGAATAGCAGGAGCACCAGACCAGATATGGTAGCAGTATTCAATGCAGAAACAAGTGCTAGATTTGTAAATGTGCAAGATGGATCCTGACATATTTTCTGGTATGATACAGTGACCCAGCTTTCCTTGCAGTAGATGCAGCTATTGATTTGATGTAGTCACTCCACTTCAAGTCATTTAAAAACATGAGGCCAAGAAGGTGCAGTGTGTTGTTCTCCAGAAGTCTAGCATCAACCTTGTTGATGACAGACAGAGAAGTTTCTCTATGGTGGTTAAATGAAAGCAATTTAATTTCCTTCCTAACCTTTTGTTTGAAATAGTGTGGAATGTCAACATCTTGATTATGCCATTATTTTCTCTTCAAGTTACATCTGCTATCCATTTTAGTCATTTCTACTATTGGTAGTCCTCAAGTAAAGTGGTTTCTGTTATTTGTTTGCAATTCTGTTGCACCAGTCCACAATACTCAACGAAGGATGATCTTTGCCTCAGGCTTTACTCGCTCAAAGCCTTTTGTATTGTTGAGTTTGCAAGTATTATGGGGAACAACTATTATGGTTACAGCATCAATTGATTATGAAAACATTCACAGGAAACAAGAGATGTCCATTCCATGTGGGGAACAGTTCATTACAACCTTCACCATATATGTAATAATTGCATATTATAAATTCTATAAATCATGTCTATAACAAATTCTAATTTATTTCTGTTTTATTTTATTGTAGGTTTTCTTCCTACCTATGGCCCTACCTGGGTAAATTTATATGGTTCAACACGATACTACAGTCTCCTTAGTGAACACACATACTTGAACGATGGCCTCGGAGAGGGCGTCTCCTACAGAGGCCGACTTTTAATTGCTGTTTCAGCGGAAATCGTTGACAATCTGGATGCAATAACACAAGTGGACTTAGAAAGTTGTAGTCCGCTACCAGAAGTAAGTTGCCAATGCCATTAAAGAGTTTGCTTTTTAAACCATAAGCTTTTTTTTTGACATTTTTTTCTTTAATATTTTTCCTCGCATTTTTTTCCGTATATTTTTTGACGTTATCTTTTTGCACCTTAGCACAGACTTGGAATTTAATCAATGTAAGCAATAAAAGTCAATCCTCTTGTCATTTTTTTTTTCTATCTTGCTAGACACTGAGATAATCTTACCTTAAGACAGATAAATGAATCTTATTCCTTAACCAATGTTTCCCAAACTTGTTTTCTTTGGGTTGCACTTTCAGAATGAAAATTTGCTCATTCCTCACCAAATTTTATGCGATAAGTACATTTAAAAATAAAAAACATAGAAAAGGTTAAAGGGAGATAACCAAGGTGTCAAAGCCAGAACATTATCATTGATAATTCTCTCCACTAATTTGAGGAGCCTAATTACTAAATTCTTAATATTTGATATAATGCTAATTATGACTACAGGGGGCTGATACTATTTTTCAGACACTTTATTTTTTCACGTTTTAGGTAGCACAGGCAGTCTGTACTGTTTTAGTGTAATGGCAATAACATTTAAAAAATGTTTCAATACTACAAATGGAAAAGCAGAATTCAAATTAGAAGACATTTTTATTTTTTTTACAAATTTTTTATAGGTACAAATATTTAAGCGACAGTATTTTTATTGCATAAACAATGCTAATAGTTTATGGCCTGAATGTCTTTTTTCAATGATAGAAATCAGTTTATCTTCATAATGTTCGTATCATATTGATAATAATGTCACCTCGTGTTTCTAGCAGTCTATTTTTGGGCATCTTGTATCCGCGCTAGCCACAGTTCAGCCTCTCTTTTTAAATAATTATTAATAAAGTCTCTGCAAAATAATTGTTCCCATATGTTTTCAATTAAAATTAAGTCTGGACTTCTTGCAGGCCATTCCAGAGAATATATTTGCTTCACCAATTTTTACTGATTTGGCCATATGGATGCTGCAGTTATCTTTTCTTCAAAATAAAATTTGTTCCCATTTCTTTTTCTAATTGAGTGGTTTTTGGCTCTTTTTTCCAAAGGTTCTCTTTAGCTTGATGTATTTTATATCCTTTTAACCACTGTATTTGAGCCATAAAAATCCATTTTTTTGAAGAAAATGTCCATACCCCAAACCATTTCTTCTCCTATATCCCATCTGTCTATAAGCCTTGAGATTGATAAAAAGTTCATTTTTTTGTTTATGCATCTACAAATTTTTCATCAGTAAATATCACTTTCAGATAATCGACATGGTTTGTTATCCATCTTTTGGGCTTTTCAGCCTTGCCTCCTTAAATTTTGTCATTACCTAATTCTTTTGCTTGATTTTAGCATACTCTTAGTCCAATTTCGTGACCTTTTTTTCACAGTTTGAACACTGACATCAAAATTCACAACTTCTCCTTTACTTTCTTCGCTGACACCTTTTCTCCAAATGATAACAACCTCGTAAAATGAAAATTCATTCTTCTTTTTATTAAGGAAAAATGTTTTTTTCCAAAATGTTTTCTTCCGCAGGTCCTCTGTACATTAGCATGTATTCAACTATTATACTTCAATAGCTTCATTTCAATATGTGGATCTTTTCATAACTTTTCTTTTGGACCAAATAACTTTTTTGAATATTGCTTCTTCAGGATTTTAATTCGTTTTCACAGTGAATGATAAAAATACTCAAATGTAATGGTCAGGGTTACCCTTTAGATGCAGAAAATTTGGATTTGTAGACGTTTTCCAACTAAATCATTAAAAACCTGAATTTGTGTCATGTCCGAAAAAATAGTGTCACCTAAGTTGAATAAAAATAAAGAAAACCTGAAACCAAAGACAAATCCATCAATCAATGTTCATATCATTAATGGACAGTTTCTTTAGTGAACTTCCTATTTAGGCATCAACACAAAAGTTTAACTCAGCAAAAACACCTTTAAAACACTACTCAAAAAAATGTGATAATAAAATAATTTCGGATTATTTAAAATACATTTGAATATATATATATATATATATATATATATATATATATATATATATATATATATATATTAAGGGCCTCTAGACTGAGTAATGGTTAGAACGTTCACTTTCTGAACATGATGACAGTTAATTTGTCAGGAAGGAGAAATTATCAGTCTGAAGAGGGACAATTCCAAGTTGGTACTTTTCTCCGTGCTGCCTGAAAATTGTTTTCATGGGTTGACCCAAAGTTTGTTATGGATGAGACTGATGGAATTTCAAAGGGGTTGAATTCTCCATTTTGCAAAAGTACCAAGTCTCAATTGGCCATGACCGAGGGCTTGATTGTGCTGGTGTTGTTCAGATTGGAAATCATTCTAGATTTCAATAAACAATAAAGGAAGAAACTGTAAGATAAAATCTATATTCAAGACAAAACAGTATAAACCACAGGAGGGAGGATTAGGATGTGGGTGTTGAAAAAAGATAATAAACAAAATATGCCTAAGTGAGAATCTGCAAAAGGGACTGGCTAGTAAGAAGGTTATCCTCAAATCAAGGGATTCTGTAACATTTATATTATATATATATATATATATATATATAAATATATATATGAATATATAAAATATAAATCCATTTTATTGTTATAACATCACTACAAAATAGCCATTTTGTTTCAACACTTGCTCCGATGTCTTGTCAAGTTGACTTGATATATATATATATATATATATATATATATATATAGTGTATTTACCCAGCATTTTTTTCAAATCATACATGTCTCATAAATTAATATAGACAAGTGTTGTCTATTTATTTTATGTAAATTATTTTCATAACATCTGATAAGCTTAATAATATTATCATTAAACGAAGAAAGAAAATCTCAATGTTGATCCATATTTTTTTCCTCCAATCCTATCTGCTTTCGGATTACAAAAAAACCATTATCAAAGATATCAATTACTTACAAAAAACCATATTAAAAAATATATGGACAAGAAAAACGATGTTTTAGCATAAATTTGATAGTGTGTGGATTTTTTATATGGATGATTTCCTAAATTAATGATAGACACATGCATATAAGACACTTTTAAATGTCTATTTAAAAAAGCAACATGCCTGGAATTGTACACACAATTCATGGAAACTTGTTGAAAACACAACTATTTTTCTCTGTATGAAAACAATTTTTAAAAAACTAAAAATTCATGAAGCAATATACATCAAACAGTTGAACCAAGCCTAAACAAAATCAACTATGGAATCTCTTCAAATATCTTTAAATGTCTATAATTGGTAAATGCAAAATCCATTGGTTTATTTTGACGGCTTCCCATAAAACATCAACGGAAGAATTTCTTTAACTTTTATCAAAATTTTTCGTCGAGCTGTTGATATTTTTGCTTTTAGTGTCTTATTTATATATTTATATATACACACACACACACACATATATATCATATTTAAACACACACACACATATATATATATATATATATATATATATATATACACACACACACACATATATATATATATATATATATATATATATATCGTCTTTTGTGTTAAATTATATATATATATATATATATATTATGTTTAAACACAAACATATATATATATATATTAAATATATATATATATATATATATATATTATTTTAACATTAATAATGCAAAAATCAAGTTTTTTTTTATGTGTTTTTCTTTCATATTTACATATAAAATTCTGCTGAAAATTGAAAACTTTTATCCCATAAATATAACCACCTTAAGACTATATTTTTTTATATATATATATATATATATATAAATATATATATATATATAAAGTAAATTTATCGTCATTACTGATTGATTTTTATTCAGTACTCCTACTATTTCAATCATAGAAGACCTTTTGTAATTGTTTGGTTCACTCTGTATAAGAACAGACATAAACCACACATCTTTTTTTCATCAGCCTTAGGCCCATGATTATCAACAAGCATTGGTTACCCACTATGGAGAGTTTAGTCAATATATCAAGAGCCAAAAATTTTATGTTTTGGATTCACTCTGGTGGCTCTTTATGGTCTGCCATGATGGCATACTGCATTGGCCATCTGAGAATTGTGTACCGGAAGTAAAGATAAAGACCTCCAAATAGAACTATGGCCAAGATGAAACAAAAATTTCTTAAAAGTAAAAAATAAAATTTTTTTCCCACTATATAAAAGAATCTTTTTACACCTCAGTGTCTATTTTTGATTGAATCATAGTTGAATGTATTCATTAAAAAAAATTTTTTAAATTATTTTCTCTGTTGCCTATGGTACATCCTTGGCATCACATGGAGAGACAAAATTATGAACAGTGCTGTGCTGGAGCAAGCAGACTCCTGAAATATGCACCTTTTCCTCTGTCAGCATCATCTTCGATGGCAGAGTCATGAACATCAAATGAATGATGGCAGTATACCAAAAGACATCATGTATTGTGATTGGCCATGCAACACCATCTGGTAAGCTGCTCTGCTAGGTAAAAATAAGGATATCAATATAGAGACCTTAATTCATAACTTAGGAACTGGGGACAGCTAGCAGATGATTGCAGCAGTGGGCACCACCATGCTGTTCAAGAAGGCATGAACAAACAAAAAAGAAAAATAACATAAAGTGCAGGAAGAACCCATCCATAACATCAAACCTTCATTCCAGCTTTGTCTGGCATCAAATTACAGAACAAATAATAATAAAGACTGGATTGTTGACACATTAGATGCACCTGCAAAAATCATTTTTATTTGACAAAACAGAGCACTATGGATATGTCAAAAGGGATAAATTGATACTACTACTGGGATTTTTATATATATATATATATATATATATATATATATATATATATATATATAAACAAAATAATACTATACCTAAATGGATATGACTCTACAGAAGATCCATCATAATCTTAGACTGTAACAAACAAAACACAGACAAAACTAGAAAAGCAATAATAAAATTTTATTTACAACGGATTTACTACAGATATTGTGCAACTTTGGAAGATGTAGATTTTCTAGATTATTTAGGTTTTCAACCTGGTTTAAAAGGCACATTTGTTAAACCATATAGAAAACCTAATGATAAACCACTCTATATACACACATCTTCCAACCACCTGCCTTCTATAATCAAACAGATACCAAAATCAATTAACCACAGGCTTTCCCACAATTCCTCCAATGAATCCATATTTAACAAAGCTAAGAAAGACTATGAAACAGCCCTAAAAGATAGTGGATTCCCAGCAACACTCACATACTCACCACAGAACACAAAAAAGGCCAACAGGAGAAAAAATATCATATGGTTCAACCCACCGTACAGCAAAAACGTAAAAACAAATGTAGGAAAAATATTCTTCAAACTCTTACACAAACACTTCCCGGAATCAAGCATCCTACACAAAATATTCAACAAAAAACACAGTAAAAATCAGCTACAGCTGCACTGAGAACATGGCACAAATAATAAAAAAGCACAACAGGAAAATTATCAACAAACCACACGAACAAATTAAACCCATGTGCAACTGCAGAATAAAGAACGAATGTCCCTTAAACGGAAATTGTTTACAAAACAACGTAATATACCCAGCCATGATAAAATCACCAGATAATGAAGAAAAAGTATACATAGGAGTAACTGAAGGACCCTGGAAAAGAAATTATGCACACAAAACATCTTTCACAAATAGTAAATATGTGAACAGTACAATGCTTTCTAAGTATATCTGGGAAATTAAAAACAAAACGCACATCACACCAAAAATATCTTGGAAAATAAGGAAAAGATCATCAGTCTACAACAACCAATCAAAAACTTGCAAACTTTGCTTGGAGGAAAAAAATAGCTATCATTACTTTCCCAGACCAAAATAAATTATTAAATAAAAAGATCCGAGCTCATCTCAAAATGCAGACATGAAAAACAAATTTTTTACTATGTTACTTAAAAATTGAAAAACGGAAAAAATAAAATAAAAAAAAATAAATAAACAAATAAACAAAATAACAATAAAATAAGCAAAATTAATTAATCCAAACAAATTACCAAATCACACCTGTTAGAATAGACGAAATAGAATAATAATAATAAACAAAAAAACAAAAACAATGAACCCAAATAAATAAAAAAAAATAAACAAAGTAAAAACCATTATGACCAAAAATATTAGTTAGACTAAAAAATCAAACCAAAATATGAAAAAAATATATAACTGTTATATAACGATAAAAAAAATAAAATAAATAAAATAAATAAATAAAATACTTACTCAAAAATCAAAAAAAAATTGAAAACCGAAAAATAAAAAATAACAAATAAAATAAATTGACCTAAATTCATCCAAATAAATAAATGAACAAACCAATCCCAATAAAGTTACCGTTAGAAAAAAATAAATAAAGATAATCAACCCAAATAAACACAAATTAAAACTGTTCCTGCCAAAATAATAGAATAAACTACAACAACCAACCCCAAAACTGAACAAAATAGCTTTAATTAAATTCCCAAACCAAAACAAATTTTTAAATAAGTTAATAAAAACAATTTTATTAAAAAAAAACAGTAAATAAATAAATAAAATAAATAAACAAAAAAAAAAAAAAAATAAAAAACAAACAAGCAAAATAATTTAACCCAAATAAATAAATAAACGACTTCCGGTAAAATAACCGCCATAATAGACTACCCACAATGCACCACTGACCCGTATATGTATAAATAGCCGAGAAAAATAACAGCACACATGGCCTGATGATTGCATATAGCATGAAACAGACTGTCGCCTCTAAGTGTTGACTTCTATGTTCACTTATATATATATATATATATATATATATATATATATATATATATATATATATATACCGAAACTATTATTGATTACACACACACACGTCATCATTCTAGACTATTTCAAACTTCAATCTTCCCAAAGAATACCAGGATGTATACAAAGGAATTCTAACCATCGCAAAGATACCACATTTGTTCTTGAAAATGACTGAGTGTTGAAAATAATTGAACAAAATATGAGCTCCTGAAAGTTTATTTACAACTTCAAGTAGATTAATGAACACTTTAGCTATAAATAAAAATAAAAAATGAAACAGTTAAACTTTGCCATTTTTTGTAATCAAATTTGTTTGGAGATACATACATAATAAATGAATATAAAATATTGTACATTGAGTGCTGATGCTAATAAATTACTGCTCATTATATAATAATCAGAGCTATAATTTATATTAATAATAAATATATGATTTTTACTCCCTGGTGGCAGATTATGCTGTGCATGAGTTGTGTTACCAATGAAGAGAACTAAATATATATCTATATATGTTTCTATGACTACTGTGATAGATATGTCCTCACTGTGCTCTCTTAAGTCTTGTTGGGGACGTGCAGAGTTTGTTAATTATGTGAGAAAGAATCAGAAGGTTGTGTGTCTTTCTGCATCCCAAACAAATAAAATAAACGAAATTCAAAATGCAATTGAAAAGACGGGACATATTCAATTAGAAATCAAAACAACATTTATATACAATTCAACATATATACAGATAGGATTATTGATGTATGATATGTATGCGAGATGTGTATGTAGTTTTTAGATTTCTGAATGTCTCTTTTTGCGATTGTTCGTTGATTTTGTATTCTTTTTGTTTGTGTCGATATTTGCAATTGTTAATAATAAGTGTCTTTTAGAAAGAGTTTTCTAAGAGTGATCTACCTTTAACTGTAGTTGGTGTTTTTGTAATGTCGTTAGTGTTTACTTAATTAAGTAGTGAAATTAATTCACTTTACATAAGCAAAGTTGAGAGATGGTGTACACAGAGTTGATTAATGCTTGATCGAGTATGAGTCAGCAATGTATCTTTTTGCGCGGCAAAATTGTGATTCGTAGTGACGTGAAGTATTTTGGAAAGTTCTCTGTGAATTCGTGTTATTGACTGCCTGGGGCTGTCTTCATTTATTTTTATATGGTCTGAAATTCCAAAGGTGGCTCAGTTGAGTTTTGGCGCAATTTCTATTTTGCACGTGAACTTCAAGTGATGAACCAATGAGATTGTTTGCTTCATTTCGTGCAGTTTTGATTGGTTGAAGTTTTTAGGTACGTAGGCGTAAGATGTGGACTGTGCTTTTGTTAGGGTTGGAAGGTAAGGAAAATTGGACGAGTCTACAGTCTCCTATCATGTCATGTCATGAAATAGAGGGCACAGCAGAAATACCTCACACGTAATGATAAGACATTAGGTAGATGAAGAAACCATTGCCATAAATGTTTTTCCTTTATGTGGGAGGCATTTATGCTGCACCCAGTATGAAATAAATTATATTTTTCCAACCTTTATAATCCCCTACAGAAATTAGTTCCCATAACTTGATTGTTCAAGATAAGAGTACATTAAATGTTTAGTAATTTCTGTATCTTTTTTTTTTTTTTTTTGTAAAGCTGTTCAAATTGTCAGTAATTTTTTATATATTACTTATTTATTGATTGATTGTCAGGTGAAAGTGTATAAAAAAAAAAAAAAACTTACTTCATTTCAATATCTTGGACAACTTTGTTCTAGGAGCCATTTTGAATTGAATTGTCAGCCATCTTCTTTTTTTTTCTCCTGTTGTGTATGTTTAATAACAAACTGTTTCTTTACTTTTATAAAACAAGAAAGTAGTTGTATTCTTTCTCAGTGGTTTGTGAAAATTTGGCAGTGAGCTCTGTTGAAATTCATTCTTCAAATCATACCATTTTATATATATATATAATAATAATAATAATACTTGAAAAGATTACTTTTTAAATATCAATTTTTATCTTGACATCAATGTCTCTTAGTAAAATTTCCATTCATCGGGGGCTGTGGTTTTGAATCTAATTTTTTTCATTTTGTTCCATGTCTTTTTCAATTTACATTTTTTTTTTTTTTAACTCTGTTTTGTGGATTGAAAAAAAAACATAGAACAAAGTCAAAAAATGGAAAATACCATTCAAAACCACAACCTCTGATTCAAAATTTTACTAAGAAACATCTATGTCGCAATAAAAATTGATATTAAAATTTTAAGTAATCTTTTCATATAATATCATTAACACTTTATTTTAAATATAATTTTAATATTTTTTAATATTGAGCACTATATATATATATATATATATATATATATATATATATATATATATAATAAAAAATGTCTGCTGTTTCTTAAATCATTACATATTTTAATCTTTTTCTTTTGTCTTTGCTTCCACAGACTGCTGGAGGAAAAAAAGAGGAATACTTCTTATTTGGTTCCATCTTGGAAGCTACAATGATAGACAAGAAAGTTGGAGAAAAGCCAGTTCATTTTGAAATGAGTATTGGTAAGGGTTTATTTTCCTGTTCAGCCAAGAAGAATGTTATACATCAGTGTTTTAATATAGTTTTCCAATTACCTTAATATATAACCAATTCTTACTGAATAATTTAATTACTTATGCCAATTAGAATCTGATATTCTAATTTCTGTCTGTATTCCTAGGAAGAGGTGTTATTATTTTCACTCAGACTAATATCCTCATCTTTGTTGTTATTATCACCTGAACACCTTCTATTTGTTATACTCATCTTTTGATATTATCTAATCATCATCTGTTTGAATTTGTGGGGTGAGGAGTTATCATTATTTACATTCAGACTAATATCCTCATCTTTATTATTATTACTACCTGATCACCTTCTGTTTGAATTTCTGGGATGAGGAGTTATCATCATTTACATTCAGACTAATATCCTCATCTTTGATGTTATTATCATCTAACCAGAAAAACGAAACAGATATCCCCAAGAGATACTAATTACTTTGTTCCCTTATAGTTTCTATAAAAAAAAAACAAATAGTCTGTTGTATGTAGAAACCAAAGTATTTGTTGCTTCTACATTAATTCTTCATGTGTGACCATGAAGTCATCTATATGACAGCATTACATGCACTTTAATTTCAATAAGAATTTGAATCTTTAAAGCCATCTGAAAATAAGATTCTTTTGAGTTACACTAGTGTTATGGTGAAACACACCTGTTCTATAGTTAATAGACTCTCCAACCTAATATAAGTAGGAGTAGTAAGAAAAACGACGGTCAGTCGATGTTGGACGACAGTAGTCGACAGTCGAATACGAAAATAGTCAGCGACCACAAGATTACTCTGTGTAATACCTATTATATCAAGTTCCTAACGTTTTGTATGTCGGACTATTTAGGACCGATTTAGTACAAATACAAGCCTCCACTGTAAAATAACTCCACAATAACTAGAAAGTATGCTTTTCTATGTACTGACAACTGGACTTTATCAAAGAGAATGAATTTGCCTTTAAATATCCTGAAAAGAATTGATAAGCTGTAAAAAATGAATCTATCAACAGAATATATATATGTTGATGCTAAATATATAAGGATATTCAGGGCTGTACTTAGTGTATCCGGGAAAGAATATAAAACAAACAAGAAGCTTTATGGAAAACTGCAAAGTGTGACCGAATCAGTACAGGTTAAAAGACAGCAATTTATTGGGCACATTTAGAGGAGTATAGAAGCACTGTTTAGTAAAGTACCCTTGTGATAGCCTAAACATGGAAAACACAAGAGAAAGTGACCAACTAAAATATGTGGGTCAGCTAAGAAAAGCTACTGGTTTGAGGAGGGGAAGAACTTAACGAAGATTATGGAAGACTGAAAAGAGCAAAAGAAAACTAGTCAATAAGCCAGAAGATATTTTTTTTTAGATTGTAAGTATTCTTCTTCTTCTAATTTTTGGGGGGCAATAATGATTTACTGATACAAGTTCTACTAATTAACTCATAGCTGGGGAGAGAAGAGGTGAATTCATACCTTTCCCAAGGGTATTTGCATGTAAATAAATATAATGAAACTGATTGGAATTGGAGTTCAGCTCTCTGATTTCAAATTCTAAGCCATTATCCATTACACTGCCAATCCAAGCTTACAGCAACTAGTATTCACATCCAAGCTTACAGCAACTAGTATTCACATCCAAGCTTACAGCAACTAGTATTCACATCCAAGCTTACAGCAACTAGTATTCACATCCAAGCTTACAGCAACTAGTATTCACAAGCAGTCACCCATCTAGGTACAGACCATACTTGATGTTGCTTAACATGCTGCTTTGATCATATGAGAACCAGTGTTTCAACATATATGGCCATAGGAATGAGAAAGGAGAAACACAAAAAACAAAAGTGAGTGAAAACAACTAAAACATATATGAATCTATCTAGAATTGATATTGGTTTGAGAAGTGAAAAACTAATGAACCTCATGGGATATGGAGAACAATGGAAGAAAGCTGGATTTTAACAAAGATGATGAGGAATGGGTGTTGAAATCATTAAGTATTATTTATTAACAATGCTTACAGGTTATTTTTTTTTTAAATGTGCTTTTTTCAGGAAATGCTGGCAATGTCCTGGATGGCTACAATTCTCCAACGAACCAAGATGAAGAAAGCAGCGAGGAGACAGGAGAATCGGAAGACGAGAAGTCAACAAGTAGTAACATGGGTGAGGTACCCCAATGGCAAAGTACAACACCTCCAGTGAAGCCCGTCACTAAAGACAGAATTTATTACATTATGCCTTACTATGAGGAAAAACCATGCATGTATGTAAAGGAAAATTTTGAAGATCACAGGCGCAGGATGTATAATACAAACATACTGAGCAAAATTATTACAAAGTTGGTAAGTGAAATGCTAATATTAGACGTTTATTTATATGGAAACATTTAGTATTCATAGATGAAGCAGCCATTTGAAATTTATAAAATCTTTCCTTTAAAACAGTTTTTCAGGAAAATAGGGTTTTCAAGTCGACTGTTATCACACTTTCTAGTATGGCTGGGGGTTTCATTCCTAACTTTATATTTCCTGTTGTGTTACTGAAAGGCTTTGGGCATTATATATAGGGGAGGGGGCTTGATCCGAAAGTAATGTCTCCTGTTTTATTCAGCTACCAAAAGGATTTGGCTGTTATATATAAAGGGCTTGATCCGAAAGTAATGTCTCCTGTTTTATTCAGCTACCAAAATGATTTGGCTGTTATATATATATATAAAGGGCTTGATCCGAAAGTAATGTCTCCTGTTTTATTCAGCTACCAAAATGATTTGGCTGTTATATATATATAAAGGGCTTGATCCGAAATTATGTCTCCTGTTTTATTCAGCTACCAAAAGTATTTGGCTGTTATATATATATATATATATATATATATATATATGGCTTGATCCGAAAGTAATGCCTAGGATTTTATTCAGCATACCAAAGGATTTGGCTCTTGATGTGGGCTTCCTTAATAACCTTTTATTCAGAGTAGAGTGAGACATCAACATCTTCATTATGTTATTTTTTTCATTGAGTTACACATGCTATACCCGTTAAGCCATTGCTGTTGTAGACTGTCCTTGAGCATTGTGGTTTCTGACATTTTGTAAACTTCTTAATTTTTGGGGGGGATTCTGTAGTGTCAGTCCATGAGATTCAAAGAAATATGATCTCCAAGAGCTACATGATCCACTCGCTCAGTCATTTTTAATCATTGGTTCTGGGAAGCAGTTGTATACAGTTAACAATTTATCTATGAGTTGGTTGTTATGCATGGCATTGATATGAATGTCTCACTCTGACAATGCTATTTAAGAATGTGACTCAAGTCCTGAGTTTAATGTTTTGGTTATGTAGCAACTTGTGGTATTGGAGAAAGCTATACTTAGTTCAGCTTATTTTAAAGTTGTTATAACAGATCTATGCATGGAGGTATTTAGTTTTCAATATTAATTCCACATCCTAAATTTTTATAAACTCCAGGTATGTGCCATGACTGCTTTCATTCCAATACCAGATCATAATTTCTATTTTAGAAAGGTTTATCTTGAATCCTACATTTTAGAACATTTGGTAGAATGTTAATTTTTCTTTTTTCAAGAATCTTAATATGTTCTCTATCCAGAATGTGTCCTAGCATTTTGAATGCCCTGAGAACTGATTGTGTGGTTTCGGTTTGCAGTCTGTTCTGTGGAAGTTATTCTGTCAGCAGTGAGATATTTTATTTGCTACATTGTTTTGTAAATTTCATTTTCTTCTGTTGATTGACATCTCATTTCTTTCAGGAAAATGGTCTGAATGAAGTCCAGGAATTAATTAATCAGGAGTTACCATTTCCAGAACGAAGGCTAAGGGGAGTCTTGGAGGAGCTAGGGTTGGGCTGTTCCAAGTATGTTTCCTTAGTAAAGAGTTCAAGTGGATGTGGTTCTCCAAACAAAACCAAATTGGATAAAGAGCGATCCAAACTACTGATCAGAGAAATTGTAAGTTTATTTTTTTACCCTGTTATTTTTATATTTTTTTATTGAATGTTTGATATATGAGAAAGTTTATATATATATATATATATATATATATATATATATATATATATATATATATACACACACACACTGGATTTAAATATCAAAATTTCCCAACTGTATTGTTGAAACTATTTTCTCAAGTGCCAAACGTCTTATGGATTGAGTTGGATCTCTTCTATTTGATCTATTTAGCTCTAAGTTGATGATCCTTCACCATTCAATCCTACATATACCCCATATTCACAGGGGTCCTACAAAACACCCCATGACATAAAAATTTCATAATGTCTCTGTTGTGACCAAGTAATGGTTAAGAAATAATAAAACAAGAGGTTGCAGATAAATAGTATATTGAACAGTAAATACAACAGAAGCGTGTTACATGACTTGGGTGTGTGTGTCGGTTGACCAGCATTCAGCCTATCACTGTTAATATTTAACAGCCCACTGTTGAAGGATGTATGTGGCACAAGGCCGAGTTTACTGTGGGTTTGCCGAGCCCATAGGCTTGGCCAAAAATATTCCCTTAGAACCCATATAAACAGGTTCAGGGCCTGTCTACCTCCCTGGATGAAACTTTGCCCTGCGGCAAAGCCTCATCCGAGTTCCTCTCCGCTCAAGGCAGAGAGTTTGACAGATGAATAGTTTGGCACTGTTCCCCCAAGGCTTACTTTCCTACTACTTTATAGTAAGTGGAAGAGCCCATAATAGGATCAATAGTGGAAGGATGCCATGACAGTTTCTAAAAATATATAAAATTTGATAAAACATGAAGTGAGGTGGGGAGGGAATGGTGCCAATAAACTAACAAAGGACTGTAAAAAAACAAACTAAAACAAAACTGATGTTAGTAGGACCCATCAACTCCTCAAAAAAGGAGTGGCTGCTGTATTCTGCCTATTGGCAGAACCAAGAGGCACACTCACTAATGGGGTGGGAAGAGTAAAAATAAATGACAGAATGGGAAAATCAAATTCTGTCGCAGCCGAGATGTGAAAAGGAGGACAAAAACAAACAAGGGAGGATGGAAATCTCGACTTGGATAATAACAAAAAAGAATGTTGGGAACAGGCCAGGGGCAACACTTATTCACATTAACTAGGAAAACAAATAGTATCTAACTTAACCAGGCGGCAGGATCACAGGAAATTGCACTGTTGTGACCAAGAGAACTACAAAAAGGAACTCAAGGATAGCCCCTTTTACACGATTTTCATTTTCACCCAACTTTTGCTGAAATTTGTCAACACCAAATTGTGACACCCAGCTGTCGGCCTGTGGTCAACTCCCAGTCACAGCATGAAGCTGTAATGATTCTTCCACCAGCGTTTTGGAGTTGACTCTTAGTCACTGCCACCAGCACATGTCTCGGTCATTTGATGGTTGTTGCTACTCGGCAAAATCCTCTAGTCAGGATGTCAATATTCTGGTCATCAATGTTAACGGCTTCATCAATTACCATAGCTAAATAGTGTCACAAAATACTATCAGATCTGATCTCAACCTTCACCTGATGCTGAAAAAATCCAACCAGAGCCTGATAAGAATAGCGTTCATGTTACAAGATTCTTTCCATTTGCATTGTCCAGATTACCATTCTTGCCATGGCTAGCAGCATCAGAAACACTATTCATTTCTCCCCAGAATATATAAAAACCACCTACAGAGTGGATTCTTTGCAACACTCTCCATGATACATGACCTATCGAGACCGTGAAAGGTCAATGGACCAAGGAAAGCCGTCAAGAGGAAATTTGACAGTTTCCCAGACCTATGATGGCACTTAACCCAGGAAATGGAAGGATTGATGGTAAGGCTAGGGTAGGCATCCCTAACACTTCCCACCAAAATTGAAATCTCTGTCAAAACACAGTGTAGGAAAGCCAACCCTGATGATTCAACAAATGTAGCAATCCCAGCCCCACGTGACACAGATAGTGGACACAGACTTCTTTACAGACCTTCTGCTTGCAACCACTACACAAGAGGGTGGGCAACAAATGTTCAATTGCCTTCCCATGGTCCTTGCAAAGAGGAAGTATAGACAAGTGGGAAGGGATGAGAGGGAAGATGTGTTGCACATGCCTCAGCCCTACCTTTCAAGGACAACCTCCTTCAGAGCCAAATCCAAACCGACGCGCTGACCTTTGCCTGTACTTCTAACCAATTCTTCTCTAATTGGAGTCTGGGCCTGAGCCACATTCCAAGAATGCAGATGGGTCTATAAATCTAACTAAAGGGTCCTGGAATGGCAGTCATCTTCCAGGCACCTAACCGCAAATCAGATGACCTGTTATGGTTAATTTTGCCCCCTATGACCTTTTACCGTTCAAGCACCTTCTGTACCAATTCAATGTTGCTGCAGGATGATATGAAAGTAGATACATCATTGATGTATGTGGAAAACCTGGCTTGAGCCCCACCAGCGACAGCAATTCCATATAGTGCCAAACTGCTCGTCGCATCCTTCATTCAGCAAAGGAGAGGCTCCAATGCCAAAGCATGAAGCAACAGTGATAGAGGGCAATCCTGACGAACCAACTGAGACAGTGCAAAACATGTGACTGCTTCCCATTCAACTGTACCACAGCATTGGGGACACAATACAGAAGATGGTTTGAATCCATTGGCCTACAGGACAGGAACCAGGTACTGATGGCCGACCCTATCAAATACCTTGAACTGATCCAAATTGATCAGCACAGCACATCTTGTTGTCTTTTACACCCTCAATAATAATGCAGATCAGATGCAGGTTGCTCTGAATTTTTTGACTCTTCACAACACAATTCTGCTCAGGTCCCAACAGAACCTCAGCAACTGACTGCAAACACTCCATCAGGATCTTGGCCAAAATCTTTAACTCTGTGTTTGGCATAGTTATAGGCCTATAAGCAGCTAATTCCTGCCTTCTATCTTTGCCCTTTTTCAACGTCATCACACCCCTGGTGATTTGATTGGGGAGGGATCAAAATGCCACTGAAAAACATGTCATTGGTCGACCTCAGAGTAAACCTCTCTGGTGTCTTGACTTCACAAATATATCAATCAGAACCTCAACAGATCTCTTCCTTGTGCAATTCTGTGTCCATGTTCATGGCTTCATTAGGCATAGGTTAAACAAGATGTCTAACTACCTGACCCTGATAGTGCTCGCTAGTCTAATGCTCCAGTATAGCTAAACCTATCTTTAAGGAATCCCAAGCCTCTGCCCAGAACAGACTATCCTTGAGCCTCTCCCACCACCTATTCCCAATAATTGCCCCCACTAATCCCCACTACACTAGTCTAATTAGCTGTTGTCAGAAGTCAAACCTATCCAGTAAAGAGAGATTGAACTTCCAGTGTCCAGCCATGCTAGGCCTAGCACCTAATTCTATCAGGGAACAGACGAGTCTAGGGTCCGAATAGCCTAACCAGTGGAATGTGGGATAATCTAACAAGTCTGTATTATCCCTTCTCACTGACATTCTGTTTAGGTAGCTGGCCACTTAAGTGCCTATGTCCACCTAGTGTAATCGACCTAGTATCTATCAATGAGACCAAACTCACCAATCAAATCAACCAGGCTACAATCACCCAAACTCCCATTAGCTGCCTGCACCATGTCTATGTTAGAGTCCAGGATGGCATTCCAGTCCCCCACTAAGACTAAGTGTGAAGAATCCACCAGGAATGGCCCTAACTGATAGAAAAACAAGACCTGCTCCCTCTGATCATTAGACACATAAACCGCAACAACCCGAAACAAACTATTGTCCACGACAATATAGGCTACGAATAAATAGCTCTTCATATTGACTTGGACAAGGTCCACCCTCACATCCAGGATATATTTAACCGGCAAGGAAACACCTCTGGTCAGCTGGACCCATATGCTGAATAGACAATATAGTCACTAGACAGCACACAAACATCAACCTCACAGTGTTTACTGAATGGCAGCCACATCTGCACCAAAGGACAGGAGATCATGAAGCAGGTGGGCAGTCTTACTCCAATCCCTCAAGCACTTTGCATTCAATGCATATGCACACCATAGAAAGACAATTACAGCAGCGTCTTAATAAAGTCAACCAATTGGCTACTGGAAATGGCTTCAGGTTTTCTAAAGTGAAAACTAAATGTATGTATTCTTGTCAGAAGAGAAAACTACACAATGACCATACTCTAAGACTAGAAGAGATTGAAATACCAGTTGTAGATTAACATAAATTCTTGGGAATAATATTTGATAAAAAGCTTACTTTTATCCTCCATCTGAAAGATCTCAAGAAGAAATTGCGTGGTGACTCACACTGAATGGGGAGCAGACCGAAAAACTTTACAAACACTTTATAGAACTCTAATTTGATCAAAAATAGATTATGGTAGCATTATATACAATTCATCAAAACTCCTCCTAATCTCACATGTGAAAAACTGGCACTGCAGTATTATAGCAAACTAAAACCCTGTTCATCTAACCCTTCCTACAAAAATACTTTCCTCCCTCAACACAGAAACTTCTATCAACAAAAAGAAAAAAAATTATAAAATCATTTGGGCTTCAAATGGAACCCCTTATTGAAGAATCTAAAATACAGTTGGCAGCAATCCATGAGAATATCATTCCTAACATTGCTCCCTAGACCATACAATCTCCAAAAATAATATTGAACTCATGCAAATTTCAAAAAACAAATATGCATCTTAACTTTCAGGAAGAATTTGATAAAATCAAAAAACTATTCCAGTCATGCACCCATCTTTATAGATGGGTGCAAACATGGAAATATAGCAGGATGTGCAGCAATATCTCAGAAAATAAGCACTAAGTACCTCCCAGATGAAAACCTCCATCTTCAAGCCTTTGCCATAGATCTACTGCTCAGCATTATTTCAATAAATAAAAACAAAAAAAAAAGAATTTTTTCTGATTCACTATCGGTTTTAACAGCACTAAAAAAAACAAAAGACTTGACAACCCATTAATTGTCAAGTTGACAACCCATTAATAGTCAAGTTGCTAAATAAACTCGATGTGTCGATAGATGTTGTGATGTGTTAGATCCCAAGTCACGTTAGAATAATTGGAAATGACAAATCTGACTCAGCTGCTAAACATGCTGAAAATATAGAAATTAATCTGAACTTTAAGATCACCTACACAGACCTGAAGAGCCAAATAAACAGATTTATTAAAAAAAATATGGCAACAACATTGGAGTAACAGTACTTCAAATAAATTATTACAAATCAAGTCAATACTTAGCGAATGGAAGCCAGGATATAGAAAATCCCCAAAAGAGGAAGTATTGGCCTGCTTGCACATTGGCTATACAAGAATTACACTCATGCCTACTGAAAGGGGAAGAACAGCCAACATGCAAACCTGCATACACTATAAAGAATGTATTGACTTAATGTACAGCTTTTGCCACATCTAGAAAAACTTTCTTCAGTATAAATATAAGGGATCTTGTTGCAGAATTTGTGCTAATTTGAATGTGTCAGAAGGTGTAATTGTGTGAAGGCTTAAAAATGTGCGTGTTCATTAAACATTCATCCACAACAAATAAGCAAACATTTGAAGGCAATTCAATTGGAAGAAATCAAGGAGAAACAAAGTAGTTATAGATTTCAATAAATAACATGAATTTATATACATTTAACATGCACAAAGTGAATTTTAAGATTGCTTGTTCAATGTGATAAGTGAGATAAAATTGTAAGGAATGACAATGCAGAGATTTGGTGTATAAAAGCTTGTAGTTTGAGTTTGTCTATGAAATTAATTCTGCAAGGGGAAATGTCACTTGTGTGAGTTCAAACATTGGTGTGTGTGTGTGTGACAATTGTAAATATTGTTTAAAGTCATAAGGAGTTATGTACCTTTGACTGATATGATATAAATTGATTAAATATACAATTTCTACTGTGTAGTGATAATGTCACTTTCTCTAGTGAATTGTAAGTTAATTCGTGCAGCAAGACTGTGTGAGTTGTGTTGAATTGCCAAGAGAGAATGGAGTTTGTTGGCATCTCTCAAAAACTCAGTTCCTGACTGCTTGAATCAAGTCAAGCAATCCTATTTATTGACTTTTTGGATTTCAAACTGGCTCCAGATAGGTGAGCGGGAAGAAGGATTTGTCTCAAGTTGCTACATTTTTTGTGTCCTTTTAACCAATGGGAAGTCAAGTTTGGAAAAGTGATGATTGGTTAAAGTTGATTTGGGGGAAGAGTGAATTTTCCTGCAGGGGTGACTGGCAAATATGGAGGATTCCATTAATCTCTTTGAAAGAGCAAGGATGGATGATGATATATCATTTCTTAAAAGAGTGGGTTCATGACAAAAAATATAAACCTTTAAAAAAATTGATATTTAAACCAAAACCAAAGTAGTTGATATCATGTGACTACAAAAAAAAAAAAAAAAATGAAACCATATGCTGAACAAAAAAAAAAAAGGAAATAAATAGTTGATACCATATGACTTGGTATAATAATAAAAAAAAAAAAAAAAAGAAAAAATTTTTATGAAGTATAAGAATGTCTCGGCTTTAAATGACCCATGAGGAGTTGATAAGCCATAAAACTGTTGTAACCTAGAAAAAGGTTACTGAATAAGAATAACTAAAATGATAGTTGGAAATGGAATAGTAATCTTTATGACATTAACGACATACAAGATTCACCAGCAGTGTGTAGTAAGTAATCTACTGCTAGTGGTGAATCCCCACCCCAGACAGTATATTCTGCTGTATTTATGAAGATTGGGACACACCCGCCATAGTCCATAGGTACAGTATAACAAAAACAAAAAAAAACTATTGAGACAGGAGTAAATAACTGTGTCATCAGCATAGATACCAAGTTGAGTACTGATGACATCAGGAAGGTTTTTAATGAAAATTAAAAACAAAGTAGGCCCCAGGACAGAATAAAGTTAGGTGATAGAGATGACAGCAATAAAAATAGTGTCATTTTATCTTCATATTCAAAAAAGGTATTGTCTTTCTTTCAGTTAATCCATATAAGAGAGATATCCCATCAATGTTGATCCTGTTGTCTGGACATATTCACATCTTTCATTCAGAGAACAGAAGAAATGTTCCACCAATCAGGTTGCAGTTAATAAGAGCATTGAACCTTTAATTCATAGAATAGTTAATGGTTTCTTGACATTGTGCCAGGAGGTGGTGGTCACCTGCAGGAATTGAAGGCTACAAACCAGTTTTTACTTTCTTGCAAGAACTGTTTTTTATAAAAAGGAATGATTAACATATTTCACTTTTAATTTGACAGGATCAGATGTCTACGATGGCAAGAACATTGAAAGCTACCATCACAAAAAACAATATGAGAGATAAGTTGCGGTCTTCCATCCAATATTTACAGAAGTTGCAAAATTTAGTCGAAGAGGTAAGCAGGGTAAATTTTTATATGTACATAAGTTACGTAATTTTGTCAGACTTACATTCTGAACCTGTAACTGTCACCTGGAGGTAAGTATAGCAATAAAAAATAATACAAAACTTACACATCATGGGTAAGACATTAAACTACATCTGCATCCTGGGTAAGACGATAAACTACATCCAGCAGCAAGGCCTCTAATCAGGCAGTTTTGAGGAATGTGGAACCACTTCTTAATTGCTGGTGTTCCCAGGTCCACCCTGACCCAGGGTGGTAGCACCAGTTAGGGGTCCTAGCTATGGACAAATAGTTAACTATTACCAGCAATATTTTTTTGAAAAAAATTATTACCAGCAATACAATTTTGAGGGAAAAATATTACCAGAAACAGATTTTTGACAAAACAAAATATTACTAGCAATAAAAAATTTTGTCGGCATTAGATAACCCATTGAGGTTGATATGCCGTAAAACAAACTAAACCAAAAAAAAAAAAAAAAACTTACGGGCACTACTAGAATAGATGGGTTCACTCATACAAAATATAAAAATTTGTGGATGGGTCATAATTTTCATAGATTACCATTTGTCAGAATGGAAAAAAAATGTTGATTTTTCTTCTTGATTTACAAGAGGGTGGTGGTGGGGGGGTCCTGTTTATAATAATGATACATTATAAAATCTGTCCCTGACACTTTAAAAAGTTGTCTGGACTTCTGCTTACTAAAATAGACTTCATTTTTACGAAAAGCTTTTTTTTTAAATAAAGAACAAATTAAAGAAGGAAAATTTACATCTTCATTTAAAATATTATCATCCAATATTTGTGTTTCTGAAAAAATCCCTACACCATGTCTAAAATATTTTAAAAAGTTTTAAAAATTTAGAAAATGAAAAAAAAAAAATGCTGATATCAGCACAATTTAAAAATTTGAAATTTGTAAATAAGGATGCTCTAAAATGCTAATGTACAAAATTATTTCCCCCATAATTTTTTCTTACTTTCTAATGAATGGACCAGTCTATTTAAGTACCAATGTTTGTCAGGCTGATAAAGCCTCAGGTGGTACAACTATAATCATTAATAACAAAATAGCACATAAAGAAATAAAAAAAAAAGTACTACAATACAAAAACAATGAAAGAACTATTTGAACACACCAAGATAGATCATTTAATGGCATATTTAAAGAAAATAGGACTATACAACAAAATCTAATTAAAATAAAAATGTGTACAACCAATCTAATGCATACAACCATTCTAACATGTGCACTAACTTCAAAACAAATAAACTACATTAAAAAAGTCTGATCCCAAAATTCAAAAACTGGCTCTTAAATGACCATGATGGTTGATGGGTCGTTAAACTTAAACCAAACCAATGTTTGTGCAAAAAAAAAAAACAACGAAAAAAAAAAACAACGAAAAAAAACAAAACAAATGGCTTAGCTCATCAAGTTGCCATTGTTGTAAGATTGAATGGATTTTTTTCTTAATTTTTATATTAAAGGTATTAGCTTTTATTTTGTGGCAAAATTCAATAAAACGTTTTTAACTAGCTTCTGTGATTCTAAATCTTTTTAAACCTTTGTGCAGGTTTGTGGCATTATGACCAAAGGAAATGGTTTACATTTGACTTTTCTATGTTACAAATGTAAATGCTGAAAATAATGCCTTGATCAATTACTGATCATGTCTGATTATGAAGTCTCTTGTCGGCTCCATAAACTTTCAAGAATTTTCGTCTGATAGTCAATTTGAAATTTCACTATTTTGGTATCTACTTTAGTGTAAATAAAAACAGAATTTGAAATTCCCTCAGCTTAGCTATATTAAGATAGTAGATGTGTTGAATGCGAGAGAATTTCTCTAAGTTGGATGATAGGGATGACAGCAATAAAAATAGTGTCATTTTATCTTCACATTCAAGAAAAGCATTGTGTCTTTCTTTCTGTTAATCCATATAAGAGAGGTATCCCATCAATATTGATGCTGCTGACTGGACATCTTCACATCTTTCATTCAGAGAACAAGAAAGGCATTCCACCAATCAAGTTGCATTGTATCATTAATTCATAGGATAGTTAATAGTTTCTTCTTGACATTGTGCCTTTAATTCATAGGATAGCTAATGGTTTCTTCTTGACATTGTGCCTTTAATTCATAGGATAGCTAATGGTTTCTTCTTGACATTGCAACTGTTTCTTAAACAGTTTAATGTGGATTTATTTTTACTTTTCAGCCACAACATGCCTTGCCTGATGTTTTTACCTGGATGATCAGTGGCAGCAAGAGGGTCGCCTACCAACGTATTCCAGTTGAATCCATCATATACTCAATAGTTGATGAAGAAAAGGGCAAAGATTGTGGAAAGGTTCAGACCTTATTTCTTAGAGTAAGTAAAATTTAATTTGTTTTTTTTTTTATAGATCATGCTCTCAAATTTATCTCACCATATCTGAAGACAATATGATAATGGATATTTGAGGATTGATCTTTGTAAGGTAAGAATGGTAATTCTGCTGATAAGTTGGGTGATCAATTTTGAAACTCTATTTATTCTTCAAAACGAAATAAGAGAAAATCTAAAACATAATGCAAAGACAAAGAAAAATTATAACTTTTACCTGTTCAACTTAAATTTCAAAAATTCTGGAAATTTATTTTCTCTGAACTTCTGTGAATTAATTTTGCAATAAAATTAGTTTTGGAGGAATTCAAAGAATGATTTTTTGAGTTTATGAACATTTAAATTTATCTTAAGCATGTAAATGAGGCAGCAATATTTTTGGTTTGATCTGCCTCTTGTAAAGATAGTTTAGCGTTGGGAGTCAGATACTTACTGGAACGTTACTTTCCAGGATCTTTAGCAATGGATTGGATAGATGAGTTCCACTTGCAATCTGGGATCACCTTATCCGTTGTTTGATCTTTCTGCTTGTGACCACATAAGGAAAGAGCTTTCAACTTCAGATTAGTGAGGTTTTTTTTTTCAACAGCAGAGGATAATCAGACAAAAATTAAAAAATATTACAGTATAAAGGGAAAGGTATAATGTGAATACATTACAGTATAAATGGGAAAGGTTTAATGTGAATCCATTACAGTATAAAGGGAAAAGGTTTAATGTGAATCCATTACAGTATAAAGGGAAAAGGTTTAATGGTGAGAGAGAGAACTACAAGTTTTTTTTTTCCATTTAATGTTAATGATAATAACCGTTTCCTGATAAGGAAATGTTTATTATTCACTGACCTAGCAGCTGCCAATGCTACTTTCAGTTGAAACTTATGAAATCTTTCTTAAAATAATTTTACAAAATACAGTTTATAAAGTATATTTATCATAAATATATCCTAAAAACTGATTGGCTAATATTTTATATATATATATATATATATATATATATATATATATAAAAAAACACACACACACAATTGGTACAATTTAAAATGTGAATATCTTAGTTTGTCTGGGACTTGTAGATACTAAGTTAAATAGGCTTTATGTTGAACGATAAAAGATTTATCAAAATTCAAGCAGGGATGTAGATTTTATAACTGATTTCACTAGTCCAGCTCCTGCCAAACATGCTGTAGCATGTCTTGCGTAACATTCACCAGTGCCTCAGTGATCCTCTACTTAAGTTCCTCTAGACTTGTAGGAATAGGGATGGATACAGACCTGTCCTTTCACATAGCCCCAAAGAAAAAAAATATTGCAGAGTGTCAAGTCAGGTGAGCGTGGTGGCCATTTTAACAGTGCATTATCACTGGCACATTCAATTTCCTGATAGATTCTCATTGAGATAACAGCCAACTTAGTTTTTCCACATTTTGTTACAATTTAAGATAATTTCTAGTGTGAATTGGCTCTGATATTAGACTACAAAATGATGTCAATATTTTTGGGACACTGTATTTTCAGTTAAATTTCTAAAATCTTTTTTTAAAACAATTTTTCAGAAAAATAAATTTCTCAAGTTCATTGTTATCACTCTTTCCAGTAATGATGAGGGTTTCTTTCCTAACCTTTTGTTTGAAGTCATGTGGAATGTCAACATCTTTATTACATCACTATTAGCTCTTAGAGTTACATGTTTTGTTGTTGCTGGAAATCCTCAAGGGATACGGCTTCTGTTGTTTGGTACAGTTATCTTTATTTTCTTGTTGTTTTAATATTATTTTTATCTTATTTTTCTAGTTACCAGGCAAGAAAGCCAGTGGTCAAGCAGGTTGGTCCATACAAGCTAAACTTCAGATCTACTTGTGGTTAGGACTCTCAAAGCACAAGAAAGATTTTCTCAGTGGCTTGCCCAAAGGCTATGAAGAAACAAAAACGATCAAGCAAGCCAACAGATTAAATGCAATGCCACCACAGGTTCTCAACTACAAAGGTATAACTTTTCTCTTACGGCTTACAATATAAATATGGGGCAGGGAGAGAATCTATTTCTTTTTCACTGCAAGAGGATTGATATTACAAAACAGTTCAGCATTCTCTTCTTTGCTTCTAATTAAATTTTCTTCAGAGTCTGTCTATATTTCTGAGATGAGGTATTATGTACATTATTTACATTATTCGGACTATTGTCCTCATCTTTTTCGCCATATCTATCACAACATTTCGGTCATTGTACGCTCCGTCCTTCTTCAGGTGGTTGGAATGTCGAACCGAACCCTTTATTTCGCTCACTGGGATAGACTGTTCTAGTTCCATGTGCCATGTTTGATGGATGTCAGTTATCAGTTATCTCCTGTTAATTTCCCTCTGAAAGTTCTCCACTGCCTTAACTGCCGAGACGTTGTGATAGATATGGCGAAAAAGATGAGGACAATAGTCCGAATAATGTTAAATTTTCTTATTTTTTAATACCTTATTTAGCTTTTTGAACACATCTTTCTTTATTCAAATGTGTGTTGTGATTTTGATCTCACATATTCCATCCTCTTTTAGAACACTTTTCTTATTTGTTTAATCATTTCACCCCAAGTAAGGTGAAAATACCATTAAGACACAAGGGGTTACACTACAGGGTGTGGAAGAGAATGAGAAGACTTTAGCAAGGAGGAAAGACCATAAAAAAAACAGGTTTCAGAATAACAGAAGATGACAATTGACATTGCATTTGAATTTTTGGCAGGGAAGCAAGAAATTGGAAGAGCATTCCACAATTGAGAAGCATAAGAAAAGAAACTATTAGAACTTACGAATATATCTAGCTATTTCAATAGTGAAACAATGACATCTAATAGCCAATTTAGTAACAGGCTTAAATTCACATGACTACAGTAATTTCAAGATGTTACAACAAAGGGCAGCTGATATGCACACACCAATAAAACTCACTTGATATTGAGCACTGTAAATACAAAAACTGTTTACCTTAAAAGTCGTTAACTTCCAGAATTATTTTTGTCAATTAGTTTAGGGAAAAATATAATCGCTTGATGAGCTTTCCTCTTTAGTGCATTGACTGCATGAATTTAATGCTAGATTGGAAACTATATCTTATTGTTCTATTGTTGAAATGTCTAGACCTAACTGTAAATTCAATTCTAATATTTTATCTTCTCACACTTCTCCCCTGTAGAATCTTTCTCTGATTTCTTGCATCCCTGTCACCTAGAATCTGCTAAAATTTAAATGCAATGTCAATCACCATCTTCTGTCTTCCTGAACCCTGTTCTTTTATTGTCCTTTCACCTTACTAAAGTCTGTTCCTTTTCTGTCATTTCCAATAATCATTTGCATTGTAGAGCATTATCACCTTACATGGGGTGAAATGATTAAAGAAAAATAATGTCTCCTGAAGATTGAAGATTCCACAAAAATCTGAATAGAGACAAGTAAACATATTTAATTTATTATTAGAGCTCTGTTGCCTGATAGTGAGCATTGTAATTACAGAGACTGTTTTAGAAGTATTAAATACCAGAATTACCCTGGTCAACCATATTTTGACAAGATACGATCTTTGTTACGTACATAAATAAATATATGTAAAGTCATATGTACATTGTATTTTTTTTTTTTATACCAGTTAATTTATTTTTTGCTTTTAATTGCAGAGAAACAAATGTTTCAACTTCGTGCCCACATGTATCAAGCTCGAAGTTTAATCGCATCTGATGCAACTGGTTTGTCAGATCCTTTTGCACGTGTGATTTTTGGAGACCAATGTGTTATGACACAAGTTATAGAGGAAACACTAAGCCCAACATGGGACGAAATGTTAATTATAAACGAACTGGTGATGTTTGGCCAAATGGATCAAATATCTGAAGATCCACCTGCAGTTATTGTGGAAATATTTGACCAGGATAAAGTGGTGAGTATGAAGTTTTAAAGTCGGGGGGAGGGTGTCGGTATGAAGTTTTTGAGTCGGGGGGAGGGGTGTCGGTATGAAGTTTTGAGTCGGGGAGGGTGTCGGTATGAAGTTTTTTTCTCAGGGGGGGAGGGTTTCGGTATGAAGTTTTTTGAGGGGGGAGGGGTGTCGGTATGAAGTTTTTGAGTCGGGGGGGGGGTGTCAATATGAAGTTTTTGAGTCGGGGGGGGTGTCATTATGAAGTTTTTGAGTCGGGGGGGAGGGTGTCGGTATGAAGTTTTTTTTCCTCAGGGGGAGGGTGTCGGTATGAAGTTTTTAAGTCGGGGAGGGGTGTCGGTATGAAGTTTTTTGAGTCAGGGGAGGGTGTCGGTATGAAGTTTTTTGAGTCAGGGGAGGGTGTCAATATGAAGTTTTTGAGTCGGGGGGGGGTGTCAATATGAAGTTTTTGAGTCGGGGGGGAGGGTGTCACTTGTGAGAGAATAAATTTCCCTGTTTTTCTTGTCAGTTCTTTGATGTTTGCTTTGGCAACAATAAACGTCTTCTTTCATTGTCTTGTTTTTTTTTTTGCTCTTAGAATTTGCCCACTGCAGAAAAGCCATGCTTGACTATGCAATGATCATAGGAACTAAAATAATTTCCCCTTCTCCCATCATCCTGGGCTTGACAATAAACTACATTTGGCAGCAAGGCCTCTGATCAGGAGATTGGAGGTTTTGAGAAGCATGAAACCACCTCTTAATTGCTGTTGTTCCCTGATCCACTCTGACCCAGAATGGTAGCACCTGTTAGGTTCCCAGCTTATGGACAAATAGTGAACTCCCAAACAAAAATCAGTTCATTTTTATAATAAAATGAGCAGCAATACATTTTTATAATAAAATGAGCAGCAATACATTTTTATAGCAAAATGACAATCGACAATCAATGCAAAACTAAAACAGTATAAAAATACATTTTTTTAGTAAAATTACTAACAATACATTTAATGATCTACAAAGTATAGGGTGTCCCAAAAATTTGACATTTTAGAAACAATTATCTTGAAAACTACTAAGTCTAGCTCAATGAAATTGAACAGTTTAGGTGTTGAACATCATAAGTTTATTATTGGACCGATTTCATAAGTATTCAATATGTACACCGCCTTTGATACAGCACACATCAAGTCGGTAGTTAAGTTCTTGCCAAACACACTGTAGCATGTCTCCGGTAACATTATCCAGTGTGGAAGTGATTCTCTGCTTGAGTTCATCAATGCTAGCAGGAAGAGGGGGTACAGGGACAGACCTGGTGACCATAGTGGCCATTTCATCAAAAAACTCTCTTCATCTCCACCACGCCCAATCCATCTCTGGCAGATTCTCATTGAGATAAGCACGTACTGTCCTCTTCAATTTTGATCTGTTTCCTATAGATTCTGTGAAAATTTGAGGTTATTTCAACAAGAATTGCCAAAATTATTGGCCTGCAAAATGGTGTTAAATTTTTTTGGATACCCTGTATACGTCTAAAAAAAACAAAAAAACATACCTTTAGTCAAAAAGTATAAAATTATGTACAAGATATATTCAGCTGTAGCCATAAAATTGCATTCAAAATATTTCGATTTTAGCATTAAATAATCCATAGAGGTTGATATACTGCTCAACAAAATCAATAAACTGATGCAACTCTCTTTACAAAAATACATTCATGAAACCTGATCTACAACTGATTACCATCCTAGGTATGACTATAAACTACATCCGTGTCCTGGGTAAGACGATAAACTATGTCCAACAACAAGGCCTCTGATCAGGAGGTTTTGAGGAGTGTGGAACCACCTCTTAATTGCTAGTGTTCCCAGGTCCACCCTGACCCG